>CM077660.1:8847205-9292205 GCA_039707465.1 Rhabdophis nuchalis
ATCCTTAGTAAGACATCAACCAAATTCTGGCCATGATGAGGAAGGGTGTATAAAGTTCTACTGATGTTTGATTATAGTTCCCCCACCCCAAAATATGGATGGCTCAGTGGCTAAGACACTGAGCTTGTCGATCAGAAAGGTCGGCAGTTCGGAGGTTCGAATCCCTAGCATGACGTTGACGGAGTGAGCGCCCGTTACTTGTCCCAGCTTCTGCCAACCTAGCAGTTTGAAAGCACGTAAAAAATGTAAGTAGGAAATCAGGAACCACCTTTGGTGGGAAGGTTGATAGCTATTCCAAAGTCAGGTCAATGAAATACCATCACCACACCAACAGGGCTTGCAACTCGTACAACACATCACACCCAGTTTGGGTGGGTTGGTGCGTCGCGTGCACTCTAGAAAAAGTCGGGTCGCATGCGCTCAAGAAAAATTTGATAATATAATTTCATGGTACGACTACGACTACTACAAAAAAGTGGTGTTGTTAGCCATCAGTCCTCAAAAATATACTTTCCCCAAAAGGTTTCCACAATTTTGGCCATTCCTGTATATAGCTCTTTAAAGCAGCTGCATCTTTTCTGGGATCGCACAATGACAGAATCTGGGAAAGAGATGCAGTGGGTTTAAAAGTGTTGCCGTCCTAAACGCACAATGTTTTGAATAGGCTGTGCTCCACATTATTAAGCCAACACCCTGGGCTTGGGTTCAAATTCCTCACTCAAGAAAAGATTTTCAAGGAGTCGGTCTGTGACACCTTGGTAAATTGCACTTGGAATTACAGTATTATTAGAGAATGATGATTTGTGTTGTTTGAGGGTTTTGAACTGAATGGTAGGTAATGGATAAGATGTTAAGCAAACTTTGTTGTGGTTTTTACACACGATGCGTGATTTACTTGCAAAGTCCATGACGATTAGTGATTTATAGGTAGTCCTCGATTTACAACAGTTCATTTACAAAGGTGCGGAAAAAAGCCAACTTACGACCGCTTTTCTCACATACGACCGTTGCGGCGTCCCTGTTTAAAATTCAGACACTTGGCAACTGACTCGCACTTACGACGGATGGTCATGCGATTCCCTTTTGCGACCTTCTGATAAGCAAAGTCCATGGAGGAGACCAGATTCACTTAGCAACCGTGTTACTAATTTAACAAGGGCAAGGATTCACTTCATAAATGCGGCAAGGGAAGTCGCAAAACGGGGCACTTTGGCACATTCCTCACTTAACGACATACATTTGAGGGTCCTACGTTGAGGACTACCTGTGATGCTTCCTGTGGGCCACTAAAACAGGGCAGCGCTGGGCCTTAATCGCACAACTTCACACCTGAATCAAAATCTTCCTTTTAACGCGGCTGCATCGATTGGTATTTTAATGGCCTTCTCCTGGAATGGGATTTTTAAACCTTCACTCTTTTGAGGCTGGAATAGAAGGGAATGTTATCCAATGCTATCCTGCATTTGGTTCAGGCAGCTGTTGGAGAAAGTCCCTGAAATATCTGTCGGGAAAGCAGGTGCCAAGGGAAGGAATGGGAAAAACCCAGCTCTTCTACGAAGAGAACATTTTTAAATTATTTGGGGAAGTGAGCATTTTTCGGAAACTGTCTGGGAGCTTTAAAACTGGCTCCTGAATTGCTTAACTCAGATTAATTCCTCCTTCCCACCTGCTGCTTTAAGCTTCCATCTGCGCTAGCTTAAGAGTACCCGGCACAGTTGTGGGAAGGGCTTAAGTTGTGCGTGTGCGTGTGTGTGTCTTGTGCACATTTGCACTTTGAAATGAAGTATTTTCTCACCTATAGGAGGAGTAGATTTGATCGTAGCAATGGCTCAGGGGCTAAGGCGCTGAGCTTGTCGATCAGAAAGGTTGGCGGTTCGAATCCCTAGCGCCACCTTAACGGAGTGAGCTCCCGTGACTTGTCCCAGCTTCTCCCAACCTAGCAGTTCGAAAGCACGCAAAAAATGCGAGTAGAAAAATAGGAACCACCTTTGGTGGGGAAGGGAACAGCGTTCCGGGCGCCTTCGGCATTGAGTCATGCCGGCCACGTGACCCTGGAAACATCTTCAGGCAGCGCTGGCTCTTCGGCTTTGAAACGGAGATGAGCACCGCCCCCTAGAGTCGGGAACGACTAGCACATATGTGTGAGGGGAACATTTCCCTCTACTTTAATGGGGAAACACAAGCAGAATTTATAGTGCCTTTGAACCGAAACCTGTTTTCCTATCCGACTTTAATCATTTAAGTTTGCTAGGAATTCTGTTGTAGTTCCAAGGAGGACAATCAAATTGAAGGATTCTTCCTTCCCCATGCCTGCTGCTTTCTGTTTTGTTTTGGGTTTTTTTTTGGGGGGGGGGAGGGGAAATCAATTTATAAGAAGCTTGTTTGAGTTTTCATGTCTCTCCAAAAAACTGGGGATTTTTATTTTATTTTGGTATTTGTATGGGGTGTTTTTCCTATTACAGTGATCCCTCGTTTTTCGCGGCTTCATGTTTTGCGGCTTCAGTGCTTCGCGGCTTCAGTGCTTCGCGGGTTTTTCACAAATACTGTACAGTACAGTATTCATCAAAAAAATGCAAAAAAAAAATCGACCAATGAGTACGAGTGGATTTATCGGCTCTCATAAAGGCGCGTGATTGGTTTCCGGTGCGACATTATTAATTACAGTAAGCCCTTATAATGCCGCCTAAGCGCTGTGCCCCTGCAAAAGCATACACGAAAATTCCTAGGGGCGAATCCTACTTCGCGGTTTTTCAGCTTTCGCGGAATGTTCCGGTCCCCATTAACCGCGAAAAACGAGGGATCACTGTACATTCTCACACCTTATAGCTTTGTGATCAGCGCAGGAGATGGGTGTTACGTGTCAAAAACTAAATAAATACAAAATTCTTAAAAGTGCTTTCCAGCGTTTTATGCGTCACTGGTTTGGGTAGAAAGCAGGCTGGTATGGCGGCCACATTTGTAAAACCGCCTCAATTGTGTAGCTGGTAGTTCCAAATTTGCGTGTCTGGAATTCTGAGCCACACAAGTGGCAAGAATAGTGTTACTTGTGTGCAGGCTCTCCCACATGTTGCCTGTCATGCCCGCCTGGAAATCTGTGACATGGAAGATACAATACAATACAATACAATAGCAGAGTTGGAAGGGACCTTGTAGGTCTTCTAGTCCAACCCCCTGCGTGGTCAGGAGCCTTATACCATTTCAGACAAATGGCTATCTAACATCTTTTTAAAGACTTCCAGGGTTGGGGCATTCACAACTTCTGGAGGCAAGCTGTTCCAGAGGTTAATTGTTCTAACGGTCAGGAAATTTCTCCTTAGTTCTAAGTTGCTTCTCTCCTTGATTAGTTTCCACCCATTGCTTCTTGTCCTGCCCTCAGGTGCCTTGGAGAATAGCTTGACTCCCTCTTCTTTGTGGCACCCTCTGAGATATCGGAACACTGCTATCATGTCTCCCCTGGTCCTTCTCTTCCTCAAACTAGACATACCCAGCTCCTGCAACCGTTCTTCATATGTTTTAGTCTCCAGTCCCCTAATCATCTTGGTTGCTTTTCTCTGCACTCTTTCCAGAGTCTCCACGTCTTTTCTACATCGTGGCGACCAAAACTGTATGCAGTATTCCAAGTGTGGCCTTACCAAGGCACTATACAGGGGCATTAACACTTGAACAGCTGACACAGAGAGGGAGAGTGGCTCTGTTAGATGTGGAGGAAACTGGGGGTGGGGGGCAGAGCCATTGGTCAGGGCATGCAAGGTGTTGCCCTGCCAGCTGTCCAGTGCGCATACGTGCGCTGGCCCGCTGACTTCGGCCTTCTTTTTAGGCCATTTTTCGCCCTCCAGAGGCTTCAGGAGCTTCCCTGCAGCCTCCGGAGCGCGAAAAACCGGCCCTACGAGCAAACGGGAAGTCCGTTCCCAAACTTATAAAGCCTCTGGAGCCTGGGGAGGGCGAGAAAAGCACGCTAAAAATGGGGGGAGTGCTGGTCGTGCGCACATGCACGGTGGGGTCATGCACGTGGCATTATGCACACCTGCCCACAACCCCCGTGCTCCCCCCCCATTTTTGGCACGCAAGCCAAAAAAGGTTCGCCATCAGTTTTAGGGTCTCTGTCGCGCTTGTGGGAGACGCGGGATCCTGCGCATGCCCAGGGGCGGCGGTGCCGGTTTTGGTCCCAGGAGGCTTCAGGGAGGCCTGCTAGGCCCAAAATGGGGCACGGCGCTCCCCCCACAAGAACGTGGGGAGCGCACACTCATGCGCAGGAGGGCGAGGCGTGCGGGTGTGTGTGTGTGTCGCACACCCATTACATTATGGGTGTGGGCCCGTGCACGAGTGCTGTCACAAACACGTGCGCGCTTTTCGGCAGGCCAGGATAAAAATTGCGAGCCATCCCTGGGATGGGCTCTTTGTTTTTCCATCAATCCGTTTTGATTGACGGACAACCTGTTGATGGACAACATTTTGATGGAAATTGGTCTGGAATGCAAGTGCCGTATTTAAGGTCTCCACCCCCCCCCACCCCCATTCACCCAACTTTGGCTGGCGTGCCAGGCTGACCTCCCAAGACAAGCAAAGCCAAGAAGTCCAACATTGTGCATTTTAATATTTTTTCCAAAGATAAATCCTGAACCCCAAAGCCCAACAGTTAATCGGAATTCTTTTCTCTCCCCCCCCCCCGACTCCCCAGCCACCAGCTCGGGTACAAAGGAAGCAAAAAGCTGAAAACAATTCGTCTTAGAGCAGATAACAAAACTTTTTTTTTTTTAAAGTCCCAACCGCCCATCCTAAGCGTGGGAGTGAATCCTCTAAATCAGGGATCTCCAACCTTTGCAACTTTAAGTCTGAAGGACTGCAGCTCCCAGACTTAAAGTTGCAAAGGTTGGAGACCACTGCTCTAAATCCCCTGGAAGACACTTGTAGGATTGGAATGGAGGAGGAAAGGGGTAAACTTAGCTGGCGGTGGGGACGGTGGGGGAAGCAAACTTGCTGTTTTTAATTCTTCTTATTTACATTTTGGCTGGCTACATGACAGTGGAGGGAGTCACCTCCACGGAGAGAAGACAACCAAATTCTCTTTTCTCTCTCCTTTTTTTCTTTTTCCCCAATTTTGCAAGGGGAGAAGTCCCCCGGCGACCTCACCTGGACTAGCCAGAAGCTAACCTGGGAGAAACTGACTTGGCTCTGTGCGGGTTTTGCAACCCCCCTTCCTTTTCTCCATTCCCTGAGACGGGAAAATGCACCCGTTGCAAGCAAGAGTTAGATGCAAACTTCAAAATCTTTTTTTTTTTATAATTTTCCTGCAGCCGGGGCGTGGTATCCTCGCAGCGGTGTCTAGCCGTCCACTTAACATGGGTTTGTGAATGCAAAACCTTCACGTGGCTTTTAATTGAAACAGGCTCGTGATGAGACCATAAAGGTCTCCCAAAACATGGCAACTTTTAAGACTTGTGGACTTCAAACGCCCAGAATTCCCCAAGCCTGGGGAGGTCGAAGGCCACCAAGTCTTCAAGTTTCCAATTTTGGAGAGTCCTGCTTGTACGGGATAATCTCGGAAACTCTCTATTATTATTTTTTTAAAGGGAAGCAAAAGAAATCTGCAGATAGAAAACGAGCCAATTCTTACCAAGCGCTTTTTTTTAAACATAAAAGGGCATTGAATTCTGGCGGGCCCTGTGGCTTTCTCTTCAGACCGCTCCCCATGTTAGCTCTTCAAGACCCAAGTCTGAAAAGATTTGACTGTTTCAGGGCATAAAAATATAAGGTCAACGTTCAATCATTGTGTCCAGCACGTTCTTCTGTTAAATCCCCTTGAATTTGAGAGCAGAGGAGAGGGGGGAAAAGCCTATTATTTAAGTGGATTGGAATGAGGCCACTACGACTATAAAGTTGTGTTTCTCCTTCAACTTTTAAGATTGGGGGGACTTGGACTCCCAGAATCCCCCAGCCAGCTTGGGAGCTTCAACTCCCAGAGTTGAAGTCCACCCGTCTTAAAGTGGCCACAATTGAGGAAACACAGCTATAAAGGAAGACAAGAGATCCTGGCTACAGAATTAGCACAGAGATGCCAAAAGGTTTTAAACCACGGGAAGACTGTCCCAAAAAATAGGATCGGTGTGTAGCCTCCTCCAATCGGATGGCTCCGGTAAGTTTTTGAGATTGCAGCTAACAAATCAGGATTCTGGTATGTGGAATTCCGACACATCTGCAAGGTTTAGTTGGAAAAGATTCATTTGGGATACAGTTATGGCTGAATTTAAGCAACATTGCGATTTGTAAGAAGAAGGGGGGAAAAAAGGCTTGGCTATCTTTATCCAGTCTTCCTAAGGCAGGGGTCTGCAAAGTCGGCTCTTTTAAGACTGGTGGACTTCAACTCCCAGAGTTGAATTCTGGGAGTTGAAGTCCACCAGTCTTAAAAGAGTCGACCTTGCAGACCCCTGTCCTAAGGGGCTAAGTTGGCCTCCGTCTCATCTTAAAATGTGCCCAAGAGTGGAAGCAGCAGAAGTGTTTTGCCACACTAAATGATTTCAAAAGCCATTCTGCTTGGGCAAATCATCCGTTATTTGCAGCTGGTCTTGTTGATGGGTCAAAGAGGGTAGTTTAAAAATAAAAATTACCGTATTTATTCGACTATAACGCGCACACGTGTATAACGCGCACCCCCTAATTTTCGATTAAAAATCGGTATAAATTTTTTATTTTATACCGATTTTTATAAAGCATGACTTTCGCCTGTCTCTTTCTGGGCTCGGGGCTTCTGCTTCCCAAAGCAAGCGAGAGCTCTGCGAGTGAGGGGGACGGGTGTGTGTGTGGAAGCGAAGGCGGGGGGGGGAGGAGCTGCCTTCCCGGCCGGGCTCCGCAGCTGAGGGGCGATGGAGCAAACCGCGTCTCTTTCTGGGCTCCGCTTCTCCCCCCACCGCCGCCACCGCGCTCCCCGCCGTTCCACCCTCACCAGCCCGCCGGCAGGGCAAAGGGCTCCGCAGCTGAGGAAACCACATCTCTTTCTGGGCTCCGCTTCTCCCCCCGCCGCCGCCGTGCAGAAACCCGAACCCTCGTTTATAACGCGCACCCAAACTTTGAGTTCTTTTTTGGGTACAAAATTTTGCGCGTTATAGTCGAATAAATACGGTAAGTTAGGAGAGAGGTCGCTCTGACATGATTTAAAAAGAAAAAGGATATTATGCAGAGATACACTTCCCTGCCTACTCTCCTCCAAAATTAATAGTGCAGCTCCGTTTTAGGGGAGACACAAAAAAGCCCAATTTAGGAATAGCCCTTGGGAGATCAGGATAAAAGCTGGTAAGATTAATGACCTACGTTCGGCAACTGTATTGAAAAATCTTCGAGTTGGATTATGCCAAATTCCCATCCTGAAGACTTCTCGATCATCAGGGGATTTTTAAAAAAAGAAAGCATTTTTAGTGGAATTGGACCAGGAAGAAGGGGGGAAATGCATAGTTGTTTTTGAAGCATTCCTGGGGTGGGGGTGGGGAGACTTTCTCGCGGAGCCCCAAAAAATTGCGGAGGTGAAATTCAATTTTAAGAGAGCACCGGTGTAAATCTTAGAATTGAGCACGGGGGGAAAAGAAACGGCAGGACCTAAGGAAAGAAGGGGGGGGGGGGGGAAAGACTGAAGAAGAAAAAAAAAAAAAGAAAAGAGGATGAAACAATTGGAACTTTCGTATTGGAAGAGGCTGGGTCAATTGCAACAGCTGGACAGCTGCAGCATTTAAGAAATACACCTGGAGTGTGTCAAGAAAGAACAACCTAAAGTTGGTGTTTCTCAACGTTGGCTATTTTTAAGACAAGTGGACTCCCAACTCCCAGAGTTTCTCAGCCAACATGACTGCCTGGGGAAGTCTGGGAGCTGAAATCCTTATGTCAACAGGCCCAAGGCTGAGAAATACGTCCTTAAGTGGCCAGGGTTGGACAGACCTTAGTCAATCCAGCTGTCGTCTTTTGACCCAAGAAGTTGAGGCCCATCAAATACCGGCGAGATGTTGTGTTGGTCCATGACATTGGCAAGACGCAAGGCACTGCCCAACAAGGGAACCAAGGATGCGCTTCTCTCGCGCTGGCTCTACACGTTGCCTTCTCAGTTGAGACCTCGCCTCATTCCACCATGGGCGTTCACCGAGAATTGTTCCATCTCTGCCATTCGGCCTCGTTCGGCAAGTCCTTAGATTCCTACAGTAGCTCAAATTCAGGAAGAAAAACAAGGGGCGGTCGCATCCGCCTGGCCTTCAAAGCGACTTTAAAAAGAAAAAAAAGGCAAGGAGAACGCAGGGTGGCAGGAGAACGACAAAATAATAACCGTAAAGAAAGAAAAAAGAGCACGCTAGCACATCAGAGTGCCTGATGCAAAAAAGTTGGCAATTCTCCACCACCACCCCTGAACCGCCAGGCCCAAAAAAAAAAAAACCCTCTAAAGTTGGCGTTTCTGGGTTTAATTTTCCCATCCTCTACAAGCAGTTAAATGCCCCGGGAATCTTGCTCAATTTTTGAACCGTGTTTGTTCGCAGATGTGATTGAACTTCCTGAAATTAAAAAAACCCAAGAAGAGAAATAGTTAGGGGTTTTTTGTTGTTTTTTTTGAACGTCACATGAAAGAGATTTTCAACAATTAATACCCTTGGGGGCCCTCCAAATATTTGGCACCTCTTAATTCGTTTCTCCCATTTTAGACCCAAATTCTGAGCTCGGAATATTTCGGCTAAGACTGGAACAGCTGAAAATACTTCGCATAGCACTGCTAGCGATTCTGAGCTTCAATAGCTAAAGCCTGCAAAATGAAACAGCCAGGACAGTTTGCCAAGAACTGCCAATAAATTTGATGGATAGATGAGAGAGAGGGGGATGGGAGAGAGAGAGAGAGAGAGAGAGAGAAGAGAATAAAGAAATAGAGATAGATGATATATAGAATAGAAGAGAGAGAGACAGATAGAATATAGATAGAGATACATGATGGATGACAGGTAGATAGAAACACAGACAGTTATAGATGATAGATAGAATAGAGATAGATAGATGATAGATGATAGAGATAGATAGATAGATAGATAGATAGATAGATAGATAGATAGATAGATAGATAGATAGATAGAGATAGACAGACAGACTAGAGAGATAGAGATAGATGATAGAGGTAGAGATAGATAGATAGACATAGAATAGAGAGATAGAGATAGATGACAGGTAGATAGAGATAGCTAGATATAGCTAGATAATTTTGATATATATGATATGATATATAGATGACAGATAGATGAATAGAGATGATAGAGAGATGATATAGATCTGAGACAGAAAGATGATAGATAGATGGATGATAGAGATGAGATAAATGACAGCTAGCTAGCTGATATGGAAGATAGATGATAGATAGATAGATAGATAGATAGATAGATAGATAGATAGATAGATAGATAGATAGATAGATAGATAGATAGATAGATAGATAGATAGATAGATAGATAGATAGATAAACTAGAATTTAGACAGCAGACAGTTGAGCTTCACTCCATGCCCATCAATTTAATACATTTGATAAATAAAACCTGTTGGTTTGAGCTGGATAAACAGATTAGCCACAGAATTCTATTCGCCCCCAGAAGAGAAAATCTATCTTTTTTTGCGCCCGCTCTCTACCAACTCTGGCCTGCAAACCCCTGAGCTTGCAAAGAGGGCTCACTCACATAGCATGGTGTGCTTTCACCTGAGTGCGACAGTTGCGACCCCAATAACAGTCAGGACGGGATGTGACGGCGGCTGCAAGACAAAACCCGCGCAAAGTTCATAGGCATGGCCGAGACTGACCAAAACCCAGGAGAGTTTGACTTTTGGTGGACTCCCGATGAAGCAACACAATATTCGGGGCCCAGATTTCAAGGCAGGATGTTAGGAGTAGACTCCTAGAGTTGGGTAGGCAATATATAATACCATGACGACAAAGGTCAGCGTTGCTTTAAGGATGTTGGAATGCAATTAGAGACTGTAATTATCTCGGCAATAAGAGGAAGTAAGCAGAGCGCAATCTCTCTCTGCCGAATCCTCTCTCTGCTTGCTATCTCTACTGTTTGCTATCTGCTCATGTGCCGTGACTATTTGAAGAAGGAAGGAACCGATCCGCTCCCATAGGGAGGGCCTCCTTAGGGTACCATCTGCCGGTCAATGCCGGCTATCGGTGCCTAGGGGAAGGGCCTTCTCAGTGGCTGGGCCATCCCTCTGGAACGACCTACCCCCCGAACTTCGGACTGTCACAGACCTTCCCCTCTTTCGCCGCTCACTTAAGACATATCTTTTCCATCAAGCCGGTCTAGCTTGAGAGCTTAGAGCTCCGATTTAATTCAATTTTAGCTAATGAGTAAATGTATTTTAGAATTTTAATGGGAGGTTTTAGCACAGGTCCCTAGTTTAATTTATTTTAGATATTACTCTGTATTTATTGTTATTTATTGATTTTAACTCCCTGTGCACCGCCCTGGGTCCATTTCGATGGAGAAGGAGCGGTTATATAAATCGAAATAAAATAAAAAAATAAATAAAATAAGAATTGTGGATTGCTGACTGTAAGCAATTGTTTGTTTGTTAAGGACTTTGTTTTGACTAACTATCTACTATCACTGCTTGGAAGCAGTAGTTTAGTTTTACAACACTAGTAAAGCTATTTACTTTTTTTCACTAACAGTGTCTGAGATACTATTTGTGTGTATACTAGCAACGTTTCTCTAGCTGTGTATTCCGCTGCACAACTTTCTGTCTCCCAACGGAGATATCCCCCAACACAAGAGATTCTTGAAAGAGATAATATCAAAACTGAAACCACGGCTCTTAAGGTTTGTTGTTATACTTTAAACTACTATGTTGAGGTTTGATGTTAAGGCCTTATTTTATTGCACCAGAGGGAAGTCAGTGACTTTTCTGTTCTTTGTCCCAAAGGTGCTTTTTTTTTTTTTCCAGGACGCAACTAGACTTTCTTGGTTGTTTTTTTTCTTTTGAAGACATTTTGCTTCTCATCCAAGAAGCTTCTTCAGCTCTGACAGGATAGAAACTCCAGGTTTTCCTGACAAAAAGCACCTTTGGGACAATGGTGACCTGGAGGACTGGGAATCTCTACAGACTTTGAGCTATACAATTTGGGATGAAGACTCTTGGAATGGTGTGGGAATAAGGAATGGATTTCCAGAAGGAAAAACTGCAGACTGCAGGAACCATTTGCACCACTCAGGTGACCCTGAGGACAGGAGATAAACCTCCAAGTGGTCTCAACGACCCTCCAAAAGGATGCAAATGACCAGCTGTCTGCAAGGAGTATCAATCAATCTAATTGTTTAATTAGAATTTTAAGGGGTGATTGTTAGGGTTTTAGGGGTTTTAATATTGATTTTAGCACAGGGGTAATTTAATCCAGTTTTAATATTTTGTATATTGTCGTATTTATTAGATTTTTAATTTCCTGTGCACCGCCCCGAGTCCCCATGGGGGAGAGGGGGCGGTCTATAAATTTAATAAAATAAAATAAATAATAATCCTCCCATTCCCCATCATCCAGTCAGAGTTGAAGAAGCTTCTTGGAAGAGAAGCGAAATGTCTTACAAAGGAAAAAAACCAGACAGTCCAGTTGCCTCCTGAAAAAAATATCTTTGGGACAACCATGGGCTGGAGCAGGGGTCTCCAACCTTTGCAACTTTAAGTCTGAAGGACTTCAGCTCCCAGACTTAAAGTTGCAAAGGTTGGAGACCCCTGGGCTGGAGGACTGAGAATCTCTACACACTTTTAGCTATACAATTTGGGATGGACACCCTTGGAATGGTGTGGGAGCAGGAATGGATTTATAGAGGAAAAATTGCAGACTCCAGGAACCATTTGCACTACTCCGGTGACCTTGAGGACACAGATAAACCTCCCAGAGGCCTCAACTGACCCTCTAAAACAGTGTTTCTCAACCTTGAGGGATCTGCGGGATCGGATCCTGCCTCATACATCCTCACGGCCGATTCGCTCCCACAGAGAGGGACTTCTCCTGGTGCCGTCCACTAGACTGTGTCAGCGGGCGACGCCCAGGGGAAGGGCTCTCTCTGTGGCGGGCCCGGCCCTCTGGAACGACCTTCCCCCCGATATTAGAACGACTACGGACCTCCGCTCCTTCCGTCTGAAATTAAAAACACACTTTTTCCGCTTGGCCGGCCTAGGCTAGTCTCTCTTTCTATGGGGTTTTAAACTTATTTATAGCTACTGGGTATTTTAGTTTAACGGGTTTTAGCACAGGAATAGATTTAATTTGTTTTTATATTATGTATTTATATTTGTATATTTATTGTTTTTACTTTCCCTGTGCACCGCCCCGAGTCCCTGTGGGGAGAGGGAGCGGTTCTACAAATTAAATTTGATGATGATGATGATGATGGAGAGTTTTAAGACGAGTGGACTTCAACTCCCAGAATTCCCCAGCCAGCCATGCTGACTCCCGATCTCCGTACCACCTCGGACCTCCGCCTTTTCTGCCAGCGTCTGAAAAGGCACTTATTCCATCAAGCCGGCTTAGGTTAACCATCCGATAAATGACTGAGTGTTAGTTGTACACATTTTTTAATTAGAGGTTTTTTTAAATCATGGTTTTAGCACAAGGTCATTGAGTTTAATAGGGTTTTAGGATGTTATGTATTTTGTATTGTATATTGTGCTTTAAATTCCTGTGCGCTGCCCTGGGTCCTTTTGGAGGAGATAGGTGCGGGATATAAATATAATTAAATCTAAATCTTAAATTCCCCAAGGTTGAGAAACGCTGCTCCAAAAGGATGCAAGTGACCAACTGTTTGCAAGGAATATAAATCCTTCCATTCCCCACTATTCCATCAGAGCTGAAGAAGCTTCTTGGATGGGAAGCGAAACGTCTTCCAAAGGGGAAAAAAAAACACCAAGAAAGTTACCTGATGAAAAAAACCCAGCTTTGGGACAATTGTCACCTGGAGAACTGAGAATCTCCCAAGATTTTTCTTTCTTTCTTCCCCTTCTTTTCCCTTCGGGTTTCCTCTTTCCTGTTTTTTCTACTATTTGCATTTTTGGGGGGTGGGGTGGGGTGTATGTTATATCAATAAAGCAATAAAAATGGTTAAAAAGGCAAGACGCCATTGCTCTCTCTCTCTCTCTCTCTCTCTCTCTCTCTCTCTCTCGTCTCGTTCTCTTCGTACCTGGCAATTCCGCAGCAGGAATAATCTGCCTGTACTGGTAAGCGAGTTCTCGGAAGGTTCGTAGCCCGCAAAAATAACACAGCACCGTTTCTCCCGTGATTCGGTAATCTGGAAGAGGAAATTGGGGTCCCGGGTTAATGAAGAGAATATTCTTTGGAAGAATAAATCCCTCAAGAAGGAATTCAGTAGGTAGTCCATCAATCACCCTCTGGTGAACTGGGCTTAGCCGCTGTCCTTGGGAACTGGCAAATATTTGAATACAGGATAACAAGAGTTGGAAGGGACCTTGGAGGTCTTCTAGTCCAACCCCCTGCTCAACCAGAAGACCTTACACCAATTCAGATAATGGTTGTCCAATCTATTCCTAAAAGAGTCCAGTGATGGAGCACCCACGACTTCTGGTGACAAGCAGTTCCACTGGTTAATTGTCCTCACTGTCAGGAAACTTCTCCTTAGTTCTAAGTTGCTTCTCTCCTTGATGAGTTTCCACCCATTGCTTCTTGTCCTGCCCCCATGTGCTTTGGAGACTAGTTTGACTCCCTGTTCTATGGGGCAACCCCTGAGATATTCGAAGACTGCTATTGTGTCTCCCCTAGTCCTTCTTTTCATTAAACTAGACACGCCCAGTTCCTGCAACTGTTCTTCATATGTTTTAGCCTTCAGCCCCCTAATCCTCTTGGTTGCTCTTCTCTGCACTCTTTCTGTCATTACTTATGAAAGTTGTAGTGTCCTGAGATCATGTAATCCAGGGGTCTCCAACCTTTGCAACTTTAAGTCTGAAGGACTTCAGCTCCCAGACTTCTCCAGCCAGCAAAACTGGATGCAATATTCCAGGTGAGGTCTTACAAAGTGGCATTGACACTTGGACTCAATAAGCAGCAGAATCCAGAAAAAATGCCTCAGGAATAGGTGGGCGGAGGGGGATGAAGATTTACCTGGTAAAATAAAAGTTCCTTTTTGGAGAGCTAAGAGGCTTTCGTTCAGCAGGTCTTTCCATGTCAACCCCCTAGATTGCAAATAATCCTAGAACAGAAGACAGGTGAAATGAAACAAACCTCAGGAGAACTTCAAGGGGAGGTTTGAAACTCCTTGGGATAGTGCGGCAATGAAAGTGACAGTCCCTAAAAGCACCAGAGTGGAGATAAGATGTTCTTAAGTAAAGGTAATGTTTCATCTCTGTTTCAAAGCCGAAGAGCCAGCGCTGTCCGAAGACGTCTCCGTGGCCATGTGGCCGGCATGACTCAACGCCAAAGGCGCATGGAACCCTGTTCCCTTCCCACCAAAGGTGGTTCCTATTTTTCTACCTGCATTTTTTACCTGCTTTCAAACTGTTAGGTTGGCAGAAGCTGGGACAAGTCACGGGAGCTCCCTCCGTTACGCGGCGCTAGGGATTCGAACCGCCGAATCGCCCACCTTTCTGATTGACAAGCTCAGCGTCTTAGCCACTGAACCAGATGTTCTTGCAAAATGCTTATCTCAAAAAAACACCCACCCCACCAAAAAATAACCTTTTGCAAACTGTCCGCACCTTTAGAATATCTGATTCGTAATTATTGCCGTTAAGAACGCCATCTAAACACTTGTCACCAAGATTGAGTTCTGTTTAAAAAAGAAAGAGAAAAGAAAGAGCATTATTAGTGCCCTGGAGAGGCTGCAAGATATTTCCTGAATTAGGCAGGATCTCTTAGAATTGAGCTGCAGTTTCTCAAAGCAGATGCCACCAATATATTTTCCTAGACTAGCTGATAACCCAGCATTGCCTAGGTATTTATTTATTTATAGGGGGGGGAAATGTCTGGACAAAATGTAATTTCTAATGTTGGATTTTCCCCCTTACCAGAGGGAGCCCCCTTGTGGAGTACCGTGAAGCCGTTACCATGGCAACTCCTCTGCGCTGTACAGTAGAAGCCATTTTACAGCAGTACGGTAGAAGCTATTTTAAGGCACAACAGGCTAGATTTTAATAGAACAGACCCCCCGAGGGCTATTAGGGGTGTCATACCCCCACAGTATTTGTTTCCAGAGAGAGTAAGTCAACTGTGTACCAAGTTTGGTTGAAATATATATATATATATATATCGAATCCCAGTGGGGTGTGGCCAACTGATGAGAGCTAATAAGCTCGAAATAGATCTATCTTGGTCTCTCAAATTTGAATTTATTGATCAGCTTATAAAAACTAACACATATCTAAAAAAATATTACACAACATAACTAAAAAATGGTTCTCTGTCTAGATGGTCTCTGGTGATGAGCCGACAGGCAGAGAGGGAAACAGCATGTCTCCTCCCTTAATTGGGGCCCTTACAGGAAGTTGTGGAAACAATTATCTATCTATCTATCTATCTATATATATATACACTGTTGAGAGAATATTTTCACAGCTCCTGTTTTGAGGCCCGTTTAAGGGAGGAGACAAACTATCATCCTTCTCTGCCCTTCGACTCAACCTAGAGATCATCCAGACAGAGACCCATTAAGATTGCTGCTGGTTTTTTTAGAGATGTGTTAGATTTTTAAGGGCTGATTTAATAATTAAGAGACCAGGATGGATCCATTTCGGGCTTTTTAGCCCTTTTTAGCTAAAAAGCCCGAAATGGATCCATCCTGGTCTCTTCATTATTAAATCAGCCCTTAAAAATCTAAAACATATATACACTGTATATATATAGATTAAGGAACAGGGATTCTATTTATTTCATTTAGCTAGCTTTATTTATGGAAAAGACTTACTCGTGGAAGCCAACGGCCTCCTGCAGAAGGCAGGCTGGAGGCCCGAGGAGCGGACGAATACCAGAAGTGCCAATATATTACAACAGGGTTTAGTTTTTTTGCAAGGGGAAACGATTGCAAACAAAATCATACCGCAGAAGGGGGCTAAACAGCCCAAGCAGGACACACGGGCACATCCCCAGTACATATGACAGAAGGACTGCTGACAAATGGTACCTGTCAAGACGGAAAGGAAAAATATATAGATATGCCACTGGCTCAGGGGGTTTTTTTTGGCCATAGAAATAACAGGAGACTAAAACAACCCCAACCCTTCAGTCATCAATATTTTTAAGGTGGGACTAGAACTCCCATTCTCCTGGAGATTGGCCCAGAGTCACCCAGCTGGCTTTTATTATGGCTAAGGTGGAACTAGAACTCACTGTCAGGCTCCCGACCGGATGCCCTAATTAAATCATGAGCCCCGAACCATTTATTAGGAGCTTCAGGTCCAAGTGAAGCCAACTCAGACCCCACATAATTTACAGCCCAACTATGACCCTGTTTAACCCCCCCCCCCAATGCCTCCAGGGTGTGTCATAAATCCCATGTGCCAACAGAGCGATTTTGCCGGTTGTAGAGATCACTCCCTTCCGCCCACTGTGGGTAACCCTTGGATACAGCCTTGGGAAAGATACATCTGGAATGCACTTCTGTTTGTGTCCGCGGTGCTGCTTTGTCGGTTTCCCATCCCCCTTGGGCCAGGGATGCTTTGCGAGTTGACACTCACCATCCCTGGCTTTCCAGCTTGGTGCCTTAACCACTAGGCCTGGCTCCAAAGCTAAAGATCCGACCACAGATGGAGTGAGCAGCAGAATATAAAGGATAAAGAGGAATTGGAGCACTTCCAAGATGTGGGGAAGATTTTATGATTGGCTAGAGCAAGGATGGCTAACCTTTTGTGGCTCGCGTGCCAAAAGCGGGGGGAGCACAGGGAGGTCATACGTGGGCATGCCACACCCATAATGCTATGTGCATGACCCCATGCTTTTGGCGTGCTTTTTTTCGCTCTCTCCCAGGCTCCAGAGGCTTTCTAGGAGCCTGGGGAGGGTGAAAACAGCCTCCCCTCCCCACCTCCAGAGGCTTCAGGAGCTTCCCTGAAGCCTCCAGAGGGCGAAAAACGGCCTCAAAAGAAGGCCTAAATCAGCTGGCCAGTGCACACATGCGCACTGAAGCTGACAGGGCAATGCCTTGCATGCCCTAGGAAATGGCTCTGCGTGCCACCTGTGGCCCCCGTGCCAGAGGTTCGCTATCCCTGGGCTAGAGAAAGCAAGCTAGAAAAGAAAGTAGGGAGAAGATAAAGTACCCAGACGACACACTATTAAATGGAAAAGTGGGGGTAGGAGGAAGAATGAGGAAACAGAAATGAAAATATTAAATATACAAGTAATATATTCAAGAGTGAGCTATAAAGAGGAAAAAACTTAGGATAGATTAGCGAAGGTAAGAGAATAAGAAATGATACTAAATTATATTTGGGTTGGCGGAAATACCATCCCAAGGAAATATACACCAACAATAATAGAAAAAGAAAGGGAGAGAGGAGGAGAGAATGAGAGGAAGATGGGGGAAAGAAGAAAGAGGTGAGGAGGATGGAAGGGAGAGAAAGAGGAGGAGAGAGGGTAGGAATGGGAAGAGGAAGAGTAGGAGAAAAGCAAGGGAAGAAGGAAGGGGAAGGAGAGGAGGAAGGAAAAAAGTAGAGAAGGGAGGGAGGGAAAAAGGAAAGGGAAAGGAGAGGAAGGGAGAAGGGAGAGAAAGAGGAGGAGAGAGGGTAGGAAGGGGAAGAGGAAGAGTAGGAGTAAAGTAAGGGAAGATGGAAGGGGAAGGAGAGGAGGAAGGAAGAAAGTAGAGGGAGGGAGGGAAAAAGGAAAGGAGAGGAAGGGAGAAGGGAGAGAAAGAGGAGGAGAGAGGGTAGGAAGGAGAAGAGGAAGAGTAGGAGAAGATGGAAGGGGAAGGAGAGGAGGAAGAAAGTAGATAAGGGAGCGAGGGAGAAAAGAAAGGAAAAACAAGATGTTATAAAAGAAAGAAGGGATGGTAAATAAAGCAACTCAAAATGTACCTTATAACTTATTAAATGAAATAATAAATGTATAAGAATGATAAACGTAAAGAAGAATAACAGTTATGTGAATGTATACTTAAAGGGGTGTGTAAGAGAATAAAAAAATAATAAAACATTCTCGGGGGAGTTAAGCAGGAGAAGAAAAGCCTTCTAGGACGTTGGGCTGACCAGCCATGATGGTGTTGAAGACATCTGTCTCTCCTTCAACTCCATCGTTGGTCCAGCTGAAAAGGCCCACGTCTTCCCCAGGGGGAAGCTCTCTTGCACTTACACTGCTGTGGGGCGATGTTCTGGTTATGCTCCCGGTCCGCTCTACGGTCCGGCATGGGCTGGAAACAGCATGTGCAGAAGATGTGGCTTCCTTGAGCCGGGCAGACGTATTCCTGGACTGCTGTGGGAGGAGAAATCGCCACGGACAGTTTGAGCAAAAACAAGTTTCACAAGATAGTAGACAACCATTGAAATAGGAGCCAGCCGTGGGCAGCAGCTGCCAAAAAAGCCAACACAGTTCTAGGCTGCATCAACAGAAGGATAGAATCAAGATCATGTGAAGGGTTAATACCACTTTATAAGGCCTTGATAAGGCCACACTTGGAATACGGCATCCAGTTTTGGTCACCACGATGTAGAAAAGATGTGGAGACTCTGGAAAGAGTGCAGAGAAGAGCAACCAAGAGGACTAGGGGACTGGAAGCTAAAACATGTGAAGAACGGTTGCAGGAACTGGGTATGTCTAGTTTAATGAAAAGAAGGACCGGGGAGACAGGATAGCAGTGTTCCAATATCTCAGGGGTTGCCCCAAAGAAGAGGGAGTCAAACTATTCTCCAAAGCATCTGAGGGCAGAACAAGAAGCAATGGGTGGAAACTAGAGAAGCAACTTAGAACTGAGGATAAATTTCCTGACAGTTAGAACAATTAATCAGTGGAACAGAAGTTGCCTCCAGAAGTTGTGAATGCACCAACATTGGAAGTCTTCATGAAGATGTTGGATAGCCATTTGTCTGAACTGGTATAGGGCTCCCTGCCTAGGCAGGGAGTTGGACTAGATGACCTCCAAGGTCCCTTCCAACTCTGCTATTGTATTGTATTATAAAATAATCCAGCCGCCGATAAAACGTTTTAACATCAAATAGATGAACAGAGTCGGAAGGGAACCTTGTAGGTCATCCAGTCCAGGGGGTGTCAAACTCAATTACTATTGAGGGCCGGGTCAGGGCTGTGGTTGACCTCATTGGGGGGAAGGTATTGGGCGTGGCTGACTGGGTGGGTGTGGCCAACCAGGTGGGTGTGGCCAACACGACACCACTCCCCAAACTGCTGCCTGTTTCCCCTTTGCATTGGTAGACCAGGATAGCCCTGCGGGCTGGATCTTACCACTTCTTGAGCTGCATCTGGCCCCTGGGCCTTCAGTTTGACACCCCTGACCTAGTCCAACCTCCCCTCGCCCCCCCCCCCAAGCAGGAGACTCTACGCCCGTGATGGCAAACCTATTGCATGCGTGTCAGAGGTGGCACGCAGAGGTCTCTCTGTGGGCACACGCGGCGTCACCAACTACTCTTCTGGCATCCAGCACATACAAACATACGCGCCGTCCAGCTGGTCTTCGCAGGTGCCGGAGCGCCAGAAAACTGCCTAGAAATGGCCCGAAAATGGCCATTTTCCAGGCTGTTTGGGGGCCTTTCCCGGGCTGTTTTCCAGCCATTTTTTGAGCCTGAAATGGCCTGAAAACATCCCGAAAAACAGCCTGCAAATGGCCAAAAAGCAGGCATGCATGCGCTGGCCAGCTGATTTTCAGGTTTCTGGCACTCCGGCGTGTACCCATACACACTCATGCACGCGTGTTCCAGATTGGGCACTCCGTGCCAAAAGGCTTCGCCATCACTTCTCTACACCTCCCTGACAAATGGCAGTCCAATCTCCCCTTGAAAGCCTCCAGTGGTGAAAAAAAAAAGGTAAAGGTGAATGTTCCCCTCGCAAATAGTCGTTCCTGACTCTAGGGGGCGGTGCTCATCTCCGTTTCAAAGCCGAAGAGCCAGCGCTGTCCGGAGACGTCTCCGTGGTCATGTGGCCGGCATGACTCAACGCCGAACGCTGTTCCCTTCCCACCAAAGGTGGCTCCCTATTTTTCTACTTGCATTTTTTTACCTGCTTTCGAACGGCTAGGCTGGCAGAAGCTGCCACAAGTCACGGGAGCTTCCTCCGTTACGCGGCGCTAAGGATTCAAACCGCTGAACTGCCGACCTTTCTGATCGACAAGCTCTGCGTCTTAGCCACTGAGCCACCGTGTCCCCCAGTGATGAAGCTCCCATGTTAAACGACTGTGGCCGAAAGCTCACCTCCATTCTCCACTTCCAACAACTCTTTCCAGGAAGGATTATGTGAAGCATTGGAGCAACACAATCGGAAATATTGCGCAGAGGCAGAATAAACAACCCAGGGCCCCACCAACCCACATTTCCACTGGGGCACAAAGTAGAAAAACCGGAGAAGCTAAGCTCTTGATATGCTTGTGAGAAAGGTACTAAGGCCCACCTCGCCTTTCCAACCCCAGAAGATAACAACACCTGGGCGCCCTCACCTGTTGGGAAGTTGGAAGAAGTCGATGGGGAATCTCCAGGAATCTGCCCAGGTTCTGTTTTTCCTTCCTGCTCGGGAAACGTGAGGGGTGGGACAGTTTGCCGACGATAACCAGGACATTGCCGGCATAAGACGTACGGCTGACTGCAAAGGAGGAGAGTCACGGTCATGAAACGGACACAAACTGAGTTCTGATCCAGCCCAAATAGCCTCCAGTCACCTGGGAGTCTAATTGGTTCATTACGGTATGTTGTAATGTTGTAATTTAATGGACAATTGGCCAGCTGAAAGGCTTCCCTCCAGAAGTTGGAACCTTGTACATGTTTGACTAACATAAAGTAAATAAACAAACAATAAATACCCATTGCCCAGATGAGATTTTCACCTAATGTCAGAAGATTCACTGTCTACATCTGACAGATCCAGCAGGTCTTCTGAACTTCCTTCTTCATCTGAAAAGGACCTTCGAACCTTCGGCTGAAGCATATCCTGAGTTATTTTATTCCGGGCATCCATACTTCTAATATCTTCTTCGTTACGACATTTATCTAAAAAGATTTTTAAAAATGGACTTCTGTTAGGGTCGAGATGTGGGTCATAGAACTGTTGATTTCTTTATTTTTTTCAAAAGGCAACTGGAACTTTTGGTTTTTCCCCCTGAAGAGGTTTTTGCTTCTCATCCAAGAAGCTTCTTCCGTTTCTGAGTGAATGGTGGAAGGATGGAAGGATTTATATTCCTTGCAGTCATCCGGTCGTTAGCGCTCTTTCTGAGAGTCGTTGAGGCCGCTTGGAGGATTATCTGTGCCCCTGAGGGTCACATGGATAGTGCAAAAGGGTGTGGAAACTTCTTGGAACTGCTGAAAAGATTGTGTTGTAAATGCAGAAGGCTCCACACCCACTGTAACTCTGAGGACTCAGACAAATCTCCAAGTGGCCTCAACGACCATCCAAAAGGATGCAAATGACCAGCTGTCTGCAAGGAATATAAATCCTTCCATTCCCCACCATCCAGTCAGAGCTGAAGAAGCTGTTTGGATGAGAAGTGAAACATCTTCAAAGAACAACAAGAAAGTCCAGGTGCCCCTTGAAAAAAAAACCACCTTTGGGACAACCTGGATGACTGAGAATCTCCATGGCATTTCCTCAGGATTAAGCCCCAAAGCAGCTCATGATTTCAATAACGCTTGAAAAGGTACAAAAAAAGCTCCTGATTCATGGCTGGTCCTCACACTTATGACCATCGCAGTGTCCTCGTGGTCATGTGATCAAACTTTGGGTGATTGGCAACCCGCCTATACTTATGACGGTTGCAATGGAGGACATTTAGGCCTTTCCTAACAAAGTCAATGGAGGAAGCCAGATTTGCTTAACAACTGCATGATTCGCTTAACAACCCTGGGTCTTAAATTTGGGTACCACTGCCTTTCTTAGCAACATAAATTCTCTACCCAATTGTCATAGGTTTGAGGACTATCTGAGGTTCATTTGCTGGAATTCTTGCAAATTGTTCCTACTTTCACACTTAACAAATCTTGTTAAAGAAAACTCCGAGAATGTATATTCAGAAAAATTACTTGTCAGAAGCTGTCAATAGCTTAAGATGGACAATTCCTCGACTTACGACAGTTCATTTGGTGAGCATTCAAAGTTATGACAACGCTGCAAAAAGTGACTGCAAAAAGTCTGCATTTTCCAGACTTATGACCTTTGCAGCATCCCCGTGGTCATGCGATTTACATCAAAGATGTAAATGACAACTGGTTCATAGTTATAATGGTCGCAGTGTCATTTGATCACTTTTTGTGACCTTTTGAGGAATAAAATCAATGGGGAAAGTCAGGTTCATTTAACAATGGTGTTACTCATTGAACAACTGCAGCGTTCCACTTAACAGAAGCAAGAAAAGTCAATGAAATGGAGCAAAACTAACTGAACAAATTTCTCTCTTAGCAACGTAAATTTTGGGGGCTCATTTGTGGTCGCAAGCTGAGGCCTACCTGTAGTCCATTCCCAAAACATTTTTCAACCGTCTCAGAGCACAAACCATTGGGTTCATTTGTTCATCTGTATATCACCCTACCTCCATGCAATGTTGAATTGTTAACAATGAAAAAAACAACACACATATTTTTAAATGACTGTTACATATAAGCTTGGTTGACCAAATCACAAAATAAGGAGGTGATACAATGCCTGGGAAAGCCAAGGGAAATCATCAAAGCCATTAAAAAGGCGAAAGTTAGATTATTTTGGACATGAACATGGAAAATACGTCATCCTTCACTTAATCCTCCAAGGAAAGATTGAAGGCAAACGATTGAGGTCCAGGCAGAAAAAGAAGAACATCGTGGCTTCCAAATCTAGTTTGGACAAAAACAGTGCTGTGCGAGCTGCACTGGCTGCCTGTGGCCTTTCGGGTGCGCTTCAAGGTGCTGATTACCATCTTTAAAGCGCTCCATGGCACGGGACCTAGTTATCTGCGGGATCGTATCCTGCCCCATACATCCCTTCGACCGATTCGCTCCCACAGAGAGGGACTTCTCCGGGTGCCGTCCACTAGGCAATGCCAGCGGGCGACGCTCAGGGAAAGGGCCTTCTCTGTGGCGGGCCCAACTCTATGGAACGACCTACCCCCCGAACTCAGAACAACTACGGACAAAAGTTAAAGACCTATTTCTTCCATCAGGCCAGCTTGGCCTAATCTACCTCGCCAGCCTTCAGTCTGAAGTTTAAATGGTTTTAATCGGGATTTTTATGGGAAATAGTTTTAAGGATTTTAAGTTTTTAGCGCAGGGTGATAGTTTATTTAATGGGGTTTTAAATATTTATAATTGTTATGTTTATATGCTTTTTAATTTCCTGTGCACCGCCCCGAGTCCCTTCGGGGAGAGGGTGCGGTTTATAAATTAAATAATAAGTACCGTATTTATTCGAGTATAACGCGCACACGTGTATAACGCGCACCCCCTAATTTTCGATTAAAAATCGGTATAAATTTTTTCCCCACTTTTTCTCGGCTCAGACCAAGCATTGTAAGTGACAAACTTTGTTGAACACGTGCGGCCATGATAAAAATCGTTTATAACGCGCATCCTCGTTTATAACGCGCACCCAAACTTTGAGTTCTTTTTTTAGTAGAAAATTTTGCGCGTTATACTCGAATAAATATGGTAAATAAAATAAATAAAACTCAGCCCCACTTTTTCGTGCGGCTGTTGACAAAAATAGGATTGCCAGCGTGATCGCCAACGTCCGATGACGGATATGGCACAAGAAGAAGAAGTATTTTTAATGACAAGAGTGCTCGCAGATATTCCGTGTTCCTCACGTTACCTGGGTGTTGGATGAGATACGCTTCGACCAAGTTGTTCAAAATGTGATTTTTACAGATGCGTTCCACGGGACAGCGGCATGTCGGACAGAGAGAAGATCGCTCCATCCACCCTGAGTAGCAAGCGGCGCAGAACGTATGCATACAGGGCTGCAAACTAAAGACAGGAGACGAATGAATTGAAGTAGGATATAGTCTAAATAGTCTAAACCAGAGGTCTCATTCTCGCGGCCCGCAGGCCAATTGCAGCCCGCAGGACGGTATCTTGTGGCGCTCACCGTGATATACAATACAATAGCAGAGTTGGAAGGCACCTTGTAGGTCTTCTAGTCCAACCCCCTGCGTGGGCAGGAACCTTATACCATTTCAGACAAATGGTTATCTAACATCTTTTTAAAGACTTCCAGGGTTGGGGCATTCACAACTTCTGGAGGCAAGCTGTTCCAGAGGTTAATTGTTCTAACTGTCAGGAAATTTCTCCTCAGTTCTAAGTTGCTTCTTTCCTTGATTAGTTTCCACCCGTTGCTTCTTGTCCTGCCCCCAGGTGCCTTGGAGAATAGTTTGACGCCCTCTTCTTTGTGGCACCCTCTGAGATATTGGAACACTGCTATCATGTCTCCCCTGGTCCTTCTCTTCATCAAAGTAGACCTACCCAGCTCCTGCAACCGTTCTTCATATGTTTTAGCCTCCAGTCCCCTAATCATCTTGGTTGCTCTTCTCTGCACTCTTTCCAGAGTCTCCACGTCTTTTCTACATCGTGGCGACCAAAATTGTATGCAGTATTCCAAGTGTGGCCTTACCATATGAAAATATAATATACTTTCATATCACAGTATATTATTCATATCAAGTAAATTATTATACTTATGCAACCCAGCCTCACCCAGCCTCTGCCTCCAGCGGCCCCCAGGTAAATTGAGTTTGAGACCCCTGGTCTAAACCATGGGAGAGAGGAAGAAAATGGTGTGGCCCGCCACTGGTCAGCAGAGCAGGCAACAGATTCAGACAGTGAGGAGGGTTGGGGAGGAACCTGGGCCAGTCCTGGAGTCTGGGTGAAGGCTCTGAGGAGGGCTCTGTGTCGGAGGCAGAGAGGGGGCCAGGGCCGTCTGACAGTTATCAGCTGCTTTCTGAGTCAGACATCAGTGAGGCAGAAGAACAGCTGGAGCCTGTTCCCAGTGTGCGCATGCACAGTTGCCAGACGAAGGGAACAGCTAAAGAACAGGGCTCGACTTGGCAGTAAGGCCACAGGTGGATGGTGAATGGCCCCTCCCAGAGGGAATAAAAAAGGAGCGAAAGGGGAGTGGAGCTTGCAGGAGACCATTTGTTCATTCCTGCATTCTTGCCAAATATTGCGGCATCTGAAAGATCTCGGCCTGGCTCACTCTCCAAGCCTGATCAAGGTTGGCAATTTGTGAGCTATCTTGAAAGACTGTGGGAGAGGAAAGACCTTGCTGGAGAGGCATTCACTGTCAATTAAATACAAGGGGTTCATCGGGACAAGGACTCCGCTTCGTACTGCTGGGGAAGCCTCGGTCGGAACAGAAAATTTGCTGCTTCGGGTGGAAGTCTTCCTTCTGTCTCCCAAGGTCATCCCCACACACCATTAAAGCGAATCATAGAATAGAATAGAATAATTTTATTTGTATACCGCATCCTCTCCCCGAGGGGACTCGGAGCGGTGCATGATAGCAGTGTTCCGATATCTCAGAGGGTGCCACAAAGAAGAGGGAGTCAAACTATTCTCCAAGGCACCTGGGGGCAGGACAAGAAGCAATGGGTGGAAACTAATCAAGGAGAGAAGCAACTTAGAACTAAGGAGAAATTTCCTGACAGTCAGAACAATTAACCTCTGGAACAGCTTGCCTCCAGAAGTTGTGAATGCCCCAACCCTGGAAGTCTTTAAGAAGATGTTGGATAGTCATTTGTCTGAAACGGTATAAGGTTCCTGCCCACGCAGGGGGTTGGACTAGAAGACCTCCAAGGTCCCTTCCAACTCTGCTATTGTATTGTATTGTATTGTATTGAAATCACCCGTATTTCAAAATTCAAAAATCAACTTAATCTTTAAAAAAAATAAAAAAACACAAATCTGGGAAGTAGGTACTCACTGCTGACTCACATGTTACTCAAGGTTCATCTCGTGGCCATGTACAATGGACTGTGTATTTAATTTAACATTTCCAGCTCTCTTCTCTTTCTGCTCTCTCTTTTCTATTCTACTTCTGACAGCCAAAATGCACGTGTGGTTGAGAAGGTCTGGAGCTTTCTTTCTCGTCTTGTCCCTACCCGTTTCAACTGCAGGCATCTTGGGCCAACACCTTAACCACTACACCACGCTGGCTCGCTCACGACGTGGCGGATATATAACATGGTGGTCCACCAGGAATGCCCACTGCATTTGTCCACGGAAATTGGAAACTGATTGGCTGAGGCAGGAGGCCTGTTTCAGAAGGTTCCATGGAACCCATGCAACAAGGGAGAAGGGCTATGAAGTAGCCACGGATCAAAGGAGCTTTGGAACACTTGGGTGGCTAAGTGGGGAAAAAAAGATCCTACAGAAAATGAGGTGAGGAAGTCCTCAAGGGGGAGAAAGAGTCAAACCAACCTCTGTATCCAAATGTTAAGTCTTCATTAGAGGTTGAGAACTTGGGGCATTCCAAATATGCCTGGGCTACTACCCCAAGCGGCCTTCTCCATTCAGCCTGCTTCTTCCAGACTCTGAGGTGTGGTTCAGCAACATTCAGAAGTCAGAGGTTGTTTTTGATTTAGGCCGCAGCAAGCTGCATTTGGCTTCCTAAGCTCTATGGTCACCAGGGGACTCAAGAACCATGACTGGTCCTCCCCCCATTCCCCCCAAGAAACATGAGTTCCACTTCTTGAGTTTAATCAACTCAACACCTCTTGAGTTGTATCAACTCAAAATCTCTTGAGCTGAACCAACTCAACGCTGCTTGAGCTGAATCAATTCAATGCTGGTTGAGTTGAATCAACTCAACGCTACTTGAGCTGAATCAACACTTCATGAGCTGAACCGACATTTGGCTCTTGGGCTTCAAGACGAAATAAAGGCAGCAGGGCAACCTTGCCTATTCTCAATCCCATTCAATGACTACAAAGATGATATATGACCTCTCAATTGTCCTGCTGACAAAGACTGCTTCTCTTTGAAGTCGTACTGCGGAGAAAATGAGCTAGTTCAGCCTTATCCCTCCATCCAACCTTCTTCACTTTATTTTTTCCATCAGACATCCTTTCTCCAGCTCATCTGGACCACTCCTTTCTCTCTTAGTCAACCTATGATCAACTGTCCATCCACCTGTACCTGACACAGTCATGAAGCAGTTCCTGGCAGATGATGCAAGTCAGGCTTTCTCCCATTTTGTCGGGCTTCATGGTTGCTGATTTGGCATCTCCAGGGTCCGGTCTCATTGCGTGCCCGTCTGGGGTGACCACCTGAAGGGCAGAGCTGGCTTCACAATCTGCAAGAGAGGTTCTTATGTCACATCGGGGAAGGCATGTAGAGGAAAAGACAGCATGGAACCCAACACATTGTTGCTCAACAATCAAGAGGTTGACTGTTGGCCACAGAATAAGAGCAGCTCTTATGTTCACAACCCCGGATCAATCAGTGGAATAGTTTGTTTTCCAGATACGTGGGGGCTCATCCCTGAAGGGTGTCCAAAATATATCGGACATTCATTTGACTGGGATAGTAGAAGGTCTACTGCCTTGAGCAGGAGGTTGGGCTAGAAGACCTCCCAAATCCCTATGATTCTATGTTCCATATTCTAAGGGTTGTGTGTTGTGGCCTGCCAGCAGATCTGGCGGCTGACTCGGACGATGAGGAGGTTAGGAAGGAACTTGGGCCAGTTCTGGAGTCTGGGGAAGACTCTGATGGATGCTCTGGGTTGGACGCAGAGATGGAGCCAGGGCTGCCTGACATTTCCCAGCCACCGGAGAGGCAGCTGCTTGTGGAAGCTGAGATAAGCGAGGAGGAAGAACAGCTGGGGTTCGTTCCAGATGCACATAGGCACAGAGTTGTTAGGAGCGGGGAACAACGGAAGATAAGGAGTCAGCTCGGGAAGCAAAGCACACATGGAGGCTGAACTGGCTGAGGAATAAATAGAAGGAAAAGGGAGTGGTGGTCGTAGGAGACAACAGTACGTATTTCTGAAGGTTTTGCTCACGGTGTTCCATGTCACAAAGACTGCTTGGGAGAACTTAATTTACAGCTTTGCGGCTGGGAGCTCCTGGCCTGGCAATTATCTCAAGGAACCGATCAGGTCTGTTGCTGCAGTTGAAGGACTATTGCCTGGACTTTTTGGTGTGTGAATGCCATTAATTCACAGGAGATAAATAAAGAGGGACAAGGAGTCTGTTTCTTGCTTGCGCTATGGCTGGGTCAGAACACTGTGAGCTGCTGCTAAGAAGGTATCAAATCTCTCCCTGCAGAAAACAAATACACATTGTCATATATACCAACCTCTTCGGATTTTCTTCCTAACTGGGTAGGGCGAATCTTTTCCTTCCCTTCCCGAAAGCTGGAGCATGGCTGTTTTCTCTGCGTCCCTCAAAGAAGCACCGGAAGTCTCTGAATTTACAACGGGCTGCCTGAGTTGAAGCAATGTCTCTGGTGCAGATGGTACCAGTTTGAGCAAAGCGGGTGCAAAAATTAAGGTGTGAGGTTGGGATCCTGTAATCAAGCAAAGAATGATGATGAGGGTGAAGGCTCTTTGGATGCATCCAAACGACTCTGGAGCAGGGGTCCCCAAGCTTGGCCACATTGTGGACTTCAACTCCCAGAATTCCCCAGTCAAGCACGGCTGGCTGAGGAATCCTGGGAGTTGAAGTCTACAAGTCTTGAAGTTCTCAAGTTTGGAGAACTCCCGCTCTGGAGGAACAGGGCCCGTTCGCTACTTCCTCAGCCAATCCGAAAGGTGCTTTTATCAGGAGGCAACTGGGCTTCCTTGGTTTTTTTTTCTCTTTTGAAGACATTTCACTTCTCATCCAAGAAGCTTCTTCAGCTCCGATAGGAGAGTGGGAAATGGAAGGTTGAACACCCTTGGAATGGTGTGGAAGCAGGAATGAATTACCAGAGAGAAAAATTGCAGACTACAGGACACAGAGAAACCTCCAAGGAAAGGCCTCAACAACACCCCTGAAGAGCCCCCGGAGGCTCCAACTGGTCCAGAATGTGGCCACATGGGTAATTATGGGGGCGACGCGACGCTCCCATGTAACACCCCTCCTGCGCGAGCTGCACTGGCTTCCAGTGGTCTTCTGGGTGCGATTCAAGGTGTTGGTTACTATCTTTAAAGCGCTCCATGGCTTAGGACCTGGGTACCTACGAGATCGCCTTCTGCCACCGAGAGGCTCCCACCGGCCAGGACGCTCCCATAGAGAGGGTCTCCTCATGGTGCCGTCGGCTAGACAATGTCGACTGGCGACACCCAGGGGGAGAGCCTTCTCCATGGGAGCCCCTGTCCTCTGGAACGAATTGCCCCCGGAATTAAGAACTATCCCTGACTTACGCACCTTCCGCCGTGCTCTCAAAACCTTTTTTTCCCCCCAACAAGCCGGGCTGGCATAAAAATGAATTTTTAAATATGAATTTTTATTAATGAATTTTATTAATTTTAATCGGGGTTTGTTTGGTTTTTAAATTTTAAAAGAGAGGCCAAATTGTTTAATTTAACTTTTAAAACTGTTTTTTTTTTTAAACTTTTATATATCTGTTTTACTTTGGCTGTACACCGCCCTGAGTCCTTCGGGAGTAGGGCGGTATAAAAAACTAATAAACCTTAAACCGTAAAAGGATGCAAAGGACCAGCTGTCTGCAAGGAGTATCAATCCTTCCATTCCCCACCATTCTGTCAGAGCTGAAGAAGCTTCCTGGATGAGAAGCGAAATGTCTTCAAAACCAGAAAGCCCAGTTGCCTCTTGGGGGAAAAAAGCACCTTTGGGACAATGGTGACCTGGAAGACTGAGAATCTCTACAGATTTTTAGCTATACAATTTGGGATGAAGACCCTTGGAATGGGGTGGGAGCAGGAATGGATTTCCAGAGGAAAAAATTGCAGACTGCAGGAACCCTTTGCACCACTCAGGTGATCCTGAGGACGGGAGATAAACCTTCAAGCAACCTCAATGACCCTCTCAAAGGATGCAAATGACCAGCTGTCTGCAAGGAGTATCAATCCTTCCATTCCCCACCATTCTGTCAGAGCTGAAGAAGCTTCCTGGATGAGAAGCGAAACGTCTTCAAAAGAAAAGAAAAAAACACCAGAAAGCCCAGTTGCCTCCTGAAAAAAAGGAGTCTTTGGAGCAACCATGGCCTGGAAGACTGAGAATCTCCATGGACTTCCTGAGCCAATTCTTTCCCTGCTCATCCCCTTCCACTTCCCGCAATATTACGGTCACCCTTCAAAGGAGGATTCAACCAAGCCTTTATTAAAAAAACATTCTTCTCTCCTAGAGCAGGGGTCTCCAACCTTTGCAACTTTTAAGTCTGAAGGACTTCAGCTCCCAGACGTCTCCAGCCAGCAAAGCAAGGGTCTCCAACCTTTGCAACTTTTAAGTCTGAAGGACTTCAGCTCCCAGACTTCTCCAGCCAGCAAAGCAGGGGTCTCCAACCTTTGCAACTTTTAAGTCTGAAGGACTTCAGCTCCCAGACTTCTCCAGCCAGCAAAGCAGGGGTCTCCAACCTTTGCAACTTTTAAGTCTGAAGGACTTCAGCTCCCAGACTTCTCCAGCCAGCTTAGCTGGCTGGAGAACTCTGGGAGCTGAAGTCCTTAAGTTGCAAAGGTTGGGGACCCCTGTCCTAGAGGACGTAGATGTATTTGTATGTATTTTAATATTCCTGTGCGCCGCCCTGGGCCCATTTTGGAGAAGGGCGGGGTATAAATTTAATAAAATAAAATAAATAAATAAGATAGCGGAGGCGGGGGGAAAGGCAGCAAATGTACAAGACAGGAGAGAGGAGGAAGCAATAGCCAAAAGGCTCAGGTCACAAAAATAATTGCATTTGAAATATTATCGTAATTGTTGATATAGTAGAAAGTGGCAAAGAAAGAGATGATTGAACATACGGTTGATATAAAGTAAAAACTCTGTTTATGCTTTTATAGGTTATTTTTAAAATTGTAAAACTCTTGAGATCTGGAGGGATTTCTACTACTAGCATGGGAGCTACCAAAATTTTCTACGTACCCTTTTCCCTTTTCCCCATAAATGTTTGAAAACCAATAAAAATTCTTTTAACAACACAGGAGGATGAGGTTCAACCTTTACCAGCTATCGAAGGGTTCGCCTTCTCAGCGGATGTGGACTCGGCGGGGGAGGTAGCAACGATTTGAAAGAGGTTTGACGTCGAAGTGGATGGCTGTGGCTCTTCGTAGCTCGCCCGAGAGGTTGGGGGCGGCGGCGACGCTGCTGTTGAGGTCCCATCATTGATTTCTCTGGTGCTTGAGGTACATTTGGTTGTGTGGCAGGCGCTGTCTGGGGACGGAGGAGAGGGGAGAGTGTGACCTCAACAAGGCCAGGAGAGCTGCGAAGAGCGGACATGTCCCCTTGGTTATGTCCATGGGGCTCAATTCACAACTTCTGGAGGCAAGCTGTTCCAGAGGTTAATTGTTCTGTCAGGAAATTTCTCCTTAGTTCTAAGTTGCTTCTCTCCTTGATTAGTTTCCACCCATTGCTTCTTGTCCTGCCCTCAGGTGCCTTGGAGAATAGCTTGACTCCCTCTTCTTTGGGGCAGCACCTGAGATACTGGAAGACTGCTATCATGTCTCCCCTGGGTCCTTCTCTTCATCAAGCTGGGTATGTCTAGTTTGATGAAGAGAAGGACCAGGGGAGACATGATAGCAGTGTTTCCGATATCTCAGAGGGTGCCACAAAGAAGAGGGAGTCAAACTATTCTCCAAGGCACCTGGGGGCAGGACAAGAAGCAACGGGTGGAAACTAATCAAGGAAAGAAGCAACTTAGAACTGAGGAGAAATTTCCTGACAGTTAGAACAATTAACCTCTGGAACAGCTTGCCTCCAGAAGTTGTGAATGCCCCAACCCTGGAAGTCTTTAAAAAGATGTTAGATAGCCATTTGTCTGAAATGGTATAAGGTTCCTGCCCACGCAGCAGAGGGTTGGACTAGAAGACCTACAAGGTCCCTTCCAACTCTGCTATTGTATTGTATTGTATTGTATTGTAATTCCTCCACGCTGCTCTACTCACCTCCTGGATCGTTAGCTCCGTCCTTTTCGGGGTGCAAAGATTCGTACAGGTACGCAACATCTGAAAAGGGAGAAGATGGTTGAACTCAACAGAGCAAAGAGAGATGGCCCTCCTTAGAGGTTGTAGCTGCTCCATCACTGGAGGGTTTTTTTTTTTTTTTTAAATAAAGAGATTTTGACAACCATTTGTCTGAAGTGAAACACTAACAACTCTGGGCCTTTAGTGGCTAAGACGCTGAGCTTGTCGATCAGAAAGGTCGGCAGTTTGGCGGTTCAAATCCGGTTATGTGTCCCAGCTTCTGCCAACCGCGCAGTTCGAAAGCTGGTAAAAAATGCAAGTAGAGAAACAGGAACCACCTTTGGTGGGAAGGGAACAGCGTTCCGTGCGCCTTCGGCGTTGAGACGGAGACGTCTTCGGACAACGCTGGCTCTTCGGCTTTGAAACGGAGATGAGCGCCGCCCTCTAGAGTCGGGAACGACTAGCACATATGTGCGAGGGGAACGTTTAACCTTGCTATAGCCCTTAAACTGTGGATATCAACTTCCTGTGAATTTTTAACCTGACCTTGAAGTCTATTTTATTTTTATTTATTTATTCGATTTGTAAACCGCACCAATCTCCGTCGGGACGGACTCTGGGCGGTGTCTAACAGCTTGGTACTTAGGAAAGGATCAAACTTAGTTCTCCCACTTACACCCACACGTTCCATTTTTAAACCTCAACCGGAAGTATTCAGAGACAATCTGGATAACTGGAATGTAATTTCTTTTAGTTTGATTGACAAGTAATGCTTTTCTATCCCCAATCACAGCTGTCCTGCCTTAACATGTCCTACAATCATATGGTTAGATTAGATTAACAGAGTTGGAAGGGATCTTGTAGGTCATCTAGTCCAACACCCACCCACCCCAAGCAGGAGACCCTGCCTACACCATTTCTGACCAATGGCAGTCCAATCTCTTCTTGAAAACCTCCAGGGATGAAGCTCCCACAACTTCCGGAGGCAATTTCTGCCCATTGGTTGATTGTTCTCACTGTCAGGAAATTTCTCCTTATTTCTAGGTTGAATCTCTCCTTGGTCAGTTTCCATCCATTATTCCTTGTCTGGCCTTTGGGTGCTTTGGAAAATTGCTTGTCTCCCTCTTCCTCTCTCTGGCAGCCCCTCAAGTATTGGAATACTGCTCTCCTGTCTCCCCTGGTCCTTCTCTTCACTAGACTAGTTGTATTAATTAAGTTGTATTAATTAAGGGATGGAATAAGACTTAACTGTTTTCTGGATCGTATTTCCGGTAAACAACATAGATCACATCACCAGTTTGCAAAGGGCAGGTCTGTCTCTTCACCACCTTCTGCTTATTGATCACTGTTCCATTAGTGCTGCAGAGGGAGATAAGAAATACAGGTGGGATTAAGACAGGATTCTGGCTTGGCCCTTGTGTGATGGGACAGTGAGGTGGTTGGGGAGGAACCTGGGCCAGTCCTGGAATCTGGAGAAGGCTCTGAGGAGGGCTCTGTGTTGGAGGCAGAGATGGTGCCAGGGCTGTTTGACAGTTATCAGCTGCCTTCGGAGTCAGACATCAGTGAGGCAGAAGAACAGCTGGAGCCTGATCCCAGTGTGCGCATGCGCAGAGGTGCCAAGCGAAGGGAAGAGCTACAGAACAGGGGTCGACTTGGGAGTAAGGCCACAGGTGGACGGTGAATGGCCCCTCCCAGAGGGAATAAAAGAGGAGCGACAGGGGAGTGGAGTTTGCAGGAGGCAATTAGTTCATTCCTGCATCCTTGCCAAGCGTTGCGGCGTCTGAAAGATCTCGGCCTGGCCCCTCTCCAAGCCTGATAAAGGTCGCTAATTGTGGACTCTCTTGAAAGACTGTGGGAGAGGAAAGACTTTGCTGGAGAGGAATTCCCTGTCAATTAAATAAAAGGGGTTTATCGGGACGAGGGCTCGCCTTCGTGCTGCTAGGGAAGCCTAAGGGAGAACAACATAAGAGACGCACAAGAAATATTCCTTTTCACCCACAAAACCACAGAAAAGGGATAAGAACAACACTGACCTGGTATCCTGGAGGAAAACCTGACCTGATTTTTCATCCACTGTTATTTTACAGTGATAGCCAGACACTAATTTATTGCCAGGGAACGATAAGTCGCAACCTTGGAAAGAGAGAGAGAGATAAAGAGAGATGGGGGGGAAAAGAGCATTGTTAAATTTGATAATTTCACCTGGACTTTCAACAAAGCCTCCTGCCATTTCTGCCCAACTACCCCCAATTTTTCACATTATTTCATAACTGAAGAGCAGTTACCGTAGGTTTCAGATTATAAGACACTCCGAAGTATAAGACGCACCTAGCTTTTGGGAAGGAAAACAAGGGGGGGGGGGGGGGGAAATCTGCTTCTGCAATTTGCCTCCTTACAACAAACAGCAAACAGTACAGACAATATACGCTGTTTGTGGTGTTACATTTCAGATTATACTTGTACAGATGCTGTTAAAACTGATGTGGCTTTCTGGAAGTATAGTTATCCTCTGCTATTTAAAAGAAGATACAATAGTGTTGCAGAAAATCAGAGAACGAGATCGAGATAAGCCTTCTATTTTTGGCCAAAGGTCCGAGCAGAAATAAGTTTTGCTAACACTCGGACGAAGATCCATAGAAAAAGCAGGTTCTTATATATCTTTCAAAGAGCAGTTTTGAACATGAAAATACTTAAACCATTTCTATTGGCTACCTTGAGGACCAAGCCTTGTAAGGAGTTGGGGTCTTTACTTCTCCTTTTGTCTTGAGCCATATATGTTTCTTAAGTGAACTTTAACTGACCCTTGTGGTTTTGTGAGAACTATTGAACTCTGTGGTTAGGCTCTTACTTTCCTGTTCTTTTGCAAGAAGCAACCGTCTATGTCACCTTTTAATATAGAAGTAAAAGGGTCCCTAAGAGGCTGTCTAGCCTGACCCAGTAGGTTTCATGTTTAATGTCTCTACCTTTTTAGGGTTTAGGGAATATTAGTTTTAATATGGGGATTTTAGTGCAGGGAAAATTAAATTTAATTTGTTTTTATTTATTGTATCTATTTTTGTATATTTTTATGTGTTTTAATTTTTCCCTGTACACCACTCCGAGTCCCCTTGGGGAGAGGACGCGGTATATAAAAATAAAATATTATTATTATTATTATTAATGTACAAATCTCACTTTACGTCCTGCTTTAATAGCACTGGGCCAGATCAAGCATTTATTTTAAAAAGCTTCTTCAATTTTGTTAAGCTGCCTAGAACAATAATAAAGCAGTCTTTAAAAAATAAGTCTAATAATTTGAACCTTCCATAGGCACTTATAGTTATTGACTTACCTTCTTTGCAACAAACAGCCTGATTAGCACAAGAAAAAAAAAAACTGCCTCTGCCTCCCAGCAATTTGCCTCCTGGAGCAAACAGCAAGTTTCACTTTCAATTTCAGCACTGGTCACCCCATGATCAGATGTTTCAGGCTGCAGGGATTGCTATATATAGCCCAGGGGTCTGCAAAGTCGGCTCTTTTAAGACTGGTGGACTTCAACACCCAGAATTCCCCAGCCAGCTATGCTAATTTAGCTAATCTGGGATTTTAGCGCAGGGTTAACTTTAATTTCTTTTTAAATTGTATTTATGTCTATGTTTATATATATGCATTTTTAAATCCCCTGTGCACCGCCTCGAGTCCCTTCGGGGAGAGAGAGCGGTCCATAATTTAAAATTATTATTATTATTATTGTTAGGCAGATTAATAAAATTGAAGAAGCTTTTTAAAATAAATGCTTGATCTGGCCCAGTGCTATTGTATCTTCTTTTAAATAGCAGAGGATAACTATACTTCCAGAAAGCCACATCAGTTTTAACAGCATCTGTACAAGTATAATCTGAAATGTAACACCACAAACAGCCTATATTGTCTGCACTGTTTGCTGTTTGTTGTAAGGAGGCAAATTGCAGAAGCACATTTTTTTTCTCCCTTGTTTTCCTTCCCAAAAGCCTCGTGCGTCTTATACTTCGGAGTGTCTTATAAACTTTGCAGACCCCTGCTATAGCCTATTGCAGCCTCCGCAAGGCCCATTTCCCCCATTTGCTGCAAGGAGGTAAATTCCTGGGAGGCATCTTATACCCCGAAAAATATGGTATGTTAGTTTTACGAATGGAAGACTAGAGCTTTGGGGCGCTGTACCTTTTTTCCTGCCAATGGTCCACTCGTTTTTCAGCAGCAAGACGTGGGGCTCCGCTTGTTCCACCCCCAACCGGATCAGCTTCCCCCAAGGTTGAGGCTTTCCGATGGGTTGTATCTGCCCTTCGAGCTCCATGTGCGCCATCTGGACTTCACATCTGCGAAGGGAGGGAAGAAATACATCGATGCAGGACAGGAGGGTGGGTTAACAGCAGCTCTAAATGGGGTTGAAAAGCTGAGCTTTTGGGGGAGGAGGGGGGCTCAACTGTTTTTTGCAAGAAGCCCAGCAGAATATATATGAGAGGGGTAGATACAGTAGTGGCCAAAATTGTGGAAACCTTTTGGGAAAAGTGTATTTTTGAGGTTCGATGGCTAATAACACCGCTTTTTATTGGAGTAGTCCCTCCCCATATTCCTCAGCTGCACTGCCTCTTCCACATCCCTTTGCACACTTGTATATTCCTCCCCCTCCCTTTGCATAAGTGTGCAAATTCCTCCCCCTCCCTTTGCATGCACGCACGCACGCACACAAATATGCTTGGGAAAAGAAATGGCTTTGCTAAGGAAGCTCCCTCCCCATATTCCTCAGCTGCACTGCCTCTTCCACATCCCTTTGCACACTTGTATATTCCTCCCCCTCCCTTTGCATAAGTGTGCAAATTCCTCCCCCTCCCTTTGCATGCACGCACGCACACAAATATGCTTGGGAAAAGAAATGGCTTTGCTAAGGAAGCTCCCTCCCCATATTCCTCAGCTGCACTGCCTCTTCCACATCCCTTTGCACACTTGTATATTCCTCCCCCTCCCTTTGCATAAGTGTGCAAATTCCTCCCCCTCCCTTTGCATGCACGCACACACACAAATATGCTTGGAAAAAGAAATGGCTTTGCTAAGGAAGCTCCCTCCCCATATTCCTCAGCTGCACTGCCTCTTCCACATCCCTTTGCACACTTGTATATTCCTCCCCCTCCCTTTGCATAAGTGTGCAAATTCCCCCCCCTCCCTTTGCATGCATGCACGCACACAAATATGCTTGGGAAAAGAAATGGCTTTGCTAAGGAAGCCCCCTCCCCATATTCCTCAGCTGCATTGCCTTTTCCACATCCCTTTGCACTCTTGCACCCTCGTCCCTTTGCACACGTTGCACGCCCTCCCAGCCGCCTTTTGCAACCCCAGCTCCTCTTTCCAGGCAGGCAGGCGGGGCGCCCTTTGAGTGGGCTGGCCTCCCCCTCCCCCACAGGCCCTTCCGGCCCCGCTCCTCCCCTCCCCCACAGCCGGCCTCCCTGCCCCGCAAGCCCCTGATGGCAGTGGATGCTGGGACCTGTAGTCCTGCCCCACAGGGAAGGGGGGGGGTCGTCCGGCCGAAGCCTCCTTCCGGCGTCCTCCGCCTTTGGAAACGCGGCCGAAGAGCAGCCCGAGGGAGCCGCACCGGGCCCCGCCGCTCACGCCCAGCTCCGGCCGCCCGGGAAGGAAGCGCCGCCGCCGCCGCTGTCAACAGACCCGGCCAGCCCTCAGCTGATCCGGAGGGGCGGAGCCATGGGCGGGGACTCGGCGCTCATTGGCCGGCGGGGCTGCGTGGCGCCGCTGGGGGGCGGGGAAAAGGAAGCGGCGGCGGATGTGCGCGAGGTGGCGTCGGCGTCGGCTAGAGCGTCCCGCGAAGGCCATAGAAGGGAGCGCTAGAGCGGCGTTCTTTGGGCAAAGACACGTGCTTGGGCGAACCGGCTGGTGGAGTCGTCTCTATGATCATTCAATGAAATTATACACACATATCTACATAGGCAATTATATCTCTATATATTTTACATAAACCTAGATATACGCATATAGATATCCACCCCTATATACATACTGGTATATACGTATACACACACACACACACATCTATCTGTCTATCTCTCTCATCTTTATTTCTTATTTATATCATAAACTCACACTAGATAGATAAGATAGATATCTGCATGGTCTCTTGTGATGAGCCGAAAGACAGAAAAGAAAAGCAGCTTGCTTCCTCCCTTAATTGGGGCTTACCAGGGTGTTGTCTCACACACATTTGAATATATTATACAATATATGATTGTATTTACATTGTGTAATCAAACTTTGCATGTATTACAATGGTTTATGAATTCATAAATATGTATACATATATACATATATCACTGCCCTGGGTCCATTTCGATGGAGAAGGCGCGGTATATAAATCGAATAAAATACAAATACAAAAAATACAAATATACTATAATATATTACACACACACACACACACACAATATAAGAGGTCTGTAAGGGGCATAAGCACACCACTGTCCCTGTCGTACTGTCTCCATTTATTCCTATTGATTTACTGTGTCCATATTTATGTTTATATTTATACCCATTATCTTTTACACATTTGACAAATAAATAAACATACACATATAATGTATATATGTATACACGTGTATGAATTCCCAAATCATTGTAATATAATGCATGCAAAAGTATGATTACACAAAATGCAAAATGCAAGCATTCATATATTGTATAATATATTCAAATGAGTAATAGATACAATGAAATACATATCTTATACAGTGGGTTGTATCTGATAAGTTGCGAATATATTCACATAGCATTTAGATAATACAACTGTATCAATCCCCAAGTATTAGAAATCACGTATGTACCATAATTGCATCTTCCAACAACATAATCACATGAAATACAGCTCTAGGCACATATGCACTAACCTATTCAATATGCGTCTCTAGCCCAACCCTTCCAGCTCTCAAACACAGAGGCAGGAAGCCACCATTCACTAATTCCAACTAGGCTTAGCAAGGCAGGCTTCTTATATAAGTATAAAGAAAGAGGCCCATTCTCCCTGCTCCCTCATTGGCTGTGAAAATGAAAAGGAGGGACTTGAAATGAAAACAGCTGTTGGCTATTGCCAAGGTTAATTATTGGGGGCCAAAAAAGGAATGCCTGGCGGCAGCTAGGCAATTAACCGTTGAAACGTTTCATGACCCAACTAGGCAATATCATCAGTGTTAAAAGGGAGTGGGGGATGTTCTGTTCCAGTAGCTTGCCCATATCAGTGTTGGTGGTAGATTTCTTGGTGGTCTCAGTAAACAACACCCTCATCAAGAAGCCATCCCACCAACACTGGTGCCACTGGAACAGGGAGCAAACCCCCTTTCCTTCTGGCACTGATGATGTCTCCTAGTTGGGCCACGAGACGTCTGCAATAAAACCTCCTCAACCCAAAAGGCACCAAGGACCCCACGCCATCGATTCTAACCTTTGCAAGAGATGGCAGCAATAAACTGCTTTTTAAACCAAGAACACCATAGGAATCAAAAACATAAAAGTTGATTATCATGGGGTGGGGGGACGGGGCATGTATCTGGTTGCTATGAGTCAACAACTTGATGGCTCGCATAAATAATCCACAATTTTTAGGATTATAAAATGGGCAGATTTCTTTTTGGAAAATACAAGATGTTGTAAACCTTGAAGGACCATCCAAAACCAGATCCCTCTCCAAAGTTTTATTAAGCTGCTTCTTCAGGAAGAGAAATAAATTTGATAAAATCAGTATTGGTGGAAGGCAAAGGGAATAAATCTATTCAAGAATATATGTTGTTTTGGAAGGGAAAAGAGCACAATTGGAATATATTGTATATCCCAAAAATATAAGCGGAGAAAAAGGGGAAAAAAGGTCTCCAGGCATTGGGGGATGCACTGTGTTTTTTTTCTCCTTTTCCTCTTGTCTTTCTTTTCTGTATTTAGTTGTATATGTACTGTTTGTATTATTTGTGTTTAAAAAAAGATTAAAAAGGAAGAAAAATAAATAATAGCCTAGTAAATTCTAAAGCGCAAGCGGCTGATTTTATGTTGGGATTGAGGGTCCAATTCCATCCGCCCCTCAGGTATTCTAAACTGATCAAGGGCTTGTGTTTTAGGACAGGGGTCCCCAACCTTTGCAACTTTTAAGTCTGAAGGACTTCAGCTCCCAGAATTCTCCAGCCAGCAAAGCAAAGCTGGCTGGAGAATTCTGGAAGCTGAAGTCCTTCAGACTTAAAGTTGCAAAGGTTGGGGGGCCCTGTTTTAGGAGACCGGCAAGCCGCTAACTTATCTTTTAAAAATATATTCAGGATGATCCCCGAGAGATCACCGTTTCTCCTTTTACGATACCTAATCCGTGGTTCTGCAAGCCAGGAACCGCCGTGGGACAGAGTCCCACATTGCTGGTTGGGCTGCTTTGATGAATGGTTGAACTGCGTTGAGGTTTTTGATGGATGGAGAAGGCAGGATGCCAATGATGGCTTGTTAATCAGAGCCAAACCTGTCTGCTGAATACAAATCACAGCATTAAGAGGCAGCCTTGCCTTTCTTCTCAATATATAGTTCAGAGTTAACCTCTCTTCCGTTGAAGCAGGCAACGGTTCACACCATGGAGGGTGACCTCCAGCTTGTTCAAATGCAGGCAGGCTTCGAAACTCTTGTTCGTTTTGAAAAGCAGGTCAGGGCTGACCCTTTGATTAAAACCTCCAGGCGCTTGGTTACTTTAAGGGTCTTGCCAGAAAAAGAGATAAACCTGTTTCTGGGCTAATTTTTCTCCTGACAGAATCAATTTGTTCTCTTTCCAACCTCGGCTGGTCTTTGCCATTTGATTTCAAATTGGATTTGAATCCTCCAGGGATCTGGGATGTCAGCTTCCCTAACGTGGTGTCAGTCGAAAGAGGCCGAGAGATAAAAAGTCAGCTTTGGTTAAAACAGGAGAGTCCACACAACCACCACCAACCCCGCCAGCCTTTTCCCCTTCTTCCTGGGTTTTAACCTGGTTTGTCTGGCTTTTCTCATGCTCTTCTGTGTTGGTCGGCTGAAGAGCAGCACAAAGAGATCAAGACCTACAAAAGGGAAATGGCTCTCTTTGGGAACACTCTGCTTTGCTACGTATTTTTCCTTTACAGATTAACAGAGTTGGAAGGGACCTTATAGGTCATCTATTCAACCCCCCCCCCTGCCCGAGCAGGAGATCCTACACCATTTTTGACAGATGGCAGGCCAATCTCTTCTTGAAAGCCTCGATTGATGAAGCTCCCACAACTTCCAGAGGCAACTTCTGTTCCATCGGTTGATGGTTCTCACTGTTAGAAAGTTCCTCCTTATTTCTAGGTTGAATCTCTCCTTGGTCAGTTTCCATCCATGATTCCTTGTCTGGCCTTCAGGTGCTTTGGAGAATAGCTTGACCCCCTCCTCTCTGGGGTAGCCCTCAAATATCGGAAGAATGCTCTCCTGTCTCCCCTGGTCCTTCTCTTCCCTAGACTAGCCATGCCCAGTTCCTGTAACCGTTCTTCATATGTTTTAGCCTCCAGTCCACATCATGAAACAGAGTTTATCTCGGTTTGTTGTTTTGTTTTATTTCCTTTTCTTAAAAGTCCCATATCAGAGGTTGTCCTGGTTTTTACCTGCCTTAGCTTTTTAACCAAGTATGGAAGGCCATTTTACAGAGGTGGGGAGCAGCCAGTCTTCCAGAGGTGAATTACAACTCGTGTCTCCAGTTGGTTTGGCCAATACTGAAGGTTATATTCTCCCAAGAGGCAGTACAGAGAGTTACCTTGCCTTACAACAACGTGCTTAATGACTGTTTGAAAGTACAACAGCACTAAAAAAAAGAAAGAAAGAAGATGATTTACAACCGGTCCTTGCACTTATCATTGTTGTAGCGTCCCCATGGTCACGTGATCAAAATCCAGGCGCCTGACAACCGTGTGTTTACGATGGGTGTAGTGTCCCAGGACCACGTCTCCCCAGCCAACTTTTCAACAAGGGAAGTTTACTCTCTTTGTAAAGGCCCTTGGTGCGAAAACTACAACTTCTACTAAGAGAAGGATTAATGCAGCACCTTGGCCACTAGATGGCACTGTGGGTCTTTAGAAACTCTCACACGTCCTGTTTTACAAACAGAAAATTCTTTCTTTCTTTCTTTCTAGAGATTTCAATGTAGCCCTTTCGGGGTTGGCTGTGTTATCTCCAGCCTTACCCCCCCTTCTTCTTCTTGTAAACTCTTTGTAAGCCCTCTGGCAGTTTCACAGATAAAATAAGAAGAGGGGAGGAGGAAAGGAAGCCCCAGGCTGGATTTCTCAACCACCTTCATTATCCGCACCTCTGTAACAACTACAGATTTCCCCTTCAACCTGGCATAATAGCTCTGCTTTGGGTGAGCACTAAGGGGTACAAAGGAGCTGTGTGGGAATCCTACCAGGGTTTCCCCAAAATTAAGACCTTCCTGGATAATAAGCCCCATCGGGCTTTTGAGCGCATGGGCTAAAATAAGCCCTCCTCCGAAAATAAGCCCTCCCTGGAAATATTGCAACACAGAAGCAGCCATGAAGTGACTTCCTGCACCTCAAAAATAATAAGACCTCCCCGAAATTAAGACCAAGCGCTTATTTTGGGGTCAAAAGAAAAATAAGACCCTGTCTTATTTTGGGGGAAACACAGTAAGCATATGTTGATGTTGGGGATCTTGCGGTATTAACAAAGCATCACAAAGGTTTGACTTACAACAATCTATTTAGTGACCGCTTGAAGTTACAACAGCAGTGAAAAAAAGTGACTTATGGCCATTTTTTCCCGCAACTGTTCCAGCATCCCCAGGGTCACGTGATCAAAATTCAACAGCTTGGCAACTGACTCGTATTTATGACGGTTGCGGTGTCCCCATGTGGTTCCCCTTTTGCGACCTTCTGACCAGCGAAGTCAACGGGGGGAGGAGCCCGATTCCCTTAACAACCGTGTGACTTGACCCCTGCAGTGGTTCGCCTAACAACGGTGGCAAGGAAGGTCGTAAAATGAGGGGCAAAACTCACTTCACAACGGTCTCGCTTAGCAAGTGGTAAGAGAGAAGATAACGATGGGCCGGGCACCTAATTCTGCTCGGCGACTGCATATATGCGAGACCGCCTCCTGCCCCATACATCCCTCAGACCGATACGCTCCCACAGAGAGGGCCTCCTCAGGGTGCCGTCGGCTGGACAATGCCGACTGGCGACACCCAGGGGGAGAGCCTTCTCTGTGGCGGGCCCTGCCCTTTGGAACGACCTACCCCCTGAACTCCGCACCATCTCCGACCTCCGCCTCTTCCGCAAGTGTCTGAAGACACACCTATTTCATCTAGCCGGCCTAGCGTAACCTCCATACTGACTATTAGATAGTTTTTAAACTTGGGATTTTAATTCGGTTTTTAGCGCAGGGTTTATTTATTAGAATAAGTATTTTAAATTTCATATATTTTATATATTTTGTATGTATTTTAACATCCCTGTGCGCCGCCCTGGGTCCTAACAAGGAGAAGGGCGGGGTATAAATTAAAAAAAAAAAAAGCTGCTCAGTCTTGCCGTCTTGAAACGGGACCCAGGAACCGCCTCTTCCTTCCCTTCCCCGAACCTTCCGGAGACGGAGGGTCCATGGTCTGCCCCTCCCCTGAAAAGGGCAAAGGTCTGGGAGGATGGGTAGCCCCTGGGTGGGCTGGAGGAAGCCCTGCCCCAGAGGAGAGCTTCAACTACAGCCGCCTGAGCGGTGTCGTGCAGGATTCCTCGCGGTTCAACCCTGCTCTTGAAAGAAGCTGCCTTGGGTGTTTTGACGGTGCTAAGTAGCTGTGGCTTTCACACCACAGCAGGTGCTACAGCAGATAGAATTTCTGGTGAAGGTGATGGAGAATGTCAAACGGAAGGGAGGGAAGGGAGACACCCCGGGGTGGGGAAAGGGGGGGGGAGAAGGACACGAGGGAGAAGAAGACGCGTCGTGATTCATCCTGGCAGGCAAAGACCGTCGCTGGCTGCACGCGGGCTCGGCTGTCAGCACGAATTTCAGCATCTCACGCCTGCGATGCTGGCAGTGAGGCTGACGGACTCTCTCAAAGTCACTTCCCCCCCCCTCTCGGAAAAGGACGTTGGGTCTCTTTGCGGCCACTTCGAAGGCGATGGAGGGCCTTTCGAGAGGAAGGGCTCCTTTGGCACTGCCAAGGCCGGGCGGCCCAGAATCAGCGTGGTCCTGATCCCAGCAGGCTGTCGGGTGCTGGGAAAAGAGGACTCAAGGCCGTGTCAGAAGCAGGCAGGCGCCATGGTGTTCCCAAGGGGTTTATTGTGGTGTTTTTAAGATGACATGATCAAGATCGACGCATCCTCGTCTTCTTGCTTCTCCTCCTCCTCCTCCTTTTCCTTTCCTTCTCCTTCTCCTCCTCTTCTCCTTCTTTCTTTCTCCCCCTCCTTCTCCTCCTCCCCTTTTCTCCCTCTCCTCCTCTTCCTTCCCCTCTTCTTCCTCCTCCCCTTCCTCCTCCTCCTCTCTTCCTTCTCTTCCCCTTTGTCCCCCTCTCTCCTCCTCTTTCCCTCCTCCTCCCCTCTTTCTCCCTCTCCTTCTCTTCTTTTCCTTCTCTCCTCCTCTTCCTTCTCCTCCCCTTCCTCCCCCTCCCCTTTCTTCTCCTTTTCCTTCTCCTCCCCCTCCTCTTTCCCCTCCGCCTCCCCCTCCCCTCTTTCTCCTCCCCCTCCTTTCTCCTCCCCCTCCCCTTTCTCCTCCCTCTCCCCTTTCTCCTCCCCCTCCCCTCTTTCTCCTCCCCCTCATTCTCCTCCCCCTCCCCTCTTTCTCCTCCCCCTCATTGTCCTCCCCCTCCCCTCTTTCTCCTCCTCCTCCCCACCTCCTCTCCTCCCCCTCCTCCCTCCACATAGCACCTGAAGGAGAATCCCTTTTCAGAGAGGGGGGGGACGGGACGGATGGACCCCCGCCTCTGTCCGCTTCCATTCCCCTGGGGCTTGCTTTGTGTCCACCCAGAAGGGAGACCTTCTTTTCAGGAGTCGTCTCCGGTCCTTTAACTCGCCTGGGGCTCCCTTGTGCTGAGAAGGAGTCCCCCCCCCCAACATGTTTTCCAAAATTAGATAATGGGGAATGACTGCAGGAAGGGGGGGGGGGAAACCACACACACAGTGGAAACCTTCCACAAGAAGGAGAGAAACCCAGCACGATTAAAACGTCTCTGGGCCCAGCAGCCATTTCCTGGAGGGTTTTTATTTTTGCTCCAATAACCACACCTTCGAAATTGCTTTATTGTCTTTAATAATGTGGTGGGGAAAAGCGAGAGGGAGGAGGACCTGCCACGGTTCTTATTTACAACTGGCAAAGGATGAAAGGGGGCAATTACAGCCGGGGTTTGGGGGAAATGGCCTGCCCTGTGTTTGTGGGTCTTTCTGACGGCCTCAGCCCATTCGGCAAAGGTTCCCCTCGCACATAGGTGCCAGTCGTTCCCGACTCTAGGGGGCGGGGCTCATCTCCGTTTCAAAGCCGAAGAGCCAGCGCTGTCCGAAGACGTCTCCGTGGTCATGTGGCTGGCATGACTCAACGCCCAAGGCGCATGGAACGCTGTTCCCTTCCCACCAAAGGTGGCTCCTGTTTTTCTACTTGCATTTTTTGCATGCTTTCGAACTGCTAGGTTGGCAGAAGCTGGGACGAGTCACGGGAGCTCCCTCATGACATCAGTGCCTGCAAAGACTTAACCTCCCACTTGGGGCAAAATGAAACATAGCCTGACCTTGGTAGTTTCTATCTTTGGTGTCCTAACCTGGGCAGCTGTTGTGGCCCGCCAGCGGCCAGTAGAACTGGCAACAGATTCGGAGAGTGAGGAGGTTGGGGAGGAGCATGGACCAGTCCTGGAGTCTGGGGAAGGCTCTGATGAGGGCTCTGTGTCGGAGGCAGAGAGAGGGCCAGGGCCGTGTGCCAGTTATCAGCTGCCCTCAGAGTCAGACATCAGTGAGGCAGAAGAACATCTGGAGCCTGTTCCCAGTGTGTGCATGTGCAGAGCTGCCAGACGAAGGGAACAGCTAAAGAACAGGGGTCAACTTGGGAGGAAGGCCACAGGTGGACAATGAAGGGTCCCTCCCAGAGGAAATAAAAGAGGAGTGAAAGGGGAGTGGAGTTTGCAGGAGACCATTCATTCGCTTCATTGGTTCATGACTCTCTGAGACTCCTTGCCAAGTTTTGCAGATATCGGCCTGGCAGCTCTCCAAGCCAGAGAAGGTCTGTGACTGTAAATCCTCCCAGGAAAGACTTTGCTGGATGCGAATGAGCAGAATTCACAATTAATAAAAGGGTTTTTTGTCAGGACCAGGAGTTTGCTCCAGGCTCTCGGGAAGTCTCGGTGAGAACAGCAGCTCACGACCCAAGAGGTGTAATATGTGCTGTTTTGCTGCTGCATTTTTGAACCCAGCTGGAGTTTTCTCTCCTCGCCCACAGCCAATTTTCCGCCTCTGGTTTAGCAAAGAGCAGAGCGCTGAAGGTGTCCACCAAGCGTTCAATCCCCTCTCTACCGAAAGCCAGGTTTTGTGAACCGAGAGTTGCAAAGCTCTAGCAAAAATAAAAAAGATAAAAAGGTTCTCTCTCTGCTAAATTTCCATTCGGCAGCAGAGGGCAAGGAGGAAAGTCTGCGCCGACTTGGGTATCGTCAAGAGCCTCCCTTGACCAACGCTAGTAGAGTCGCTGGGATGAAGTTCCCACTCGAGGGTCCGCTTGAAATAGCTGAAGAACCACCCTGTTGTTTCCAGTCATGCAACATTGGGAAGAGAAGGAGGAAAACGTTGAAACAGGCCCTGGGAATTATGGAGGAGAGTCTTGGTTTCTCCCCGGAAGCATTATGAACACGACTGTACAGTGTTTGGGTTCGTTGTAGCTTGATGTGGCTGGTGAATCATGGACGATGGCTGGGTTTAATGTGGCAATGCTCTGTATGGGACCAAGGCACTAAGCCATTCCATCCATCCATCCATCCATCCATCCATCCATCCATCCATCCATCTCTTTCTCTCTCTTTGATATAGTTCTCCAATTCATCTCTCTCATCTATCTATCTATCTATCTATCTATCTATCTATCTATCTATCTATCTATCTATCTATCTATCTATCTATCTATCATCTGTCTATCATCTGTCTGTCTACCTACCTATCATCTACCTGTCTCATCTATCATCCCTCCATCCCTCCATCTTCCATCTGTCTATCATTTATCTATATGTATCTATTATTTATGGCCTGTGCAATGTGTATCATCCATCTTTTCTGCAATTCTGTCTACATTAGCATTTCTATCTTCTGTCTGTGTCATCCATCATCCATTTATCTATCATCTGTGTAATGTATCTATCTGTCTGTCTGTCTCTCTCATCTTTATATCTATCTATCATCTATCTATTGTTTATGACGTGCAATGTATATCCTCTATCTTTTCTGCAATTCTGTCTACATTATCATCATTTCTAGCTATCTGCCATCTATGTATCCATCCATCCTCTATCTATCTATCTATCTATCTATCTATCTATCTATCTATCTATCTATCTATCTATCTATCTATCTATCTACCTACCCACCCACCTATCTTATCTATCTATCATCTGTCTGTCTGTCTGTCTGTCTGTCTATCATCTATCTATCTATCTATCTATCTATCTATCTATCTATCTATCTATCTATCTATCTATCCATCCATCCACCTATCTTATCTATCTATCATCTGTCTATCATCTATCTATCTATCTATCTATCTATCTATCTATCTATCTATCTATCTATCTATCTATCCACCTCTTATCTATCTATCATCTGTCTGTCTGTCTGTCTGTCTGTCTGTCTGTCTGTCTATCTATCTATCTAATCTACCTACCTACCTACCTACCTACCTACCTACCTACCTACCTACCTACCTACCTACCTACCTACCTATCTATCTATCTATCTATCCATCCTTCCCTCTTCTCTCTATCCTACAATTCTGTAGAAAATGACACGGCCAAAAATGGGCGTTATCTTTTTCTGAAGAGTGCTGATACAGACAGTGGTTGAGTTTTCTCTCCAATCCAAGCAATCCTGGTGCCTTGTGTCTGTGTGTGTGTGTGTGCGCGCACACACACACATACATATACTGTATCTATCCAGCTGTGCTGTGGTTGCTGCCTTGTTACCCTTTAATCCGCTCTCTATCTTGCTCCTGTTCAAGGAAGCCTTCAGGCAGAATGCCAAGATTCATCTGACTCTTGCTTCCTTTCACAGAGAGAAGGAGAAGCCGACATACGTGCTGGAACACACATTAAAGTGGGTTTTCCACAGCGCCACGTGGTTGGCTTTGGGAGAGCTCAAAGACACATCAGCCAGGCAGGTCAGGCCTGGTTAGACCTTGTAAAAAAATATAAAAAGATGAAGGACGGTGAAACCTCACAAATGTGACAATGTTGTCCTTAGGAATCCAACTCAACAGGAGGGAGGCTGAATGTTACTCGCAGGTTTTTGGACCAAGAGAAAGGAAGCCGGTTTGGGGGATTATCCCTGCCCCACTTTCCTTCTTGTTGTTCTGACCAAGGCTTCCCAAGATCATGAAGAGACTCCTTGTCCTGATAAAACCCCTTTTATTGAGGTGAAAGGGAATTTCTCTCCAGCAAAGTCCCTGTTGAGATTTCACAACAGACCTTGATCAGGCTTGGAGAGCTGCCAGGCCGATATCTTCCAAACGCCATGCTGTAGCAGCAATTCCTTGGCAAAGAAGTCAGGAACTGATCTTCACCAGAATGAGTTGAACTCATGGCCTCCTGCAAACTCCACTCCCCTTTCGCTCCTCTTTTATTTCCTCTGGGAGCGGCCATTCACCATCCACCTGTGGCTTTACTCCCAAGTTGACCCCTGTTCCTTAGCTGTTTCCTTCTCCTGGCAGCTCTGTGCATACGCACATTGGGAACAGGCTCCAGCTGTTCTTCTGCCCCACTGATGGTTGATTCTGAAGGCAGCTGATAACCGTCAGACGGCTCTGGCCCCCTCTCTGCCTCCGACACAGAGCCCTCCTCAGAGCCTTCCCCAGACTCCAGGACTGGCCCAGGTTCCTCCCCAACCTCCTCACTGTCTGGGGGCACAACACTTATTTGGGAAGTCATCCCTCAAATGACACGTTGGCTTCGCTGATGTAGCCAGAATGTACCACTGTGTTGCCCAGACTTTCAAAATGGCTCATTCATGGAAAAGGGTTTTTGACATCCCTTCCCTGGCAGGCTGTGTCCTCCGCCTCTCTCGAAACGAGATTTTGTGAGCTCCCAGCCAAACCAGGTGTCCATCCTTGCAATATTGTCCTGCAGTGATACGGGAGGAAGACGTTACCACCTCTACTACCTCATTTACAATAAGATCAGGGGCCCACCTATTGGTTTGTAGCTGAACTCAAAAGACTCAGAAGCCCCCCAAAAAATCAAACTACTTTAGACGTGATCTCAACAGTTAGCTACCTCCACGTCAACGTAGAAAAAAAACACTACTGACGTTCTTAGTGAAGGATCAGATGATGGAATGTATGTCCAGATGAGGCCCTGGGGATTAGAGGAAGGGTCACATGGGGATATAGGACCCAGGTGTGGATGGAATGGACACGAGAGTGAGGAATATGAATTCTGATAAGACAGCTCCTATCTGGCTATTTTAGATAGTTTTTAAACTGGGGATTTTAATTTGGTTTTAGCATAGGATTGTAATTTAATATGTTTTTAAATTTTGTATTTATCGTTTTGTATGTTTTTAAATTCCTGTGCGCCGCCCTGGGTCCTTCGTGGAGAAGGGCGGGATATAAATGTGATTAAAACTAAAAACTAAAACTAAAACTGTCTGTCTGTCTGTCTCTCTCTCTCTGAAGAGCGATTGGCGGAATTGGGGGGGGGTTTGCTGACCCAGACAAAAGTTTTAAACTGCTTTTACTTTTCTCTGCGGAAGGAGGGGGGGTCGCGGGAGAGCTGCCTCAGATAAAAACTGTCTGTTCTTTTATTCTGCTCTGCAATGGAAGGGTTGGGGGCTGCACATTAACAGCGAGACCGAAGTTAGCACCTTAAAACCCGCTAGCCAGGATGTTAGGAACAAGAATAGCTTGCTTATAAGAAAACCCCCTAAAACCACAAGGCTGGCACACTTTGCAAGATACCGGTGACCTGGGATGAAAAACAGATGGTGTGACATTTAGCTATTTAACATCACAAGCGTAAGGGTTTGGGGGGGGGGGGGGGCTGAAATCCAAATAACCATAATCAATATTATTTCTTATGCAAATGGTTGAACGTGACCATCCCTGGACTATAAAAACTGCTGTAAGATTCTAATCTTGGCCCCTTTGGTTAGCTTTTCAAAACCGGGGTCCTTTTATCTTGGTACCAAAATAAAAGTATAATTCTATATCACATCTTGCATCCGGCGACTTATTGGCTTTGACGCCAAGCAAGAGCCCAGTTTTGGAGACCACATTAGTTATAGCTTTGACTTTATCATACTGTAGCCCTTATTTCTCTTTTACATCCTGTATTCTCTTTTTTAATTGTTTTCTTTTACAGTCTCACTATTTTGCATGGCACAGGACCTATTTATTTGCGGGATCGCATCCTGCCCCATACATCCCTTCGGCCGATTCGCTCCCACAGAGAGGGACTTCTCCGGGTGCCGTCCACTAGGCAATGCCAGCGGGCGACGCCCAGGGGAAGGGCCTTCTCTGTGATGGGCCCGACCCTTTGGAACGACCTACCCCCTGATATCAGAACGACCACGGACCTCCGCTCCTTCCGCCAGAAACTTAAAACCCATCTGTTCCATCAAGCCGGCTTGGCCTAATTTATGCTTCTCGCCCCAGTCTGTAATATAAATGGCTTTATTTGGTTTTTAATGGGTTACAGTTTTTAATGTTTATAAATTTGTACAGGGTTATTTAATTCGATTTTAATTTTCTATGTATTGTCATGTTTTTAGAAGTTTTAATTTTTCCTGTACACCGCCCCGGGGGGCGGTCTAGAAATTCAATAAAATAAATAAATTTTATGGGAGGCTGTATGTTAAGACCGTTGGTTCGAACATTAAACTTAAGTTACACTAGGTGTGAATTGCATTCGGTATCCTTTTTTTTTCACATTAAGCTGCAACAGCAGCGAATGAACTAAAGAGCGACATACAAAGCCGCCAAAAATTCCAGGAAGAAAGGAGGGCGGAGGGGAGAAGTAAGATTGAGAAATGTAGTCCAGTTTAACACCGCCAGGATAAATAGCTGGGACTCCAGCAGTTGTGGTTGTGTCAGGCGGATAGTAAGAGGCTAAACAGCCTCTTTGATTTGGGTGTCTCGGTTCAGGAGTTGGGCTTCATACCAACTCCTTAATTCTTTGAAACCGTTCCTCCTTCCAAAAGGGTTTGGGTCCCTCCTTCCAGGGCTGGATGGAAGTCAAGATAAATTTTGTAACTGTCAAGGCACCGAAAGATCAGTTCCACGCCTGGAGGGCCCAATTAAATGGATGTATTGCTACTCGTGCCTATGCACATGAATCTTCTCAGCTAACATTTATCACCCTGCTAGGAGTCGGATAAGCGTCAATGGAATTCCAGGGAAGTTGGACTTTAGTCTGCTTGTGTCTATGTGGGGATTCTAGGCTGATTTCTCTCTTGACGCCACCCTCAGGTTTGCCGGTCCTTCCCCTATATGGCGAACCTATGGCACGGGTGCCACAGGTGGCACGCAAAGCCATTTCTGAGGGCACGCAAGGCATTACTCTGTCAGCTCCAGGGCACAGGAGCATGCTGGCCTCCTTGATTTTCAGCCAGTTTTTGCCCTCGTGAAGCCTCCAGAGAGAAAAATGGCCCAATGGGCAACTTGGAAATCCATTCCCGAACTTCCAGTTTGTGTGCTGGGCCTTTTTTTGCCCTCCCCAGGCTCCAAAAAAGCCGTGTGCACATGCACGAGGCAGCAGGGGGTGTCACGTGTGCATGCTCAGGTGACATGGCATGGGAGGCATTAAATTATGGGTGTGGGCACATGAACGCGCGCAATAGTGCCGCCTGTATGCTTTTGGCACCCGAGGCTAAAAAGGTTCGCCATCCCTGTCCTATAGCCTTATATTTATATTTATATTTGATTTATCTAACCGCTCCTTCTCCATCGAGATGGACTCAGGGCGGTGCACAGGGAATTAAAAATCAGCAATAAATAACAATAAATACAATAATAATATCTAAAATGAATTAAACTAAGAACCTGTGCTAAAATATTCCCATTAAAATTCTAAAATGCATTTACGGATTGGCTGAGATCGTGTTGACGGTGAACCAATGGCACATATGCCACAAGGGGCAACGCAAAGCCCTCTCTGTGGGCATGCCAGCCGTTGCCCAGCCCAGCTCCCTATAGCACATGTGTGCATGCCTCCTGCTGCCCAGCTGGTCTTTGGGTCTCTGCCATGCGTGTGCAAGGAGCGGGGGCCTTCCCTGATCCTGCACTTTCTCCCCCAGCGTGCCCTAGATTTCTCCTGCATTTTTGCTGCCCATGCCTTCCACCACCTCCACAGCAATGGTGGGTTTCAAATTTTTTAGAACCTACTCTGTAGGTGTGGCCTATTTTGTGGGCGTGGCTTAATAATTTTTTTAAATAATAATTTTAATATTTCTAAACCGCACCCTCTCCCCACAGGGACTCGGGGCGGTGCACAGGCAAAATAAAAACAATAAATACATACAAACATTTCATTAAAAATAAATTAAATCTAAACCTGCGCTAAAATTCCCCATTAAAACTAAGCTATATTATAAAACTTCCCAATGAAACCCCAAAGACAGAGAGACTATCCTACATGACTGCTTGGCAGTCATGTGACAGGGTGGGAGTGGCCACCTTTTAAAATGTGGTGAAACTCATTTAACAACGCTCTTGCTTAGCAACCAAAATTTTGGACTCAATTGTGATGATAAATTCTTTCTTTCTTTCTTTCTTTCTTTCTTTCTTTCTTTCTTTCTTTCTTTCTTTCTTTCTTTCTTTCTTTCTTTCTTTCTTTCTTTTCTTCCTTCCTTCCTTTCCTTTCCTTTCCTTTCCTTCCCGTTGGGTCACTGGCAGCGGCGGGCCAGATTTACTTCCAGGTACGCTGGTGGAACCCCCTCTCACCGGTTCTCTAAATTTCACCAACCGGCTCTCGCGAGTAGGTGCGAGCCTGCAGAAACCCACCATTGCTCCGCAGGTGCCTCTCCGTGGAAGAAAAGCAGGAGAAAGCTAGGGAGCGCTGTGGGGAGGGGTGGGGGAGAAGAAACCGCGGAGATCGTGGAAGGCAAAACGGAGCACGGGGCTCCATGCGAAGTTGTTTTGAGCCCGAAAAGCTTCCTGCACCAACCTGGAAGCCAAAGCGGGGGGCTTGGAGGTAGGCAGGAGGCATGCATGGGGAATGTGTGCGCGGGGGATGGGCGCATGAGCACGGTTTGGGCACTTGGCACCAAAAAGGTTTAACCATCTCTGCCCTATAGCGACTTACAGAAATGGATGGATGATTTTTCAGAAATCCCTTGGCCGGATAGCCAATCAAGAACTAAAGGAGACTCGATGGATGTGCTTTGTTTAATCCCTGAAGACCTATTGGCTGTTTGCAGATGTGGCTGTTTGCAGATGGGTTGGTTGAATAAATCTTGGGTAAAATTATGTTCTTCCTTAAGGGAAAAAAAAATGGCCTTCTGCATTCTTGAATTGCATTGTCAAAGGGGAAAACCTGGCATCCTATGAATAAGCAAATGACTGCTTCTCTTGTTTCGGACTTTGGAAAGTCCTACATTGTACAATTTAGAAATAAATCCGTCATCTTCACCTCCATCACTGTCTGGTTTGGCTCTGCCACCCAACAAGACAGACGGAGACTTCAGAGGAGAATCAGAACTGCAGAAAGAAACAATGGCTGCCAACCTGCCTTCCATGGAGGACCTGCACACTGCAGGAGTCAAAAAAGAAGGCTGTGAAAATATCTACAGACTCCTCGCATCCTGGACATCAATTGTTTCAACTCCTGCCCTCAAAACGAGGCTACAGAGCACTGCACACCAAGACAACTAGACACAAGGATAGTTTTTCCCAATATGCCATCACTCTGCTAAACAAATAATTCCCTCCACACTGTCAAACTATTCACTAAGGCTGCATTACTATTACTATTAGTCTTCTCATCGTTCCTATCCCCCATCTCCTCCCATTTATGACTGCAGGACGTTGCTGATTGTATCCTTACAATTTATATTAATATTGTTCCCTGATTGCTTATTTGTACCTTGTGACTATCGTTAAGTGTTGTACCTTAGGATTCGTGACGAGTGTATCTTGTCTTTTTATGTACACTGAGAGCAGCTGCACCAAAGACAAATTCCTTGTGTGTCCAATCACACTTGGCCAATAATGAATCCTATCCTATCCTATCCTATCCTACTCTATTCATTATTTTCTACTCTATTGTATTCTCTCTTCTCTCTTCTTCTTATATTCTATTCTCTCCTCCTCTCCTCTCCATTCCATATTCTATTCTATTCCATTCCATTCCAGACTATAATCATGTTGCTTGTATCTTTACAATTTATATTGTTTTATTTTTTTTCCTAGTATGATTTGATTTCTTTGTAGTAGCCTATGAGGATCACTGAGTATTCTATCTTATGATTCTTGATTAATGTATTCTGTTTTATTTTTCTTTATGTACACTGAGAGCATCTGCACCAAAGACAAATTCCTTGGGTGTCCAATCACACTTGGTCAATAAGGAATCCTCTCCTCTCCTCTCCTCTCCTCTCCATATTCTATTCTATTCTATTCTATTTTATTCTATTCTATTCTCTCCTCCTCTATTCATTATTTTCTACTCTACTGTATTCTCTCTTCTCTTCTCTTCTCTTCTCTTCTCTTCTCTTCTCTTCTCTTCTCTTCTCTTCTCATGTTCTGGCAGGCAAGGTGACCACTTTTCTGACTCATCATGCTGCAACGTCACACTGTACTAACGATGCTCGGATTTATGTCCATCTTTTGTTCATGTCTTGCTTGTTCAGCTCTCTTAAGGGCCTTTCTGGACAATTAAAATCTGATTTTTGTGCAGCCCCACGCTTTCTTAACTGGGTTTTTTTTGTCTAGCAAGGCCAATAAATGTCCTCGTTGGCCATCTGCTGGGGGCACAAGCTTCATCTATTAGCTAGTAATTAATGTTTCTCGGTTGGGGTTCAAGGAATAATGTTCAATGAAGTCATCTCAGCTATACCGATTAACAGTGTTGGAAGGGAACCTGTAAGTCATCTAGTCCAACCCCGCTGTCCAAGCAGGAGACCCAACACCATTTCTGACAGATGGCAGTCCCGTCTCTTCTTGAAGGCCTCCAGGGATGACGTTTTCCATTTGGTTCAGGATACAGAAGCGAGGAAGAGCAGTAAATTAATAACAACCGCAGCGATTCACTTAAAGGCAGTAAGAAAGGCCATAAAACGAAGCAAAACTCACTTACCAACAGACACTTGGGCCTCTATGGATGGCCGTAAGTTGAGGACTGCCTGTAATTTATGCCGTTTTCTGTTTGGTTCGGGATATCAGCCCGAGGAAGAGCTGTCAATTTTATTCCGGACAGTTGTTAAGCAGCTCTGACTTACATAGGCCCTGTTTTTTCACGCGATTTCTTTAATGCTGCGGGCATTAGACGTTCCGTTTCGGTTAAGCCGAGCGAAAGGATGGTGAACTTTATGCTGATGTGCGCAGTTTTGAACGGGGAGATTTAGGCAGATCAGGTTTTTCCTTTAGTCCTGAAGTTTAAAAAAACAACGGGGAGATAAAGGCTACTAGGATAAGTTGACCAGATTTTAACACTGGTAAAGCGGGGCACCATTGGCGGGGGCGGGTGGGTGGGTGGGGGTTCTTGATTAAAAATTTGGTCTATGAAATCAATAAATAAATTATTTCGTTAGGAGCTGTCTTTGTCCCGGAGCGCCTCCAACCATCACGCCGTGCCGCAGAAGACCGCTGGAGCATTCTGAGCGGCGCGGCTGACTCTACGGATCTTGGAAGCGCTGCGCGGCTTCTGACGCCTCTCTGAGGCAGTGATGGCGAACCTATGGCACGGGTGCCACAGGTGGCACGCGAAGCCATTTCTTAGGGCACACGAGGCATTGCCCTGTCACCTCCAGCGTGTATGTGCGCTGGCCAGCTGATTTAGGCCTTCTTTTGAGGTCATTTTTTGCCCTCTGGAGGCTTCAGGGAAGCTCCTGAAACCTCTGAAGGTGGGGGGGAGGCTGTTTTCACCCTCCCCAGGCTCCTAGAAAGCCTCTGGAGCCTGGGGAGAGCGAAAAAAGCACGCCAAAAGCAGGGGGTCACGCACATCGCATTATGGGTGTGGCACGCCCATGCACGACCTCCCTGTGCCCCCCGCTTTTGGCACGCGAGCCAAAAAAGGTTAGCCATCACTGCTGTACAGTAAACATGTTTGAAAAAATGCGGAAGTGCTCTAGAGTGCAGAATAAATTCAAGCGCATCCAGCCACGATATGAAATAGCGCTTTTCCCGATTCAGTACAAATTCCGTCTAAACACATTTAAAAAGATGTTTAAGTGCTTCCTTTTAACGATCACGTTCAATTAATATCTTCTTCCTTAGCATTATCCCCGCACTAAGGCAACTTCCACTGATTCATTTAAGATCATGCCCATTAATATGACTATCGCAACTAACCACAACAAGCTTTTGTACTTTGCCTTTGACGGGAAGCTGCCGAACCCGTTTGCTTCCTGCTCTTCCCACCCCCCAAGACCGGATGCTCCATTACTTTTACAAAATGGAAATCTTGTCATTTTATCCTTGCTGCCTCTCTCGCCCGAGTCCTTTTCTTCCCCGCCAACGCAGAGTGCTTGCTAGAAAACAGCATGAGCCTGATCAAATATCGATCTTGGCAGCTTTTATAAGGTGGCGCATTCCTCTCCGGCAATGGTCTTTGATGTGCTCCAATTTCCTTCAGGGGCTTGTCGAGGAAATTGGATCAGGCAGTGGAGGGAGAATTGCTCAGCCAGCAAAGATATATATATATATATATTAGAGAATATTATCACAGCTCCTGTTCAGAGGTCCCTTTAAGGGGAGGAGACTTAACGTCATCCCTCTCTGCCCTTCGACTCAACCTAGAGATCATCCAGACAGAGAACCAAATAGATTACTGCTGTGTGACATTTTTTAGATATGTGTTAGATTTTTAAGGGCTAAAAATAAAGAGACCAGGATGGATCCATTTCAGGTTTATTGAACCGGTTGAACCGGTTCAAATCCCAGTAGAAGGAGTATGGCCAGCTGAAGAAGGCTAATAAGCCTGAAATGGATCCATCCTGGTCTCTTTATTTTCAGCCCTTAAAAATCTAACATATATATATATGTGTGTGTGTGTGTGTGTGTGTGTGTGTGTTAGTTTTATGAGCTGATCTAACACACATATCTAAAAAAATTACACAACGTAATTCTTGGCTTGCTGTCTAGATGGTCTCTGGTGATGAGCCAAAAGGCAGGAAAGGAAACAGTTTGTCTCCTCCCTTAATTGGGGCCTAATAACAGGTTGTTGTGAAACAATTACATAGATAGATAGATAGATAGATAATTGTTTTCACATATATATATGTTAGTTTTTATGAGCTGATCAATACATTTAAATTTGAGAGACCAAGACAGATCTATTTCGAGCTTATTAGCTCTCATCAGTTGGCCATACCCTTTACTGGGATTCGAACCGGGGCTGTAATGCATCTAAGGCAGAAGCCTAGCAATTCAGCCTAACCGGCTCTACCTTATTGCATCAGCTGAGACAGGAGTATTTAGTATAGATAATTGTTTTCACAACTTCCTGTTATATATGTTAGGTTTTTTGAGCTGATACTTGTGACACATGTATGTATGTATGTATGTGTGTGTGTGTGTGTATACACACACACACACATTACGTTTTTGAGCTGATCAATAAATAAGCCAGGGAGATTAGTATAGATCAATTTTGAGCTTTTTAGCTCTCATCAGCTAGCCATACCCTTACTGGGATTTGAACCGGAGCTGTATTACATGTTAGGCAGATCCCAGTAAGGGTATGGCTAGCTGATGAGAGCTAAAAAGCTCAAAATAGATCTATACTAGTCTCCCTGATTTATTTATTGATCAGCTCAAAAACCTAACACACATATTAAAAAAGTACACAACGGAACTCATGGCTTTCTGTCTAGATGGTCTCTGGTGATGAGCCGAAAGGCAGAAAAGGAAAGCAGTATGCTTCCTCCCTTAATTGGGGCCTTAACAGGGTGTTGTGACACAAGTATATATATCACCCTGCTCTGAATTCAAGTCTCTTTTCTTTGCTCTAAGGGGCGCGGTGGCTCAGGGGCTAAGACGCAGAGCTTGTTGATGAGAAAGGTTGTCAGTTTGGCGGTTCGAATCCCTAGTGCCGTGTACTCAAGCTCAGAGAGCACCAAGCACCCCAGTCCTCCTCCTCCTCCTCCTCCTCTCTCTTCTACCACTGATGATGTTTTCTAGTTGGGGTCATGAAACATCTTCAAGAAAACAACCAAGCTCAGAGAGCACCAAGCACCCCACAGTCCTCCTCCTCCTCTCTCTCTTCTACCACTGATGATGTTACCTAGTTAGGTCGTGAAACATCTACCAGAAAACAGCCAAGCTCAAAGAACACCAAGAACTCCACAAGTCCTTCTTCTCCCCTTCTCCTTCACTCTGCAAACATGACTCCTTCTAGCACTGATGATGTTGCCTAGTTTGGGTTATGAAACGTCTGTAAGAATACAACCCAACCCAGCGGTCTCTCTCTCGATCTTTCTATCTCTCCATCTCCAAACTCAATCCCTTCTAGCACTGATGATGCTACTTAGTTTGGGCAATGAAATATCTGCAAGAATACAACCAAGGTCAGAGAGCACCAAGGACCCTTCATCCGTAACTCTGGTTCCCTAGCCAGGTCTTCTTGGAAGAGTTGACATGCATTATCGAAGGAGTCAACCATATCCTTTCTCAGTAACACGCAGATAAGTGACAAAACAGCACCAGCTAAATCATCCGAGAAGGCAGAATAACCGTCAAGGAAACCACACCCTCGCCCAAGACTAAACAGAGCAGGCTACCATATGTAAATATCCATCAAACTTCACTTTCCCACGCCCTGAAGAGGTTACCTAGCTTGGGCTTGGATTGTCTGCCAGGTAACAAAGTTCAGAGAAAACCGGTTGCACCAGTTGTCCTAGTAGGTAGATGAACTGTTGTTCGGACCGAGGCTTCCCGAGAGCCTGAAGCCAACTCCTGGTCCTGACAAAATCCCCTTTTATTAATTGATCGTGAATTCTGCTCATTCACATCCAGCAAAGTCTTTCCAGGGAGGATTTACAGTCACGGACCTTATCTGGCTTGGAGAGCTGCCAGGCCGATAGCTGCAAAACTTGGCAAGGGGTCTCGGAGAGTCACGAACCAATGAAGCGAACGAATGGTCTCTCCTGCAAACTCCACTCCCCTTTAGCCCCTCTTTTATTTCCTCTGGGAGGGGCCATTCATTCTCCCCGTGGCCTTCCTCCCAAGTCGACCCCTATTCTTTAGCTGTTCCCTTCGTCTGGCAACTCTGTGCATGCGCACACTGGGAACAGGCTGCAGCTGTTCATCTGCCTTACTGATGTCTGACTCCGAAGGCAGCTGATACCTGGCATATGTCTCTGGCCCCCTCTCTGCCTCCGAAACAGAACCCTCGTCAGAGCCTTCCCCAGACTCCAGGACTGGCCCGTGTTCCTCCCCAACCTCCTCACTGTCCGAATCTGTTCCCAGCTCTGCTGACCGCTGGCGGGCCACAACAAGAGTTCCAGCACACGGGTCAGGCATGACCCATGAGCCCCTCCGAACTGCATGATTTTTTCATGATCCACATCAGCATTAATAGACTGAGCATGATGGGCTGGTCAATAAGCCATTTATTTGCCTTTTATTTTTATTTCTGCCTCTGGGCAACCTCTCTGCTCCGATTCGATTTTGACCAACCCAGATGCTAATGTCTATGCTGGGTTTCTCTTCGGTCACCTGCAAGGAAGTGGAAGGCTTCAGATGAGAGGAGAGGCGGCTGGCGAAGGATGCTTGAAATGGATCAAGGAAGGAAAAAAAAATATATTGGAAAGAAAATAGGAGACGAGATTGAGCGCAAACGGAAAATTCCACATCGCTGTAGGCTTTTGGTTCACTCCTCAGGGGTGTTTGATGGAAAACTCACACACCAAGACACAAATGTTGGGTCAGTGATCATTAGAATAGAATAACAGAGTTGGAAGGGACCTTGAAGGTCTTCTAGTCCAACCTCTTGCTTAAGGTATCAATCCTTCCATTCCCCGCCATCCAGTCAGAGCTGAAGAAGTTTCTTGAATGAGAAGTGAAATGTCTTCAAAAGAAAAAAAAACCAAGAAAGTCCAGCTGCCTCTTGAGAAATGCACATTTAGGACTGAACTCGGAAAGTTTTCCTCTGTTACTCTGTCCAGGGTAGGTAGTACACGAGACAGCTTAAGTGGTTGTGATTCGTCTCCCCTGATCCAGTTGTAGGTAGAGATCGTTGGGGCAGAAACTCAAATTGTGCCCCCATAATTTCTCTGCCCAACCAGCCAGTTGAAAGATTTCTGTAAAAACATCAGTCTGTGTGTTCTCCCTCCGTGCTCTCTTTCGGAGTTTGGTTGCTTTTTTTGCAGACGTTTTGTGACCCAACTAGGTAACATCATCAGTACTAGAAGGGAGAGGGGTTTAATCTGACAGAACTGACGTCCCCTAGTTGGCTCATGAAATGTCTGTAAGAAAAAGGCCGCCATGGACATCTCCTCCTCCTCCTCACCCAGTGGTGGGTTTCAAATTTTTTAGAACCTACTCTGTAGGTGTGGCCTATTTTGTGGGCGTGGCTTGGCAGTCATGTGATAGGGTGGGAGTGGCCACCTTTTAAAATGTGGTGAAACTCATTTAACAACGCTCTTGCTTAGCAACCAAAATTTTGAACTCAATTGTGATGATAAATTCTTCCTTCCTTCCTTCCTTCCTTCCTTCCTTCCTTCCTTCCTTCCTTCCTTCCCTTTCCTTTCCTTCCTGTTGGGTCACTGGCAGCGGTGGGCCAGATTTACTTCCAGGTACGCCGGTGGAACCCCCTCTCATCGGTTCTCTAAATTTCACCAACCGGCTCTCGCGAGTAGGTGCAAGCCTGCAGAAACCCACCACTGTCCTCACCGCTTTAAACACATGACTCTCTTGCAGCGCTGATGATGTTAGCTAGTTGGGTCATGAAAGGTCTCCAAAAATAACCAACAACCAATCAAGCTCAGAGTATTAAGGATTCCAGTCATTCTCCTCCTCCCCGCAAACCTCACCTGCTTTTAGCTCTGATGATGTTACTTAGTTGAGGATTACCTGTATTACCTCCAAGATTCTTGCATAATGCCTGCAATTAGGTTATATGTTCTAATTAATCCCTACATTGCATTTGTATCTGTATGAGTGGTGCGGAGGCCTAGGGGTGAGCCCTCGCCTCATGATCAGGAGTCTGTGAGTTTGTTCCTAGGTATAATAGAATAACAGTTGGAAGGGACCTTGGAGGTCTTCTAGTCCAACCCCCTACCCAGGCAGGAAACCTTATACCATTTCAGACAAATGGCTATCCAATATCTTCTTAAAAACTTCCAGTGTTGGGGCATTCACAACTTCTGGAGGCAAGTTGTGCCACTGATTAACTGTTCCGTCAGGAAATTTTTCTCAGTTCTAAGTTGCTTCTCTCCTTGATTAGTTTCCATCCATTGCTTCTTGTTCTACCCTCAGGTGCCTTGGAGAATAGTTTGACTCCCTCTTCTTTGTGGCAACCCCTGAGATATGGGAACACTGCTATCATGTCTCCCCTAATCCTTCTTTTCATTAAACTAGACCTACCCAGTTCCTGCAACCGTTCTTCATGTTTTAGCCTCCAGTCCCCTCATCATCTTGGTTGCTCTTCTCTGCAGTCTTTCTAGAGTCTCCACATCTTTTCTACATCGTGGTGACCAAAACTGAATGCCGTATTCCAAGTGTGGCCTTCCCAAGACATTAAAAAGTGGCGTTAACCGTTGATTCTCTCCCTCTGTTGATGCAGCCTAGAACTGTGTTGGCTTTATTGACAGCTGCTGCCCACGGCTGGCTCCTATTTCAATGGTTGTCCACTAGGACTCCAAGATCCCTCTCACAGTTGCTACTATTGAGAAAGGTACCACCTATACTGTCCCTGTGCATTTGGTTTTTCTTGCCTAAATGTAGAACCTTCCTTTTTTCACCCTTGAATTTCATTTCGTTAGATTCTCCTTCTGTCTCTTGAGCCTATCTTCTGGAGCCTTGGCCATTCCAACCAGCTTGGTATCATCTGCAAATTTGATGTAGAGGCGGACATTTCTCTCTCTGGGCACGTTGAAATTATATCTGCTGACGATGACTCCGCACTGGCGTCTGGAAAGGCATCTGGCCAGTAAATTCTCAGCTCCATTCAGTTCAGCCCAGGCTCCATCCCGCAAGGATGGGCTTGTTAAAAAGAGGATGATTGCATTTGTATCAGTAGTTCTCTCTCCACCCCCCAGGCCCCCCCCGGAGACACTGAAGAGGATTGAATTGGAATAACGTTAACCAATAACCAGAGAGTGGTTCTAGAAACCGGGTTTTTTTTTATAAAGTCTACCTATGTTAAGAATTCAATATTGGTGTACATTTATATTAACAAGAGTATTTACATGTCACTTTCTTTTGTTGCTGTGTTTTAAAACAGGAAGTCAAAAAACTCTAATTTTCTCCATCATATAAGGCAAAAAACAAACAGTTTTTGTACATTATTATTAATTATTATTATTAATTATTATTTTTTTAATATATATCTGTAACTTCAATTTCAAAGTACCAGAGAAACCGGTGGCCTCAGTTCAGGAACCTCACAGTGGACTGTATGAAACTACAGTTATCTCCATAAATAATACTTTTTTTAAGAAACCCTGGGTGTATGTCTATTTTTATTTTTGTTGTTGACTTAAGGATCTGAGGCCACAAAATTTAAACTAGAAACGAAAACTTTTTCTCTGTGTGTGTGTGTGTGTGTGTGTGTGTGTGTGTGTGTGAACAAAGATCACGAAATTGAAAAACAAAACAAAACCAAAACCCAATACATTCATTAAAAATGTTCCTGGCATTTGGGGCGAAATAACAAAAACAAAAAATTTAAAATTAAAATAAAATAAAATAAAATATACAAACCTGATAATAGTTTTTTTTTTAAACTCAGCACAGAAGCAAAGTTTTTTTGGGGGTGGGGGGTGGGGAGGGGAATAAAATAAAAATAAAACCAGGAAACGAGGAAAACCAAAGACCTATATATTAAAATTTCCATTTTTTTTTTGTTTCTGTTTCAGCAACCGTGCGGTCGAGAAAGATTCGTAACCTCGGATGCCCCCCTTCCGCCCGTTCCGCTGTTCCCCTCCCATCGTTTTCACAACTGTGCTTCATGTCTACAAATTTTACAGTTTTTTTTTTAAAAAAAAGTTTACAGCAGTGCATTTTTCTTTTAAAAAAAAGGGTTCTTGTCCCCTTCTGCCCCCGCCCCACTCCCCGCCCCCTCTGCCGTTCCCCGTCCTCCTCTATGGATCCAGGCGAGTTTGCGGGCTGGGGGGTAGAGGGGGGTAGGGTGGGAATTCATCCCGCAGGTGGGCCGCTGGGAACTATCGTGCCTCCACTTCTTTGGCATTTCTAGATGGGGAATAGTCCCGAGATTCTGAGCTTGTGAGCGGGGTAGTCCGGCGGGGGGAGGACGGCCTCGTGCTACTCGCCGGGACCAAGGGGGGCGGGGCGCTGAGCGCGGCGGTGGGCGGGTTCCTGTTCAAAATCCCGTTGTGCATGGCGGCCGACGGGCTAAGTCTGGGGTAATGCATGCTGCTGAGATGAGACATGAAGGAAGGCATGTGGGCCAGGTGGCTTTCGATGGGCGACGTGTGCAAGTGGTGTATCCGGGCGCGCTCCAGCTCTTCCCGTAAGTGCAACCGCTCCCTCTCTTCCGCTTGCCGGAGACGCTCCTGTTCCCGGCGGGCTTCCAGAAGGTTTTCGTGGTTGTAGTCGTGAGGTTCGCGGTCCCGGTAAGAGCGCTCGTGGTCGTAAAAACCCGAAGCGGCCGGAAACCTGTGGATGGGATCTGCTCGGAGCTGGAAGTCCATCCGGCGGTGGAGGTCTAAGCTCCGGTAGGCGTCGCGTAAGGGGTCCCTCATGGGGTCCCAGGAAAACCCTGGGTGGGGTAGCCTCTCGCGCCCTGCGAGCGGGTTCATGCCCATGAGCGGCGTCATCATTCGGCTGCGTTCTAGGACGTTCATGTTGTTCATCTGGTGGACGCTGCCCATGGAGATGGGCATGGCGGCCGCCATGGTGTGGGGCAGGGGCAACCCGTGGAGGGAAGGGGGCGGCGGGTGCTCGGCGCTGCGGGGATGCTGGGAAGGTTCCGAGCTCACCACCAGGACGTCGCTCTCCTCTTTGCGCTCTTCCTTGACTTTGATGTCGTTCTTGATCTTCTGGAGGTCCGTCAGCAGCTCGGGCTTCCTCTCCACGTCCTTGTTCATCAGGTTGCTCAGTTTCAAGCTCTCGCTCAACGCCGGCTTGCTGTACGGCGAGACCGACTGGATGACGGGCTTGGTGTTGTCCTCCAGGGACCTCTTGTCATGGCTTGGAGGCTCCTTCACCGGGGAGCGGCTCTCTTTGATCTTCTGGTCGGCCACAGGAGGAGGATCTCTGAGCCGGTCAGGGATCTCTCTCTCCGGATCTTTCGATCGGTCGCGGTCCAGGAGGGCAACTTGCCGTCCGGAGTCGCTTGATGCCTGGCTGTTGCTACGGATGAGGTTGCTGATCTGGTGCGTCACAGGAGCCGAAGCCGGCGAGGATCGGTTTGAGTGCCTACTTTTATCCAGAAGGTCCCTGGAGGGAAAGAGATGGAGAGTCTATGGGTGTCTCATAACGTACGACCGTTTGGCATCATTATTCAACACAGTTGGCAAACATGGTTGTAGGTCAAGTGTGTATAATGTGTGCCAGCAAAAAAATAAATAAAATAAAATTCACCAGATGTGCCCTGTTATTATTATTATAGTACTACTATGGCTTCATTCATACCACAGGCTAAGTGAGATGGATGGCATGAAGAGGAAGAGAGGGGTAGGGGTAGGTAGGTGAGGTGAGGAGGAAAGGGGAGAGAAGAGAGGTGGGAGAAAGGATGGAAAAGAGGGAAGGAAGGAAGGAAGAAGAGTGCGAAGAGAAGGAAGGAAGGTGGAGAGAAGGGAGGAACGGAGGGAGGAAGAGAGGGGAGGAGAAGAGAAGAAAGGTGGGAGAAAGGACGGAAAACAGGGAGGGAGGGAAGAGAAAGAGAGACAAGAAAAAAAGGTGGAGAAAAGGAAGGGAAAAAGGAGATAGGGCAGAAAAGAGGGAGGGAGAAGGAAAGAGAAAGGTAGAAGAAAGGAGGGAGAAAGGAAGGAAAAGAGGGAGGGAGGGAGGAGAGAAAAAAGAAGCAAGGAAGGAAGGAAGAAGAGGGAGAAAGGAAGGAAAAGAGAGAAGAAGGAAAAAGAAGGGAAGATAGAGAAAGGGAGGAAAAGAGGGAGGGAGGAAGGAGAGAAAGAAGAAGCAAGGAAGGGAGAAGGAAGAAAGGAAGAGGGAGAAAAGAAGGAAAAGAGAGAAGGAGAAAGAAGGGAAGATAGAGAAAGGAAGGAAAAGAGGGAGGGAGGAAGGAGAGAGAAGAGAAGGAAGGTGGACAGAGAAGGAAAGAAGAAAGGAGAAAGAAAGAGGAAAGAAGCAGGCAGGTAGGAGGTAGGTAGGTAGGTACTGGGTACCCTAAAGACACTGGACCCCACCCAAAGCCATGTACGCCAGTCCATTTTGGCCAGATGCCCCCCTCCCTCACCTCTCCTTCTCCCTCTCTTCTTTACTGGAGGAAAGCTCCCTCTTCTCGGAGTCTCGGTCCCTGTCGTGGTTTGTCACGGAGGAGCTCCGCTCGGCGTCGCCCGGCTTGGGCCACTGAGGCGGCGTGGGGAAAGAGGGCGGCGTCCGGTGCAGCCGGTTCCAGGGCTCGTGGGGGCTGCCGAAGCTCTGGACGTTCGGGCCATCTTTGTGGGCAAAGAGGCTGCTGTGACCTGGGAGGCGAGAGAGAAAGCGGGGGAGAAGATTGAGTTCGCTCCCGGGATGCCAGGAAGGACATGTAGCCTTATATACAAAGGTAAAAGTTCCCCTGCTACTCGTTCCTGACTCTAGGGGGGGCAGTGCTCATCTCCGTTTCAAAGCCGAAGAGCCAGCGCTGTCCGAAGACGTCTCCGGGGTCATGTGGCCGGCATGACTCAACGCCGAACGCTGTTCCCTTCCCACCAAAGGTGGCTCCTATTTTTCTACTTGCATTTTTTTACCTGCTTTCGAACGGCTAGGCTGGCAGAAGCTGGGGCAAGGAACAGGAGCTCACTCCGTTACGCGGCGCTAGGGATTCGAACCGCTGAACTGCCGACCTTTCTGATTGACAAGCTCAGCGTCTTAGCCCCTGAGCCACCGCATCCCTTTTTTAGTCTTATAGATAAAGTGTTTTATTTATCTTTTTCGGCATGGAAAAAGAAGAAGGGGAGGGAGAGGAACTAGTCCCTTGGAAATAGCAAACGTGAATTGACAAGCAAACTCCTGGTCTCGACAGAAAACCCCCTTTTATGAATTGACTGTGAATTCTGCTCCTTCGCAGCCAGCAAAGTCTTTCCAGGGAGGATTTACGGTCACAGACCTTATCTGGCTTGGGAGAGCTGCCAGGCCGAGATCTGCAAAACTTGGCAAGGAGTCTCGGAGGGTCACGAACCAATGAAGCGAACTTCCTGCAAACTCCCCTCCCCTTTCGCTCCTCTTTTATCTCCTCTGGGAGGGGCCATTCACCGTCCACCTGTGGCCTTACCCCCAAGTCAACCCCTGTTCTTTAGCTGTTCCCTTCATCCGGCCACCCTGCCCATGCGCACACTGGGAACAGGCTCCAGCTGTTCTTCTGCCTCCCTGATGTCTGACTCCGAAGGCAGCTGATAACTGTCAAACAGCCCTGGCCCCCCTCTCTGCCTCCGACACAGAGCCCTCCTCAGAGCCTTCCCCAGACTCCAGAACTGGCCCATGTTCCTCCTCAAACTCCTCATTGTCCGAATCTGCGGCCAGCTCTGCTTGGCAGGCCACAACACTGGCTGAGGAACCGTGGGATTCGAAGTCCACAAGTCTTCCATTTGCCAAGGTTGGAGACCCCTGTTGTAAAAGATTGCAGGTGAATCCCAAATTGTGCAGCTCCTTGCTGTGACCTCCAGAGCTAAACGAAGCCCATTGTGATGGCTAAGGACGGTTTATTATCAGAATGCAACTCGTTAAAAGAGGGCCAGCTGCCTGCCAGATCAGGCGGGCATTGAGATCTCTGGTTGGGACATGAATAGGATGAGGGGAAGCGTAATAATCCAGATCTGCCACGAGCATCTCTCTGGGGTGAGAGAGTCAGCAACTCCCACATCTGTGGGGTCTTTGGTGTTCTCTGGGCCGGATGAGCTGTTTTCATGCAGACGTTTCATGACCCAACTAGGGAACACCGTCAGTGCAAGTAAGGCGTGGGGTTTGCTCTGTTCTACTCTGCCTAGCACTGATGGTGTTCGCTAGTTGGGTCATGAAACGTCTGCATGAAAACCACCCAGCTCAGAGAGCACCAAAGACCCCCACAATCCTCCTCCTTCTCCACTCTACAAACCCCAGTCCCCTGGAGCGCTGATGATATTGCCTAACTGGGTCACGAAATGTCTGCAAGAGAGCGGGGCCTAGTTACAGAAACCCTCGTAACATCTCATGATGCTAATGGCCTCCAGGATCTTTTTGGAAGACGCAGGAACACTGGAACAGACCTACGGTGGCAAAGGTGGAATTCAAGCGTGCGAGTCTATTTTAGCTATTCTCTTCTGGACGCAACAATCAGCCCATGCAGCTATTTTTCCAAGGACCACGCGACCCACCCAGGAATAAGAGGGACGGGCTGGGACACCCTTCGATCAAGCCAGGACAGCGTGGTCTGAAGGAAAAACAGATCACCAGGACGTTCTGTCCTCCCCTATCGTACATGTTGCACAGGCTTGCATACGTTATGTTGGAAAAGGTGAGCTAGAGTCGAAGAGTTCAAGCTGTCTAGGTCAATCATTCTACATTCACGCTTTTATCTTGGTATCACCAGATCCCGACTAGTCAATGCAGGCCTCTGCTTGGCAACTAGATGTCCTCCGGAGGTCAGGTCCCTCCCTTACGAATCCAACAAAGGAAGCCATCTTAGCAGCTCAGGAGAAGGGAAAAGGTCAAGGTTCCCCTCGCACATGCGTGCTAGTTGTTCCAGGCTCTGTTCATCTCCGTTTCAAAGCCGAAGAGCCAGCGCTGTCCGAAGACGTCTCCGTGGTCATGTGGCCAGCATGACTCAACGCCAAAGGTGCATGGGACGCTGTTGCCTTCCCACCAAAGGTGGCTCCTGGTTTTCTACTTGCATTTTTAATGTGCTTTCGAACGGCTAGGTTGGCAGAAGCTGGGACAAGTCACGGGAGCTCCCTCCATTACGCGGCGCTAGGGATTCGAACCACCGAACTGCTGACCTTTCTGATCAACAAGCTCAGCATCTTAACCACTGAGCCACCGCATCCCATAGCAGCTCAGGATGGAGATGGACAGTCCAAATATCTGGGGATCATCCAGTTCCCCCTCCCACAAATGGAGTTAAGAGAGGCTGATGCCCCGATTGAAACTATAGAGTTGATCATCTGTCTGTCTCCCTGCTCCCTTCCCTCCTTATCTGCCTGCCTGCCTGCCTGCCTGCCTGCCTGCCTGCCTGCCTGCCTGCCTGCCTGCCTGCCTGCCTACCTACCTACCTACCTACACCTCTACCTATATCTATCTATCTATCTATCTATCTATCTATCTATCTATCTATCTATCTATCTATCTATCTATCTATCTATCTATCTATCTATCTATCTATCTATCTATCTATTCCTCTACCTCTACCTATCTATCTATCTATCTATCTATCTATCTATCTATCTATCTATCTATCTATCTATCTATCTATCTATCTATCTATCATCACTGGGGATGATGGGAGATCATCTAATCAAGGAGAGAAGCAACCTAGAACGAAGGAGAACTTTCCTGACAAGGAGAACCATTAACCAGTGGAGTGGCTTGCCTTCAGAGGTTGTGGGCGCTCCATCACTGGAGATTTTAAAGAAGAGACCGGACAGCCACTTGTCTGAAATGGTATAGGATCTTCTGCTTGAGCAGGGGGTTGGACTAGGAGACCTCCGAGGTCCCTTCCAGCCCTATTCTGATTCTGAGATTGTTCAGAAGAGATTGGACAGCTCTTTGTCCAGCATGGTACAGTGTCTCCTGCTTGAGCAAGGAGTTGGATTAGAAGACCTCCAACTCCAATTCTGTTATTCAGCTACCATCCACCCACCCACCCATCCATCCATTTAATTTGCATAGCCACCCATCTCAAACCAATGACTGCAGTAATAAAAACAATGAGAACATGATACATTAAAAAAAAATTAAATACAAACAGCGGGCAAGAAACATCGCAAATTATCGGTATCAGCTTCCCCAGGTGATGGGAACATTCATGTTATTTAGGACTCCAGGCCTGGGTGCACAAACAGATCTTCAAAAACCTTCCCAAAGGCCAACAGGGTTGACGCCATCCTAACGTCTGAAGGATGCGCAGTCCATGGCAGAAGAGGCAAACTTCCCAGTGCCCTTCAACCAACATGGTTGGCTGATGGGAGTGGAAACATGTCCATCCTTCTGGACCAGGTGGGGCAAGTAGAAATGACTGGAAGCAGACAGTCCCTCTTAGTAAACCACCTCTACCCAAGCCAATGCCTTACGTTCTCTTCCCCTCACTCCATGGGTGCTAGGGGCATCTGCCTGATGTGCCTATGGAGATTCTCAATCTTCCCGGTTGTCCCCAAAGGTGCTTTCTTCTCAAGACTTCCTGGTTTGTCTTTGAAGACCTTTCGCTGCTCGCCCAAGGAGCTTCTTCAGTTCTTGGATGAGAACCCGATCCAGTTCACAAACTGAAGAAGCTTCCTGGATGAGAAGCGAAAGAGTTTCAAAAGGAGGGGAGGGGAAACCCCCAAGAATATCCAGTTGCCTTTTGGGAAAAGCCCCTCTGAGATCTTCCTGATACCTTCTCCCAGTTCTTCCAGTAAGATGGTAGATCCTGAAGAACCTCAACCCTTGGACTTGAGACAACCCACACCCCAAAAGGATGGTCAAAGAGAAGGGAGATAATTTGTTGGGCTCCCTCTCCCTCTTCTGTGGAAAGTGAGCTGAAGTCACCATTCTTGGTGGACATCAACTATGGAAAGTCCTCTACGGGAAAACTCGGCATATTTGTAGCCTCGGTCCTTTGCTTGGGGGGATATTTTAAGAAGCTTGCCTTGCTTCAAACCAACGGCCACCGCTTGCTTTCGATAGGAACATGGGTCTCATGGGAAAGAAGCTAGTCTGCAGGAACCCACTGAGTACTTACTCAAAGTATGACTGCCTAATCCGCCAAAGGCATTGCTGCTTAAATTTCCAAGGCCGCTGAAGGTGCTTGACCTTGTAAACGGATCTGGAAAGGCAAACAGGGTTTTAGCCGGCATTTAGCCAAGAATGCAGGGAAAACTAAATGTACCCCCTTATATATATATATATATATATTTCCTACCCACCCCCTTGTTTATTTCAGGGTTCGAATCCCAGGTGGGATTAAAGGCTGAGCCTTCTCCCTGGCGGGGGGCCGTTGCACAGGACATTCTCAAGGGGTGTAAAACGGAGGGCTTGCTAACAGGTGCTGGCGTTAAGCGTGCCAGAGGGAAACCAACTGTTGGAGGGTGAAGAGCCAGGGGAGGGCTGAGGAGGCCGAGGGGCTGAAACCCGAGCACCTCAGGTTTGCGAGAGCCAAGTAAGAAGCTGGAAAACCGGTTTCTGGTGGGACGTGGGACGGAGCAGTAGGTCTCCATCCTTGGCAACTCTTTTCAGGACTGGTGGACTTCAACTCCCAGGATTCCTCAGCCAGCAAAGCAGAGCTGGCTGAGGAATTCTGGGAGTTGAAGTCCACCAGTCTTGAAGTTGCCGAGGTTGGAGACCCTCCATGATGGAGGAACCCAACCACTGGGAGGAGGCCTCTCCTGAGGAGATCTCGGGGAGGCCTAGTGGGGACGTTTGAGATGCGTGTGCTCCTCAACGTACGATCACGGTCGAGCCCGACATTTCCACCGTTACGCAGGAGAGTTGCCAAGTGGGCTTTGACCCCTGGTATGACTTTTCGCGCCATGGTTTGTTAAGCTTTGTGAAATAAGTTACAGGGTGGGGAAGGGAACCTGGTTTAGCCCCTGGCTCTGCTCGTCAGAAGGCCGCAAAAGGAGACGGCCACGTACTCACGGGATGCTGCAACCGTCGTAAATATGAGTCGGTTGCCAAGCGCCAGGGGTTGGACTAGAAGACCTCCAAGGTCCCTTCCAACTCTGATTTTAATCAGGTGAACATGGGGATGCTCAACGGTGGGAAAAAGGGTCCCAAGCCACTTTTTTTCAGTGCCGCTGTACCTTTGAACGGTCCCTAAATGAATTTTTGTAAGGCGAGGACTACCTGTAGTGATTCTTTCTCTCTCCCCAGCCCCCTTCTGGATGGTTTTGGTTAAATTACATACTGTGGGCCCAAGGAGCAAGAATGGGACAGAATCTACAAATGATACTTTGGCGGGTGGCAAGGACCAGTGGCATCACCTTGAAACCACATTTCTCGAATTAAAAGCGGACACTTGAAGCGTCTACCTCTCTTCTATCACTTTAAGTTGTGTCCGCATTTGGATGCTTAACATCTACTCTAAAGACCCCTTGGTGCCCCCCAAAGAGCAACATTCTTGTTGGGCAACACAAGCAAGACACACCAATGTCTCATGGACTCATAGTTGAAGCGCATGTTCTTAGCTGTGAGTGCAGCTTTGGTTCATCTTCATTTAGGTAAAGGTGAAGGTCCCCCTCGCACATACGTGCTAATCGTTCCTGACTCTAGGGGGCGGGGCTCATCTCCGTTTCAAAGCCGAAGAGCCAGCGCTGTCCGAAGACGTCTCCGTAGTCGTGTGGCCAGCATGACTCAAGGCTGAAGGCGCAAGGAACGCTGTTCCCTTCCCACCAAAGGTGATCTCTATTTTTCTACTTGCATTTTTTTAACGTGCTTTCGAACGGCTTAGGTTGGCAGAAGCTGGGACAAGTCACGGGAGCTCGCTCCGTTAGGCGGCACTGGGGTTTCGAACCGCCGAGCTGCCGGCCTTTCTGATCAGCAAGCTCAGCGTCTTAGCTTCCCTTCATCTCCATTTAACAAACCCATAATAATCCCTTGCGGGGTGGAGTCTGGGCAGCTGAATGGAGCTAGCAGAGTGTCTGAATGGCCAGATGCCCTTCCCGTCACCAATGCGGAATTTGGTTCAAGCAGCTATGTTCTCAGTGCGCCCAGAGAGAGAAATATCTGCCTCTACCTGGGATCGAACTCCCAGCCTCCTGGTTGCGAGGCGAGAGCTACACCTCTAGGCCACTTCGCCATGCCAATGAGTGTCGCCTTGCTTGACGGGCTCAAAATAACAATTTCGGAGCTTGTGAAAATGGAGACTGGGGTTCTCTCTGGGAGTAGACCGATTAATAATTTAATTAGGCTGAAATGATGTCTCTCCGAAGCTTAATTTAAAGCCAGGCCAGATGGTTAGGGCTGGTGTTGCCCTCTTGATGAAAGCTTGTGAATTATATCAGAGAGTCTGATTTACAAAGAATACTTCTAGCTAAACGACCAGCTGGGCTTGAAATGAATATACACCGTATTTTTCGGAGTATAAGACGCTCCAAAGTATATGCCTCATACATCCACACGGCCTATTCGCTCGCACAGAGAGGGACTTCTCCGGGTGCCGTCCACTAGACTTTGTCAGCGGGCGACGCCCAGGGGAAGGGCTCTCTCTGTGGCGGGCCCGGCCCTCTGGAACGACCTTCCCCCCGACATTAGAACAACCACGGACCTCCGCTCCTTCCGTCTAAAACTAAAAACATATTTGTTCTGCTTGGCCGGCCTAGGGTAGTCTCCCTTCTATGGGGTTGTTAATAATTTTAGATTTTTAACTGGGAATTTTTAGCGCAGGGATATTATTTAATTCGTTTTTATTATGTGTGTATATTTATTGTTTTATTTGCCCTGTGCACCGCTCCGAGTCCCTTCGGGGAGAGGGAGCGGTCAACCAAAAAAAAAAAAAGAAGAAAAAAAAAGGAGAAGAAGCACCTAGCTTTTGGGGAGGAAAACAAGAAAAAAAAGTCTGCCTCTGCCTCCTTGTAAGCGTACAGCAAACAGCCTGTTTCAGTTTCAGCACAGCCTGATTAGGACAAGCAGCTGATTGTCGATTGGATTGGCCCCCCAATGATCAGCTGTCTCAGGATTGCCATAGCCTATTGCGCACCTCTGCGCGTCTCGTTTTCGGCCTCCGCAGGCCCCGTTTTTGGCCTCTGCGAGCCCATTTCCCTGCAGTTCTGGAATGTGTGGGAAATGGGGTGCCCAGAGGCCAAACATGGGATGCGGAGGCACAGAGAGGCGGCAATCCGCTATGGCAATCCCTGCAGCCTGAAACAGCTGATGGTCAGGAGGCCGATTCAACCGACAATCAGCTGCTTGTCCTAATCAGGCTGTGCTGAAACGGAAACCGAAGCAGGCTGTTTGCTGCAAGGAGGCAAATTGCTAGGGGGACAGAGGCCAAAAAGGGGGTGGGGGGAGGCTACATTCGGTGCATAAGACACAGTCATGTTTTCACCATGTTAAGGGGGGAGGAGTGTGTCGTATAGTGTGTGAGTGTGTGTGTGTGTGTGTGTGTGTGTGTGTAGGTTGGGACATCACCTCTTCAAATCTGTGTTTCCCCCTCTCCCCACTTGGGAGAACTTCAGAAATACAGTCAAGATTTTCAGATACTGCTGTTCCCCCCCCCCCCCCCCCCAATGGTAAATAAATCCCTTTTATTTAGAAGGCAGATTTGTCTGCTTTGTTTTTTACCTTGACAGGGTCATTTTATTCGGATTCTATTCTGTCCTAAATCTGATCTAGAAACCTATTTTCCAAGCCAGAAATGTTATGCAGCCATTGCTCTTCCAGTAGATAAGATTATCTCTGCCCTTCTGCACACCTGCCTTCCTTTTTCTCCAGGTCCCTGGACTTATATACTGCTTCGTAGTATATATTGTTTCTGACCGTGACAGCAATCCACCCACGGAAGAGAAGTTGCCTTCGGAAGCTGTGGGAGCTTCATCCCTGGAGGCTTTCAAGAAGAGACTGGACTGCCATCAGTCGGAAATGGGCTAGGGTCTCCTGCTTGGGTGGGTGGGGGGTTGGACTAGATGATCTACAAGCTCCCTTCCAACTCTGTTAATTTGTTAAAACTAACAAATTAGTTGTAGGTTCTTCAAGGTCTCTCCCAACTTCCAACTTTGTTATTCAAACATTGTGGGAGCTTCATCCCTGGAAGCTTCCAAGAAGAGACTGGACTGCCATCAGTCGGAAATGGGGTAGGGTCTCCTGCTTGGGTGGGGGGTTGGACTAGATCAGGGGTCTGCAAAGTCGGCTCTTTTAAGACTGGCGGACTTCAACTCCCAGAATTCCCCAGCCAGCGTGGCTGGCTGGGGAATTCTGGGAGTTGAAGTCCGCCAGTCTTAAAAGAGCCGACTTTGCAGACCCCTGGACTAGATGACCTACAAGGTCCCTTCCAGTTCTGTTCATCTGTTAAATACAGGCTCTACAGGCTCAGCTTATTGCCCGCCACGCCGAGTCGGCCTTGAGCCGGTGAGAATCGAACTGCTGGCCGTCGGCAGAATTAGCCTGCTGTACTGCCTGCTAACCACGGATACAGGGGAAGTCAAGACACATCCCGAAAGACGAGTAAATCGGAAGAATAAGGTTTACTTACACCTACCTGCCAAGTGGCTGGTGGGCAGGAAGCTGCTGTGATGAGGCGAGGATCCAAATGGAGTGGAGTTGGGATGAGCAGAGCCTGCAACGACAACGACAACCACCCCAAAATAAGCTTGTTAGCAGTCTCTGAGAATCGTGTGGACCGAATCGGGTAACTTAAGGGAACATCCCACCTGAGCTTCTTGCTTGACCCATTATACAGCTGAGGGCTATGCTGTCTCTTATCTGACCGTCCTATAGGCAGCATCTCCTCCCTCCCTCCTTCACCTCCTCATTTAACGACTCCATAATCCCTTGGGGGTGGAGTCTGGGCAACTGAATGGGGCTGAGTTCTTACTGGCCAGATGCCTTTCTTGTCTCCAGTGTGGAGGGTTTTTTCCCCCAGCAGATACTATATATTCTCATTGTGCCTAGAGAGAGAGAAATATCTGCCTCTACCTAGGATCGAACTCCCAGGCGCCCGATTGTGAGGCGAGACCTCCACCTCTGGGCCACCGCACCCCTCATCTCCTCGCTCCGTCTCCCAAGGTTTTTCTCACAAGCATTACAGCCGCCTCTTTCACAGGATAAGATACTAGGGAGGGTCCCTTTTGAGTGTCTCTTTGAGGGGGAGTGGAGTTTGCAAGAGGCCATTTGTTCATTCCTGCATTCTTGCCAAGTATTGTGGCATCTGAAAGATATTGCCCTGGCCACTCTCCAAGCCTGATAAGGTCCGTGACTGTAAATCCTCCCTCGAAAGACTTTGCTGGATGTGAACGAGCAGAATTCACAGTCAATTAATAATATGTTGTTTTGTCGGGACCAGGAGTTGGCTTCATGCTCTTGGGAAGCCTTAGTCAGAACAATTTCACTGAAGGAGACATCTTTCCACCTTGACCTCTGGGCTGATAATTGTGAGGAGGGAAGGAGAAGAAGAAGAAGAAGAGGAGGAGAAGGACCAAGAAGAAGAAGACCAAGAAGACGACCAAGAAGAAGACCAAGAAAAGAAGACCAAGAAGACCAAGAAGAAGAAGACGACCAAGAAGAAGAAGACGACCAAGAAGACCAAGAAGAAGAAGAAGACGACCAAGAAGAAGAAGAAGACCAAGAAGAAGAAGAAGAAGACCAAGAAGACCAAGAAGAAGAAGAAGATGACCAAGAAGACCAAGAAGAAGAAGACCAAGAAGAAGAAGACCAAGAAGAAGAAGACCAAGAAGACCAAGAAGAAGACGACCAAGAAGAAGAAGACCAAGAAGAAGGAGGAGGAGGAGGAGGAGGAAGAGGCTTCCTCAAGAGTAAAACAGGAATGTAGCTTTGGATTCTCAGGAAGCTTTTAAATTCAATGTTTGCCTGCAGCTGTACATCCATCCCAGGGACATGGGAATCTGAGATAACATGTGTGGTGACGTCAGCTGCCTGGAGAAGCTGGGTTTTTCTCAGTGACGTCTCCTTCAACAAGGCCAGGAGGAAGCCTCAGATCCTGGAAACCCACAGATTTATGCCTCCTTCCGTTGAGTCCCCATGTTCATTCCGCCTCTTTTCTGCCAATAGCCAACTTGACTGAGATTTACTGCCCAAGGCAGCTTTGGGGATTCACAGATGGAAAGGAATTATTTAAAAGCCACGTGGGGTTTCGGATTGGATTCCGAGAAGATATTATGGAGCACCAGGAACACACCTGCCAAACTCATTAAAAGACGCTGTATTTGTTTCCTGAAGGATCTAGGAAACCTCCCGGTCTATGGTGCAACACTGGGCTGCAGCATGCCAGAAACCAGGCTGCGCCAACAAGCAAGGGCCCATTTGCGGGATGCAGGGAAAACTGTTGTCGCCCACCAGCGGCCAGTGGAGGTGGCAGCCGATTCAGACAGTGAGGAGGGTTGGGGAGGAACCTGGGCCAGTCCTGGAGTCTGGGGAAGGCTCTGACGAGGGCTCTGTGTCGGAGGCAGAGAAGGGGCCAGGGCCGTCTGACGGTTATCAGCTGCCTTCAGAGTCAGACATCAGTGAGGCAGAAGAACAGCTGGAGCCTGTTCCCAGTGTGCGCGTGCGCAGAGCTGCAAGACGAAGGAAAGAGCTAAAGAACAGGGGTTGACATGGGCGTAAGGCCACAGGTGGACGATGAATGGCCCCTCCCAGAGGGAATAAAAGGGGAGAGGAGTTTGCAGGAGACCATTCGTTCGCTTCATTGGTTCGTGACTCTCTGAGACCCCTTGCCAAGTTCTGCAGATATCAGCCTGGCAGCTCTCCAAGCCAGAGAAGGTCCGTGACTGTAAATCCTCCCTGGAAAGACTTTGCTGGATGTGAATGAGCAGAATTCACGATCAATTAATAAAAGGGTTTTTTTTTGTGGGGACCAGAAGTTTAGTTTCCTACTCTTGGGAAGACCTCAGTCAGCGCAAACACAAACCAGGCCCTTTCCAGTCCGTGGAAAAACCTCTCTGCACAGAACCAGTCTTGGTGCCCAAACAGATTGGGGGGCATTGATCTAGGGCAGAGGTCCCCAACCTTTGCAACTTTAAGTCTGAAGGACTTCAGCTCTCAGAATTCTCCAGCCAGCTTTGCTGGCTGGAGAAGTCTGGGACTTGAAGTCCTTCAGACTTAAAGTTGCAAAGGTTGGGGACCTCTGATCTAGGGCACTTCATTTTATGTGTGATGCGTGCATCAACAGGGATTTCCCCCTCACCTGTGCTGGAGAAGAGGGGCCGGGCAAGATCTTGAGAATAATGGAAACCAGGAAAGACGCCAGGAGCCGGCGGTCTGCTGAAGAGGTCAAGTTTTCCGCCGATTTCAAGCTTGTGGGGATCCAGCTGCAGCTGCTATCAAAAGAAGAAGGAAGAAAAAAAAAAAACACACACACACCTCATTATCCATTGGTATTTTCTGGGCATGGGGATGTCCATGTTGGTTGCAACAACCTCTCCTTGATGACCACTGGGTTGAAAACCAGGTGTGCTGGGCATAATTGGTACCGACAGCTCTGTTATGCGGAAGCTTGCTAAAGAGCCGAATTGAGCTGTGCCTGTTTTTCACCATACCCGCAAAAGGATCTCTCTCTAATCCAGGGAGGGCTAATCCTTTTCTCATCGTATCCCGAAATCGTGCATGCGTCACAGTGCACACATCGGCATGCCCACACCCTAATGCAGGGGTGGGCAAACTTTGCAACTTTAAGTCTGAAGGACTTCAGCTCCCAGAATTCTGGAAATTCTGGGAGCTGAAGTCCTTCAGACTTAAAGTTGCAAAGGTTGGGGACCCCTGGCCCAGGCCCTGACACTGACAGCTTTGCTGGCTGAAGAATTCTGGGAGCTGAAGTCCTTCAGACTTAAAGTTGCAAAGTTTGTCCACCCCTGCCCTAATGGGTCTCTTACTTCGGGAGAGGGTTAGACTAGACGATATATTCCTGACTTACGCACCGTGCTCTCAAAACCCTTTTTTCCACCAAGCCGGGCTGGCATAAAAACGAATTTTTAAATATGAATTTTTATTAATGAATTTTATTCATTTTAATCGAGGTTTGTTTGGTTTTTTAATTTTAAGAGAGACACCAAATTGTTTAATATGCTTTTAAAACTGTTTTTTTAAACTTTTATATATCTGTTTTACTTTGCCTGTATACTGCCCGGAGCCCTTCGGGAGTAGGGCGGTATAAAAAAACTAATAAACCTTAAACCTTCACCTTAAGACCTCCAAAGTCCCTTCCAATTGTGTTGCTTTAGATTCCAATATTCTCTTCTGGATCGTGTAGGATTGGTATTGCTACTAGGGTGCCCTGCCCAACAGAGAAACGCAGCCATTTCAGATGTCCTAAACCAGGGTGGAGTTGCTCCCGGCATTACTACTGGTTCAGTGCGCACAAAAAGGTTCCGCGCACTCCCGACGCATACGGATTTCCACAAAAATAGGTCTGCGCATGCGCAAAACATTTTAAAAAGGCGGGGAAAATTACATTTGTGCAATTACAATTGCATGCGCGGAACTGAAAATCAAGATGGCAGCCGTGTAGGAGAACCGGTTCGAGGGCGTGGCGTACGTGGGGCACTGCCGGTTCTAGCGACTCAGGCCGCCAAACCGCTACCGGTTCGGCCCAATCAGGCCGAACCGGTAGGAACCCACCTCTGGTCTAAACTAGATATTCGAAGATAGAAAGAGTTAATACATTCCGTCCTTTACCGAGAGGAAAACAACAGTGTGAAAAATGGAATCCTCTGGTTCTCTCAATAAATCTGCTTGATTACCTTAATCTTCTGTTGGTGATGGTAGATCTGCCAAGCGATCTGTACATGGACAGCACACCATTTCCCCGGCTTCTGCAATAAAACAAGGAAGGAACTGGATTTAATTTTAAGCCGCTGTCGTGTCCACCTCTCTCTCCCTCTCTCCTCTTTCTCCTTTGTGCAACCTGACTACGACCAGAATTCTGTTGGTAAGTGAGACATTTGCTCAGCGAGTTGGCAACGAACTCATATTTATGACGGCTGCTGGGATCCTGGGGATCACAGTTCATGGAGAACAAGGGTATCCATGGCTATCATGATGGATGCCTAAGGACACCCTCCGGGTTGGAGAGATAGGCAGGAGATCTCTCAATGGCATTTGCAGGGAATCATAAGCAGGTGAAGACATCTGCTTGGGAAGACCCTGAAACAAATGGGGAGCCACTGTGGGAGACAGAATGCTGGACTGGATGGGCTGTGGCCTCTTCCAGCAAGACTGTTCTTAGGTTCTGATAGATAGATAGATAGATAGAGAGATAGAGAGAGAGATAGATAGATGATAATTAGTAGATAGATAGAAGATAGAGAGAGATGATAGATAGATCATCTTTAGATGAGTTCATGGAGAACAAGGGTATCCATGGCTATCATGATCGATGCCTAAGGACACCCTCCTGGATGGAGAGATAGGCAGGATATCTCTCAAGGCCATTTGCAGGGAATCATAAGCAGGTGAAGACATCTCCTTGGGAAGACCCTGAAGCAAATGGGGAGCCACTGTGGGAGACAGAAGGCTGGACTGGATGGGCTGTGGCCTCTTCCAGCAAGGCTGTTCTTAGGTTCTTATGTTAAGAAAGGAAGGAGGGAAGGAAGGAAGGAAGGAAGGATGAGAGGAGTTCATGGAGAACAAGGGTATCCATGGCTATCATGATGGATGCCTAAGGACACCCTCCGGGTTGGAGAGATAGACAGGATGTCTCTCAATGCCATTTGCAGGGAATCACAAGCAAGTGAAGACATCTGCTTGGGAAGACCCTGAAGCCAATGGGGAGCCACTGTGGGAGACAGAAGGCTGGACTGGATGGGCTGTGGCCTGTTCCAGCAAGGCTGTTCTTAGGTTCTTATGTTAAGAAAGAAAGAAAGGAAGGAAGGAAGGAAGGAAGGAAGGAAGGATGAGAGGAGTTCCTGGAGAACAAGGGTATCCATGGTTATCATGATGGATGCCTAAGGACACCCTCCGGGATGGAGAGATAGGCAGGATATCTCTCAATGCCATTTGCAGGGAATCACAAGCAGGTGAAGACATCTGCTTGGGATGACCCTGAAGCAAATGGGGAGCCACTGTGGGAGACAGAAGGCTGGACTGGATGGGCTGTGGCCTCTTCCAGCAAGGCTGTTCTTATGTACTTATGTTCACCTCCTCTTTTAAGGAAAGCATTACAAATCGGTTTTTTTTTAAATCCCCGTCATTTCCCCTCCCCCATGAATTTTAAAAATAAAAAGTAGATTTAAATATAAGGAAATAAATCCCTGACAAACCTTACTTACTCGTACAGGAGCCCGATAGGCGTCAGCCACCTAGGGAAAACGTGGAAAAAAAATAAATCAACGTTTTGTGAGGCCTGGAAGCCTTCTTTGGCGTTCATGCCTGCCGCGAGAGACCGCTGTGGGAAACTGGGAGGAGGGAGATTATAGGGAGATACATAGTCAAAATAAGAAAAAATAGTCTTTTGTAGGTCAACATTCAGCCCCAAAGAGGAGCCGAAAGAAACTCACTGGACTTTGATACCAGAGGTGGGTCCCTACCGGTTCGGCCCGGTTCGGCCGAATAGGTAGTAACTTGGCAGGCTGGGTCGCTGGAACCGGTAGCGACCCAGGCCTGCGACACCCCCGAACCGGTTCTCCTACGGCACTGCCATCCTGATTTTCGGTTCTGCGCATGCGCAGGACAATTTTCATTGCAGAAATGTATTCCCCTCCTTTTTATTTTTTAAAAATATTTTCATTATACATTTATATCAACTTTGCAACCCTTCTACATCTTTTAAATATCCATTATGTTTTCTATCTATCTATCTATCTATCTATCTATCTATCTATCTATCTATCTATCTATCTATCTATCTATCTAATCCATCTATCTATCTATCCATCCATCCATCCATCCATCCATCCATCCATCCATCCATCCATCCATCCATCCATCCATCCATCCATCCATCCATCCCAAAACCTGCACATCTCTATCTATAATCTACCTACCTACCTACAACATCTATCTCTCTTCAGCATATCCATATCTCTCTCTCTCTCTCTCTCTCTCTCTCTCTCTCTCTCTCTCTCTCTATCTATCTATCTATCTATCATCTATCTATCCACACCAAGACCTGCACATCTATATCTATACCTTATACATCTACAACTACACAACTATACAACTATACATATATATATATGTGATATGTTTTTGTGCTGATACACACACACACATATACGTACATATACACATACATACATACACACACATATTTTTACATATCTTTTATCTCTATTAATTCCATGTGATACATCTTTTATATACATTTAATTCTCTTATATTTCCTATTTCGTACTATTTTTATATACAATCAATCTTATATTTTCCCCTCTTATTAATTCTGCGGCTTTGTATTTATTTTCTGATCCCTTGATCTCTTTTTCTTCCCTTTTATTACTTTCTTTTTTTTTTTTTACTTCATTCCTCCAGCCATTGGTACCATAAGTTCCATAGTGTGCAGTACTGGGATTCCTCTTTGTCTTTTAGCTCTAGTGTGAGCCTGTCCATTTCGGCGTATTCCAGTATTCCCTCTCCGCAACACTTTTTAACGTTTTGCGCATGTGCAGACATTTTTAGATGCAAATAGGCACATACGCGGAGCAAAAAAATGTTGCGCACACCGAACCGTCAGCCACCTGTCCCTTGCTTGGTACCTACCCCTGGTGTCTTCTGCAGAAGCGTGTGGTGCACTGTGCTAGGCCTGCTGGCCACATCGATCGGGTTCGAAGTCTAGGAGAACAAAAAGGGAAATGTCGGTGAGATTAGTGTCCTAGCAATCTCACTGGTGCATCGCTGAGGAAACAGGAAGGACCGTTGGATGAGCTACACCAGGGATCCCCAACCTTTGCAACTTTAAGTCTGAAGGACTTCAGCTTCAATTCTGGGAGCTGAAGTCCTTCAGACTTAAAGTTGCAAAGGTTGGGGACCCCTGAGCTACACAACCACAACTGAGCTCAAAATGTCATCGTCCTTCTGTCCTTTATCAAATAAACACAGGTGGCCCTAGAATTACAACTGCTCATTTAGTGACCAAAGTTACCATGGCATTGGGGGGGGGGGGGGAACCTGATTTATGACCGTTTTATGACAACTTAGGACCGTCATCCCATGGTCACGTGATCAAAATTCAGACGCTGACCAAGCGACTCATATTTAGGACGGCTGCAGCCTCTGGTGTGTGTGTGTGTGTGTGTGTGTGTTCATCCCCGTTCCCCACCTTCTGACGAGCCAAGTCAATGGGGAAGCCTGCCCGATTTGCTTAACAACCATGTGGTTCCCTTAACAACTGCAGCGATTCACTGAATGGCGGCGGGAAGAGAAGCGGTATAAAAACGGGGCAAAAATTCCCTTTCCAACGATCTCACTCAGCAACCGAAATGGGCTCCGTTGCGGTCGTTAAAAATCGGAGATGGCTTTTATTATGTTCAGACGGGTTTGAAACTGTGGCAATTCCATCCCTCCTCCTCCTCCTCCTTCTTCTTCTTTTTTAAAAAGGGACTTTTGCTTTCTTGCAAATACAGCTGCGCGCCAGGTAAAATCCAGGTGAATCAATGTCCTTTTAATTCGCGGGTTACGTTCGCCCTCGTTTTAATGGCTGCTCTCGCCGACTTGGTGTTGGTAGCCATGCAGAAGGGGCTCATGCTTTTCTTTCATCGGCGGTTTCTTCTTCTTCTTCTTCTGCCCTTTCGACATCTCAGCCTCGCCCGCAGGCCTTGCGCCTACTGGAAGATGCCAACCGAGGGCTAATTGGGTCTGATTTGCCGAGCTCTTTAGAGATCAACCCAGGTCAGCTAAATGCGGCCGGCTCCAGGGACGTTAATTCCTTTCCAGGAAAAAGGCTAAACAGACAGAGGGATGCTCAGTTCTCTTCGGCTTCCTTGTTTTAATTAAAAATAAAAGCGTAGTGCATCAGACGTCCGCCTTTATATATATATATATATAATTGTTCCACAGCACCCTGTTAGGGCCCCAATTAAGGGAGGAGACATACTGTTTCCTTTTCTGCCTTTCGGCTCATCACCAGAGACCATCTAGACAGAAAGCCATGAGTTCCGTTGTGTGATTTTTTTATATGTGTGTTACGTTTTTGAGCTGATCAATAAATAAATCAGGGAGACTAGTATAGATCTATTTCAAGCTTTTTAGCTCTCATCAGCTAGCCATACCCTTACTGGGATTCGAACCAGGGCTGTATTCCAATGCCAAGTGAGAGCCTTAGCCATTAAGCCAGCCAGGTTCTCTTCCTGCTCAGCTGAGACAGGAGGATAAGTATATATAATTGTATTTATTGATCAGCTCAAAAACGTAACACACACACACACACACACATATGAGAATATTTTCACAGCTCCTGTTAAGAGGCCCTTTTTTTAAGGGAGGAGACAAGCTGTCTTCCTTCTCTGCCTTTCGACTCAACCCAGAGATCATCTAGACAGAGACCCAATGAGGCTGCTGCTGTGTGAAATTTTTTAGATATGTGTTAGATTTTTAAGGGCTGATTTAATAAATAAGAGACCAGGATGGATCCATTTCGGGCTTATTAGCCTTCTTCAGCTGGCCGGTTCAAATCCCAGTAGAAGGAGTATGGCCAGCTGAAGAAGGCTAATAAGCCCGAAATGGATCCATCCTGGTCTCTTTATTTTCAGTCCTTAAAAATCTAACACATATCTAAAAAATTTCACACAGCAGCAAGCTAATTGGTTCTCTGTCTGGATGATCTCTAGGTTGAGTCGAAGGGCAGAGAGGGATGATGTTAAGTCTCCTCCCCTTAAAGGGACCCTTGAACAGGAGCTGTGAAAATATTCTCTCATTAAGAGTCCTGTAAATTGGCTGATGTAAAAGGGATACCGGATAGCTCAAGGCATAGAAAGGCTTGCCTCATATGCTGGAAAGCACCGGTTCAAATCCCAGTAGAAGGAGTATGGCCAGCTGAAGAAGGCTAATAAGCCCGAAATGGATCCATCCTGGTCTCTTTATTTATTAAATCAGCCCTTAAAAATCTAACATACATACATACATATTCCCTTCCTTCCCACTTTCTTTCCTCCCTCCCCATTGCTTCCTTCCCTCCCTCCCATTGTCCTTCCTTCCTTCCCACTGTCTTTCCTCCCTCCCCATTCTCCAGTCTCCCTCAAGGCTACCTCAACAATCGTTCTCCTTCTATGTGCCATTGCCTTGTTGACCGATTGCCACGGTTAGCCAAGTCCTCCCCAGGGTGATGGGTTTTCTCTCTGGAACCATATCCCAGCGCCGGCATTTTTTTCTTTTTGAATGGATCAAGGGCTCTAGAGCCAGCTGCTATCTATCTCCTTGCCAGGGCCCAGCACCTGTTTCCCTCCAAGACGAGAGCAGTTAAGTCCTCCTAATTCCCGCGCTAGACAAGCCAAATGGCCATCCGTTCTCACAGAGGAAGCCTTTTTGGAGTGGCCCATCACAGGGTCAGCCACGAAGGAGGAAGCCTTGTTTTAAAAACAGGGGCGGCTGGGGAAGAAGGAAGGGGTGAAATCTCCCAAGCTCTGGGCGCAGGAGACCTTCAGCCGCCTTGCCCCAAGAAAGCCCCATCAGGGAAACAGAAAAGAAAGTACTAAATATACAAGTATATATTCAAGAGCAAGATATAAAAGGGGAAAAAAAACAGAGGATAGATTAGCGAAGGTAAAGGAATAAGAAATGATGCTGAATTATATTTGGGTCTGCGGAAAGAACGTCTCAAGAAAACCTAAACTGAGATTTGAAAGAGGCATCTATAAGAACAGAAAGAGAAAAGGGAGAGAGGAGAGGAAGAGGAGGGGAGGAAGAAAGAGGCAAGGAGAGGAGGGTGGAAGGAAGAGGAAGAGAAGGAGAGAGGGTAGGGAGGGGAAGAGGAAGAGCAGGAATAGGGGAGAGGCAAGGGAAGAAGGACGGGGAAAGAGAGGAGGAACAAAGTAGAGAAGGGAAGGAGGGAAAAAGGAAAAGGAAAGGAGAGTGGAAGGGAGAGAAAGAGAAGGAGAGAGGGTAGGAAGGGGAAGAGGAAGAGCAGGAGGATGGGAGAGGTAAGGAAAGAAGGAAGGGGAAAGAGAGGAGGAAGGAAGTAGAGAAGGAAGGGATGGAAAAAGGAAAGGAGCGGAGAGTGGAAGGGAGAGAAAGAGAGGGTAGGAAGGGGAGGAGCAGGAGGATGGGAGAGATACGGGAAGAAGGAAGGGGAAAGAGAAGAGGAAGGAAGAAAGTAGAGAAGGAAGGAAGGGAGAAAAGAAAGGGAAAATAAGGTGGTGTTACAACAGGCGGATGGGATGGTAAACAAAGCAACCCAAACTGTATATTATAACCTTTTTAGTGGAATAACAAATGTATAAGAATGGCAAATGTAAAGAAGAAAAAAGAATTATGTCAATGTATACCTATAAAATGTATGTAAGAGAATTAAAAAAAAACTTTAAAAGAAAGCAACCTCAGGACCCTTCCCCAAACTGACGGACGGGGAGTCCAAAAAATAACAGCTGCGATGCATTTTAAGGTCACGTTACATTAACAGTGTGAATGATAACAGAGCCCCCCATCCTCTCTTTCCCCACAGCACCCCCCCCCTCCAGAACACAGATGGGAAGGCTTCCTTCTGCAAAGCGAATTGAATCCTTTTGACCTTTCCCCAGTTCTTCGCTCCGGAGAAGCGGCTGCTGGGAAAACCAACGGCGCAAATCTGCAGTCAGGCTGGGATATAGGCGGGCCAGGATTCGCAGAGGAGGCCTTGGGGAGACGGGACACCAAAGGCAGGGAAAGCCAAACAACCTCTGGGCTTCGGAGGGCAGAGGGGAGAGAGGATTCATGACACCCCCAGTCAGCCCCCCCCTCCCTCCCCCGGACATGTCTGTCACCATGATCTAGAGCTTCAGTCATGGGCCGCAGGGGAGGAAGAGGAAAAGTTTTGCGCCTTCAGAGAGGTTAGGATGATTTGTGCTGAGTTTGGCTCTGCTTCCAAGGAGATTAATCACAATCTCTTTCGCTCTTCTCTCTGACTCTCTCCCTCCCTCCCTCCTGTGTTTCTCTCCATCCTCACTCTCTCTCTCTCTCTCTCTCTCTGTGTCTCTTTCTCTCTCTCCTGTTTCTCTCCATTCTCTGTCGCTCTTCTTTCTGTGTGTGTCTTTCTCTCTGTCTTTCTCTTTCTGTGTGTGTGTCTCTCTCTCTCCATTCTCTCTGCATGCTCTCTGTATTTCTCTCTCTCTCTGTGTTTCTCTCTCCCTCTTAGTCTTTCTGTCTCTCTGTCTCTCTCCATTCTCTCTGTGTCTGTTTCTCTCTCTCTTTCTCTTTCTGTTTCTCTCTCTCTCTCTGCATTCTCTCTGTCTCTCTGTCTGTATTTCTCTTTCTGTGTGTCTGTTTGTCTCTCCCTCTTAGTCTTTCTGTCTCTCAGTCTCTCTCTCTCCATTCTTTCTGTTTCTTTTCTCTCTGTCTCTCTCTCTGTCTTTCTCTTTCCGTATGTGTGTGTCTCTCTCTGCATTCTCTCTGTCTCTCTGTCTGTATTCCTTTTTCTCTCTGTGTGTTTCTTCTTAGTCTTTCTGTCTCTCAGTCTCTCTCTCTCCTCTCTCTCTCTTTCTCTCTCTGTGTCTCTCTCTCTGCATTCTCTCTGTCTGTATTTCTCTTCCCCGTAGTCTTTCTGCCTCTCTGTCTCTCTCTCTCTCTCTTCTCTCTGTCTCTCCTCTCTCTGTCTTTCTAGCTCTCTGTCTTTCTGTGTCTGTTTCTCTCTCTGTCTCTCTCTGTGTGTCTGCTTATCTCTTCCTCTTAGTCTCTCTCTGTCTCTGTCTCTCTCTCAGTCTGTGTGCCTCTCTTTCTCTCCTCCAGTTAAAGATAATTTAGGTCCGGCCAGTTTCTCCCACTTCTGCCAAATACAGCAGGGAGAAAAGGAGGATGGGAACTCTCAAGGCAGAAGATTCATGGCCAGTTACGAGAGAGGCCCTGAGAGGTGATGTATCTTCCACAGATGCTGAACAGAGGCAGGAAAAAAAGGAAGCATCCGTTGATTGAGTTCACACATTTGGCTTAGTAGAGGGTTGTTTTCATCCCAGAAAAACACCCGTCTGAGCGGTCACTAAAGAACCGAGGCTGAACCGTGTTGGCGTAAAAAATATCAATCCTAATCAACTGGGTTGTTTGGGGGGTGGGGGGTGGAAAACCACCGTCTCTCTCTCTCGTTTGTTAAGCCTTGATTTATTTACTGTGGTGCGCCTCCACCATAAACCATGGTAAGCAGAACTTTACGTAGCATGTGTGAAACCAGATGTCTCTCGTCTTGGATTTATGGGTCAGCTGCAATCCTACATGGCTTCTGGAGGATTTCAGTTGAGTGAGTTTCTTTGGCCGACATTGGAATGCATCAAAACTGGATCTTTACACCTGTATTTCTTCTTTCATCTCTTTTTTCCTTAGCTTTTTTTTTTTTCATTTACTTCCATTCATGGACTTCAGTACAATAGAAAATATCTCTCTCTCTCTCTCCCCCCCCCCTCTCTCTCTCTCTCTCTCTCTCTTTCTATCTCTTGCCATCCATCCATATCTTTCCATCCCTCCCTTTATCCATATACCTACCTACCTACCTATCCATCCATTATCTATCTATCTATCTATCTATCTATCTATCTATCTATCTATCTATCTATCTATCTATCTATCTATCTATCTATCTATCTATCTCTTTCCATCCTTCCATATCTTTCCATCATCCATTTATCCATCTACTTACCTACCTTCCTATCATCTATCCATCCATCCATCCATCCATCATCTAAAAAAAGATCAGAAGTCATTTCTTGGTATGTTTTTTCTGTCTCTTTTGCTGTTACGTTTTCTTTCTTGTGCTTTAAATAATAATAATATTTATTGTCATTGTAAAAAATACAATGAAATTCGTTTAAAGCCTTTTCTAGGATTTCTCACTTTTTCTTTTTCTCTTCCTTACATCATATTTGTTTGTATTAGTTCTTTTGACTTTGGTTTAAAATGTTTTAATAAAAATATTAAAGAGAGAAAGAGAGAGAGAGAGAGAAAGAGGGAGGGGGAGGGAAAGAGAGAGAGAGAGGGTGAGAGAGGGAGGGTGGGGTTAATGGGAAACAGGCTGCTGTGAACTGATCAGTTTCACAGATGGCCTTGTGTTTTTGGTTTTCACTGCAGCCATCAATTTGATGGCTGACTTGAGAGCTGCCGGCGGCCTCCTGCCCTGCAAAAGCCCCAGGCTCATTAAGACTCTGGCCACATGCATTCAGAATCTACTCCCAGCTTCCTGCTCCTGCCTTTTCCTCTCTCTCTCTCTTTCTTTCCCTTCCCTTTTTTCATTCCTACCTCCTTTCCTTTCTCCTTCCTTCTTTCCTCCTCTTCTCCTCTTCCTCTTTTCCTTCTCCATTATGAAAGTCAGAATAACAGAACCCCCCTCTTCTCCTTTTTCTCCTCCTCCTCCTCTTCTCCTTGTTTGATTTTATTCCACTTCTTCTTCTCATCCATTACATATAAAAAAAAATCTACTCCTCCTTCTCCCTTTCCCCCCTCTTTTTCCTTCCCTTCCTTTCCTTTCCCCTTCCTTCCTTCTTCTATCTCCTTTCCTCCTCCTTTCTGCCCTTCTTCCCCTCCTTCTCTTCCTCCACTATAAAAGGAAGGCCGCCCTGGGTCCTTTGTGGAGAAGGGCGGGATATAAATGCGATTAAAATAAAATAAAAAATAAAGTCAGAATAACAGAACCCGCAGTCCTCTTCACTTCCTTCTTCTTCCCCTTCTCTTCCATTACATATTTTAAAAAATCTACTTCTCCATTTCCCCCTTTTTTCCTTCCCTTCCTACTTCTTTTTCCTTTCCTTCCTTTCTTCTTCTATCTCCTTTCCTCCTTCTCATTCCTGCCCTTTCCCCCCCCTCCCCTCCTTCTCTTCCTCCACAATGAAAGGAAGTCAGAATAACAGAGTCCCCTCCTCTTCTCCTTTTTCTTCTCCTTCTGTTCTTCTTCCCCTTCTCTTCCATTACGTATAAAAGAAAATCTACTTCTCCTCCTTCTCCCTTATGAAAAAAAGAAAGGAAGAAAATTCTTTCTCTTCCCCCTCTAATTTGAATTAGAATTTATTTCGATTTATACACCGCGCCTTTTCCATCGAGATGGACCCAGGGCGGTGCACAGGAAATTAAAACCAATAAATAATAGAAAATACAATAAATATAGTTAAGAAGAAGTAAATTAGAAGCCTGTGCTAAAATTCCCAATAAAAACCCAACGTCCATTTACGAATTGGGAGGAGCTATATCACAAATAAGATCTAGACCAGCTTGCTGGAAAAAATATGTCTTGAGTGAACGGCGAAAAAGGGGAAGGTCCGTGATAGTGTGAAGTTCGGGGGGTAGGTCGTTCCAGAGGGCTGGCCCTGCCACAGAGGAGGCCCTACCCCCGGGCACCGCTAGCCGGCTAAGACAGGGGTCTGCAAAGTCGGCTCTTTTAAGACTGGTGGACTTCAACTCCCAGAGTTTCCCAGCCAGCATAGCTGGCTGGGGAATTCTGGGAGTTGAAGTCCACCAGTCTTAAAAGAGCCGACTTTGCAGACCCCTGGGCTAAGAGATTCATTTGGGTTTAATACGAAGAGGAAATCCTCTCTTTTTGGTTTGGCAACGTGTGCAAAACAGGTCATGGCAGCTTGTTAAAAAAATGGATAAATGGATAAAACAAACCCCGTGTCTCCATGTTATGAACAAATACAAGTGGTCAACAGCCCAGGGCAACCAGAGCTCAGAGAGGCCCCTTCAAAAAATGAACGCTGGATTCAGGAAAAAGAGACAAGTGAGTGGTTTTTTAATAGCCATTTTTCGGAACACAACCAGTTCCAGTCTCTGCCCCGATTTGTTTGGCGAAAGGACATTCAATAAAAAGAAAAGGCGTTTGACGAAGGAGCGTGGTCAATATTTACCTTGGGTTGAAAGGCTCCTTGGAGGGACCCGAAAGGACCTGGGTGGGGGAGCATGGAAGGCATTCCTGGCACGTTGGGGGGGTAACTTGGAAAGAACTGAGGGGGGGGGGAGAGAAAAAAGAAGAGAGAATTTGCGTTAGAGATGGGATCATAGAACAGGGGGACACATCCGGTGGCAGCTTTTAATTATTTGGAAGGAAGTGAAGCCAGCAACAAAAATCAAGATTTCGAAGGCGTATTTTTCTCGTACCCCCTAGAGTCCAAATAAAATCCTTCCTTTTCTCTCCCTCCCTCCTTTTCAGTCTCCCTCCTTCCTTTTCTTTCCCCCCCTCCTTCCCTCTGTCCTTCCCTTCCTTCCTTTTTTCTCCCTCCTTCCTTCTCACTCTCCCTGTTTCCTTTTCTTTCCCTCCCTCCTTCCCTCTGTCTCTCCCTTCCTTCCTTTTCTCTCCCTCCCTCCTTCCTTCTCACTCTCCCTGTTTCCTTTTCTTTCCTTCCTTCCCTCCGTCCTACCCTTCCTTCCTTTTCCCTCCCTCCTTCCTTTTTGCTCTCCCTCCTTCCTTCTTTACTCTCCCTCCTTCCAGTCCTCTGTCCTTCCATTCCTTCCTTCTCTCCCCTCCTTCCTTCCCAATTTCTACCGAAGTAGCAGTTCTGCACCACTGAGGCTCTTTTGACATAAGCCAAGATGACTTCACTCGGCCACTTCCCACCAACCCCACCCCACCGTGGTTGGCCTTCACAAGCCTCCTGCAGAAGAGCCCCCTTTAATCTTCACCCACCCTCTCGATTCACACGGGGGCCAGCCAAGAATCCCAAACTTTTACCCAACCACAACTTGCTTCCTCCTATGCTGCTTTTGATGCAGCCAGAAAGAGAAACCAACGGGCAGCAAAGAAGGAAGGCAGGAAATTCTGTCTATACTTCCTTTCCTGGGCTGAAAGGAGGAAGATGCCCAAGAGGTTAAAAGATGTGGAGGCATGTCTGTTTCTGAGAACTCCTGGCTGTCTTTCTTAGCCAAGTTCTCTGCAAGCCAGGATGGTCTACGGCAGTGGTTTCCAACCCCCCCCCTCCCGCCTTCATTTGTCAAACACATTGCTCTAATCTTGGACAGCTTTCTGCTTTATATAAACCATGCCTTGGGCACGCAGTTCACTTAATCCCAAATATGTAGGACTCCTAGGAACGGTTTGATAGTCGTTCAATTGACTATGGTCAAAGGCTTGCCTTCCGGACTCTGTATGGAAAATCAGATGCAAGTCACAGGATATTAACCTTCCTTGATTTGCTATTTGGGGGGTAGGGTGGGGAGGGTTTGTTCTGGATGAGCCCCAATTTGATGTCTGGCATGCTAGAGAGAGAGGATTGATTGATGACCTGGATGAACGGAATGTCTCCGGGGGGAAAAAAACCCAGGAAACACATTAGAGATTAGATACGAAACAGAATCTCTCAGATCAGAGCAAAGGCAGAATGAATTGAGAACATCCAAGGGAAGGAAAGGAGCTCTACAGTGACCAAATCGACTGTTTTAATCGAGGAAAAAAACACACTTTTATTTCTATTTGGAAACCGCTCTTGGATTTGCTGCTTGTGGTGGTGGTGGAGAAATGAAACGTTGATTTTGGGTTTTTACTGATGAGATAGATTTGTGGTCATCGAAATGGCTAGTTTATATTGGTAAAGGTTAAGGTTCCCCTCGCACATGTGTGCTAGTTGTTCCTGACTCTAGGGGGCGGTGCTCGTCTCCGTTTCAAAACCGAAGAGCCAGCACTGTCCGAAGACGTCTCCGTGGTCACATGGCTGACATGACTAAACGCCAAGGGCGCATGGAACGCTGTTCCCTTCCCACCGAAGGTGGTTCCTATTTTTCTACTTGCATTTTTTACGTGCTTTCAGACTGCTAGGTTGGTAGAAGCTGGGACAAGGAACTATTTACTTTAGTATTTTCTTTGCATGCTATATTATAAACTAAGGAAAAAAAAACCATTAACACAGACAACTCCTTTATAATAAAAAACTGCTCTAAGACTGAAAATAACTGGATTCTTGAATTGTTCTTTTCTTAATCCTAAATAAAACCCATGTAGCTTAGGCTGCATCAAAAATGTCAGGTATGGAAAACTGTCAGAGTATTCATGAACTGGAATAGGACATAGCATCAGGTCGGCTATTGGGGACTGGCTGGAATAGGACATGGTAACAAGCTCAGCCAATGAATAGGCACAGCAACTAAATCAGCCAATGAGGGCTGTTTAGAAACTGAAACAGTATTTGCTGGAGACAGCTAGGCACCTGGGCGTGGCTTAGGCTTAGCTTAACTGCCCTGTATAATGGAGGTTCTCTTTGTCTGTATTAAGCTCTGAACTGCAACTCATCCTCTGTGTAACCTGCCCGTGTTTGAACCTGCTTACAATCTCTCCTCTCTACCCCGTTGGAAGAATCAGCTGTTGGTGTTGTACATTTATTCATGTGTTATTATGTATACAAAGAAGTTAAGGAATCCTGCCGAATCAGTTATCTATGCTTGCTTTCTGGATGTGATTTCTGCAACAAACTCTGACAAAAACGCAGAACAAACTCTACACTTTTTAAGAATATTAAAGAATAAAAGGCACTTACGTTGGAATGTCGAAAGTAAGGATTCTCAAGTTTGGGAGCGTACTTGTCGAACTGGAGGAAAAAAACAGAAAGACGGAGAAAAGTTGGTTGGTTTGGTATAAGCCTTGGAAAGCAACTGAAGCACAACCGAGCATACGGTAGGAGGAGGATGGTTTGGGGTGGTAGTTCATAGACACAGTGGAAGTGGGTTGCTATTACAGGAAGATCTCGAGTTACGGCGACAACAGAGCTCAACATTTATGTTGCCAAACCTTTGTTAAGTGAGTTTTGACCCGTTTATACGGCTTTCCTTGCCACGGCTCCTCAGTGAATCGCTGCCGTTTGTTAAAGTTATTAACCTGGTTGTTAAGCGAATCCCCGTGGACTTTGCTCGTCAGAAGGATGCAAAAGTGGATCGCGTGACCCTCCCCCACTCCTAGGGCGCTGCAACCGTCATAAATATGAACCAGTTGGCAAGCATCCGAATGTTGATCCTGTGATCATGGGGAGCCTGTTAAGTGTGAAAAATCGATCCTAGGTCACTTTGTTTTCAGGGTCGTTGTGACGTTGAATGGTCACTAAATGAATTGGGTTTCACTTTGCATTTTAAAGAGCCTCCTTTTAGCAAAGCACATGATTTCCTTCCTAATCTAGAAAAGGGGTGTCTAACTCAAGGCCCAGGGGCTGGATATGGCCCGCAGGGTGCTTAGTTCTTAGGGGTGCTTAGGCCCATGGGACTGCCCTGGAAACAGTGACGGACCAGCCCGCCGTGCCTCTGCCAATGAAAACAGAGCTCGGGAGGGCTGCGTGACGCTCTCCCAAGCACCGTTTTCACTGGCAGTGGGTTGCGGGAGACCGCCACAGCCGAAAACGGAACCCAGGAGCCCGTTTTCACTGGCAGGCCACCAACATGAATGACGTCGAGCTGGCCACACCCAGCCCAGCCCGCCGAGGTCAAACACAACCCTGATGCATCCCTCACTGAAATCGGGTTTGCCACCCCTGATCTAGAAAAACAGTGCGACATGGGGGTGAAGGTATTGAATGAGGAGTGGGGAGATTCAGGTCTCGTTCCCCTCCCGGATTCTAGTCTCCCCTTTTAGCCAGAATCTTGTTGGGGGTCTTTAAGGCAGGCAGGCAGGCAGTCAACAGCCACAGTGCTATAACAGGTAGCCCTGCAGTCCTCGCCTTGTGACTGCAATTTTCATTTCATTTCATTTTATTAAATTTATAGACCGCCCCCTCTCCCCCATGGGGACTCGGGGCGGTGCACAGGAAATTAAAAATCTAATAAATACGACAATATACAATTGATCCCAAACATTCAGTTGCTAAGCCAGACAGTGGTTAAGTGACTCCCAGTCGTTTAGTTAGTGACATGGACGGTCGGCAAATCCGGCTCGCCCAATAACTTGCCAAAAAGAAAAGAAAACCCCTCACCCTGGGACGGCTGCCACCGTCACAAATATGAAGCAGCTGCCTAGCGGGGATGTTGCAATGGTCAGCCTAACAAAGGCGGTAGCCAAAATTAAGAGTTTTTGTTGGCCTGTTCAACCCGGGGTGGATCGTTAAGCCTCTGTATTTTTATTCGGCGATTTGATCTCCCCGCCACGCTCGGTTTGACCCGATCACCCTCCGCCCCCACATTAGTATTCTGATCACGTCCCGAGAACAATTAACCCTCAAGCAGGCAGAAGAGGTCCCACCAAGGGAAGAAAGGGGTCTCCCTAAAATTCTCCCCTCCCATCCCCCAGCCAAATTGTCACGCTCCCTTGTGCGTCCTCCACCGTGCTGGAGCACAGATTTTGCAATTGGGTTAATTACAGTGATTACCGGAGTCATGTACCCTCCAGTGTAAATACTCCGAAATTACTAAAGCACGTGCAGCTGGTGATTGCCCCCCCCCCCCCCACAGTTCGGGATTAATAAACCCGCGGAGTGGAAGATCTGGAAAAGGGGAGTTCAGACATTGCAAGGAAAGATGGGGCATGTGTGTGGGTGTGGGTGTTAACCAGTGGTGGGATTCAAAATTTTTAACTTCCAGTTCTGTGGGCGTGGCTTGGTGAGCATGGCAGGGAAAAGATATTGCAAAATCTCCCCTCCCTCTCCACTCCAGGGGAAGGATACTGCAAAATCCCCATTCTCTTCCCACTCCAGGGGAAGGATACTGCAAAATCCTCATTCCCTCCCCACTCCAGGGGAAGGACATTGCAAAATCCCCATTCCCTCCCCACTCCAGGGGAAGGACATTGCAAAATCCTCATTCCCTCCCCACTCCAGGGGAAGGATACTGCAAAATCCCCATTCTCTTCCCACTCCAGGGGAAGGATACTGCAAAATCCTCATTCCCTCCCCACTCCAGGGGAAGGATACTGCAAAATTTCCATTCCCTCCCCACTCCAGGGGAAGGATACTGCAAAATCTCCATTCCCTCCCCACTCCAGGGGAAGGATACTGCAAAATCCCCCTTCCCTCCCCATTCCAGGGGAAGGATACTGTAAAATCCTCATTGCCTCCCCACTCCAGGGGAAGGATACTGCAAAATCCCCATTTCCTCCCCACTCCATGGGGAGGGTCCTGCAAAATCCCCCTTCAGCTGGGACTTGGGAGGCAGAGAATAAATGGGGGCGAGGCCAGCCAGTGGTGGTATTTACCGGTTCTCCAAACTACTCAAAATTTCCTCTACCGGTTCTCCAGAACTGGTCAGAACCTGCTGAATGCCACCTCTGGTTTTAACGCTCTTCGCTCCACATCCGCGGGGCATGGGTGGCGCGAAGGGATCAGGTGACCGAGTTCTTAAAAATCTCATCCTGGGCCGGCTCTCGAGCGAAAAAGCTGAGCTTGTTGTGGTTCTCGGGAGGGAGGGGGGAAGACAAACGGGCCTTGGGCAGCGTTCAAACCACCTGAAGGCACTCAGAGGGCGGATGAAAACCGTTCTTTGTTCTTGGGTTAAGCGGATTAGTGCCGCCAAAGGGATGACAAGGCGGGAGAAGAAAGGATAAAGTGTCATTTCCCACGGGTTGGCTCTGCCCCAAATGAAGGAGGCTGGGGGAAAAAAAATAAGAATAATAAAGAGAGTTGCAAAACTTGAACCCCATTTCAACACTGTTGGGGAAGAAATGTTGAGCCCAGCCTTTGCTAAGGGGAGGACTGGGGTGGGGAAGGAGCCTATTGCATTTCTTTAGTTACCGGGAGTCCTTGATTAATGATAACTGAGCCCAACATTTCTGTGGCTAAGCGAGAGAGTCGTTAAGTGAGCTTTGCCCCATTCTCCAGGAACCAACAAAGAGAAGGATGGTGTGTGTAATATGAGAGCAGTCTTCCAGGACTTGAGGGCCTGCCCCAAAGAAGAGGGAGTCAAGCTATTCTCCAAAGCACCTGAGGGCAGGACAGGAAGCAACGGGTGGAAACTAATCAAGGAGAGAAGCAACTTGGAACTGAGGAGAAATTTCCTGACAGTGAGAACAATTCATCAGTGGAACAGAAGTTGCCTCCAGAAGCTGTGAATGCCCCAACCCTGGAAGTCTTTAAGAAGATGTTGGATAGCCATTTGTCTGAAACGGTATAGGGCTTCCTGCCTAGGCAGGGGGTTGGACTAGATGACCTCCAAGGTCCCTTCCAACTCTTTTATTTTTCCCTTTTGAAACATTCACAAATATACATTCTTATAAGTACTATTAACATGTATTTGTTAACCATTAACATTTATCACTATCTTCTTACAAATATAGTGAATACAGTTTGGGTCACTTTATTGCCTCCGTCTTATTTTGCAACAACCCTGCTCTGTCTGTCTTCTCAACCTCCCTCTTCACCTTCTTCTTTCCCCCTCTCCTTCCTCTTTTCTTCTTCCCCTCTCTTTCTCCTGCTCCTCCTCTCTTCTCCTCCCTCTTCCCTTCTCTCCTACTCTTAATTTCTCTCCCTTGTCTTCCTCTGCTTTACCCTTTCTTCCTTTCCCTCCTCATCAGGGGTGGGTTTCCAATTTTTTTAGAACCTACTCTGTAGGTGTGGCCTATTTTGTGGGCGTGGCTTGGCAGTCATGTGACAGGGTGGGGGGTGGCCACCTTTTAAAATGTGGTGAAACTCATTTAACAACGCTCTTGCTTAGCAACCAAAATTTTGGACTCAATTGTGATGATAAATTCTTTCTTTCTTTCTTTCTTTCTTTCTTTCTTTCTTTCTTTCTTTCTTTCTTTCTTTCTTTCTTTCTCTCTCTCTCTTTCTTTCTTCCTTCTTTTTCTTTCTTTCTTTCCTTTCTTTCCTTCCTTCCTTCCTTTCCTTTCCTTTCCTTCCCATTGGGTCACTGGCAGCGGCGGGCCAGATTTACTTCCAGGTACGCCGGTGGAACCCCCTCTCACCGGTTCTCTAAATTTCACCAACCGGCTCTCGCGAGGAGGTGCGAGCCTGCAGAAACCCACCACTGGATTGGATGAAGAGTTATTGGTTTAACTTCATAGGGTATAAAGAGGAGCTAAATGTGTTTACATTTGTTGGGATGAAATTTGAAAATCTATTCTTTGAATATTTTCTTTATGATATTTCCTTCCTTCCTTCCTTCCTTCCTTCTTTCTTTCTTTCTTTCTTTCTTTCTTTCTTTCTTTCTTTCTTTCTTTCTTTCTTCTCTCTCTCTCTAGTCTTTCTTTCTTTCTTTCTTTCCTTCCTTCCTTCCTTTCCTTTCCTTTCCTTCCCATTGGGTCACTGGCAGCGGCGGGCCAGATTTACTTCCAGGTACGCCGGTGGAACCCCCTCTCACCGGTTCTCTAAATTTCACCAATCGGCTCTCGCGAGTAGGTGCGAGCCTTCAGAAACCCACCACTGGTCCTCCTCCTCCCTCCTTTCCGTTGTTGACCGTGCTTATTTCCTTCCTCCGATGGATTCTCGGGGGTGGCATTTCAGCCATCCCAACTTCAATCCTGTTACTCTAAACACACAGTTATTGCTGTGAATATATATATTTTTTAATAAAAAGGTCAAAGGACGGGAGAAGAGATCTCCCTTCCTCCTCGCGTGTCCCCTTGAGTCAAAGAGTTGCTGAGTTTCCAACCCACAATTTGGAAAAAAAAAACCCTCCTCCCTTCCATAACTGGCTGTGACATTTGGGGGCAAAGCAGGAGGTTGCTGGTGGGTGGGCAAAACAGCGTGCTACGAAATCCTGCCCCCCTCGCGCCAGCCGGCTGCTTTGGAAGGAAGTGTTAAAATAACCCAAACACCTGAATTGGTCTTTCAGCCAGGCCCTAAACAAACCCTACGGCCACACAGGCTGGTCAGTGTTGAAAGCACAGGCACTTATTGACGGGGGCCTTGGCTCCGGTCAAGTCAAATATTAACATTCGGGAGGGAAACCAATGTTCCCACTGCTACTGGGTGGCATCGATTTGGATAGCAACGAAGGGGCGGATTATATTCTCGCGGGCGGCTGGATGATTATGGCGGGAAGTGAGGCCGAATGAAAAAATAGGAAGGAATGTTCTGGAGTTGAAAAACATTCAAAGGGGCTGCGGGTTCCCAACCCCCCACCCCCCCGACACGCAAAAACGCCTTTTGCTGCGGAAGACTCTCTTAAACGAAGAGACATCAGACATCAGCGAGGCAGAGGAACAGCCGGAGCCTGTTCCCAGCGTGCGCAGGCACAGAGTGGCCAGACGAAGGGAAGAGCTAAAGAACAGGGGTCGACTTGGGAGGAAGGCCGCAGGGGGACGATGAAGGCCCCCTCCCAGAGGGAATAAAAAGAGGAGCGAAAGGGGAGTGGAGTTTGCAGGAGGCAATGAGTTCACTTCATTGGTGAGTGACTCCTTGCCAGGTTTTACAGATATCGGCCTGGCAGCTCTCCCAAGCCAGATAAGGTCTGTGACCGTAAATCTTCCCTCGAAAGACTTGGCTGGATGTGAATGAGCAGAATTCACAGTCAATTCATAAAAGGGGGTTTTGTCGGGACCAGGAGTTTGCTCCAGGCTCTCGGGAAGCCTAGGTCAGAACACACCCATTGATCCGTGTCTTGCTTTCAGGAGAATAGCTTGGTCCCCTCTTTTTTTTGTGGCAGCCCCTCAAATAAGAACATAAGAACCTAAGAACAGCCTTGCTGGAAGAGGCCACAGCCCATCCGGTCCAGCCTTCTGTCTCCCACAGTGGCTCCCCATTTGCTTCAGGGTCTTCCCAAGCAGATGTCTTCACCTGCTTATGATTCCCTGCAATTGGCATTGAGAGATATCCTGCCTATCTCTCCATCCCGGAGGGTGTCCTTAGGCATCCCTCATGATAGCCATGGATACCCTTGTTCTCCATGAACTCCTCTAATCCTTCCTTCCTTCCTTCCTTCCTTCCTTCCTTCCTTCCTTCCTTCCTTCCTTCCTTCCTTCCTTCCTTCCTTCCATCCTTCCTTCCTTCCTTCCTTCCTTCCTTCCTTAACAAAAGAACATAAGAATAGCCTTGCTGGAACAGGCCACAGCCCATCCAGTCCAGCATTCTGCCTCCCACAGTGGCTCCCCATTTGCTTCAGGGTCTTCCCAAGCAGATGTCTTCACCTGCTTGTGATTCCCTGCAAATGGCATTGAGAGATATCCTGCCTATCTCTCCATCCTGGAGGGTGTCCTTAGGCATCCATCATGATAGCCATGGATACCCTTGTTCTCCATGAACTCCTCTAATCCTTCCTTCCTTCATTCCTTCCTTCCTTCCTTCCTTCCTTCCTTCCTTCCTTCCTTCCATCCTTCCTTCCTTCCTTCCTTCCTTCCTTCCTTCCTTCCTTCCTTCCTTCCTTCCTTCCTTCCTTCCTTCCTTCCTTCCTTAACAAAAGAACATAAGAATAGCCTTGCTGGAACAGGCCACAGCCCATCCAGTCCAGCCTTCTGTCTCCCACAGTGGCTCCCCATTTGCTTCAGGGTCTTCCCAAGCAGATGTCTTCACCTGCTTGTGATTCCCTGCAAATGGCATTGAGAGACATCCTGCCTATCTCTCCAACCCGGAGGGTGTCCTTAGGCATCCATCATGATAGCCATGGATACCCTTGTTCTCCATGAACTCCTTTCATCCTTTCTTAAAGGTGTCGAGGCTGACAGCTGTCACCACTTCTTCTGGCAGGGAGTTCCATAGACCAGGGATCCTCTGGGTGAAAAAGTACTTCCTCTTATTTGTTTGAGGTCTAGCTTCCAAACGTTTCATGGAGTGCTCCCTAGTTCTAGTGTTGTGCGATAGGGAAAACCATTTTTCCTTTTCGACTTTGTCCACACCGTGCATGATTTGATATTCAATCAGGTCACCTCTCAGGCGCCGTCGTTCTAGAGTGAAGAGGCCCAGCCGTTGCAGCCTCAGATGGTAAGGAAGGTGTTCCAGCTGGTTGCCCTCCTCTGCACCTTTTCCATTTCCATAATCTCCTTCTGAAGGTATGGTGACCAGAACTGTACACAATACTCCAGATGGGGCCTCACCATAGATTGATAAAGAGGCAATATATTGGAACAGTGCTATCACGTCACACCAAGAGTTAGACTAGACATATCTAAATGCCCACGTCTGCTTTAGTAGAAAGTCTGAGACCACTCCCCCCCCCCATCCTGCCTGCAAAGAGGAAAAAATAAAGGCAAGCGCTAAGAAACCGCAGTAGCAAATTACCCCACATTTGTTGGGGGTGCAAAGCTGTGATCACAACCGTGTTTTAAAAGCAACACGTCCTTTGGACTGGCAGAAGGAGGAACAGTTTGGGACATCCTTCGGGGTCAACCAGAGATGTTTCTACTTATTCACACATTTGGGGGAAGGGGTAGGCAACCAGGGGGCGGTGCAGAATGCAGCTTCTGGGGCAGGCGAGTTGTGGGTTGATGAGTGTGTTGGTGCGGATGGAACTCCGCCCTCAGCCTTGGCACCAGACCGAGTGAGCTGCCAATCTCCATCAAAAACCGATTGTTCAGTTCTTGTCTAAGCAGCTCGTGATCCAGAAGAGCAGGGAGAAGGAAAAGAGAAAGAGATAGAGGAAGGAAGGAAGGAAGGAAGGAAGGAAGGAAGGAAGGAAGGAAGGAAGGAAGGAAGGAAGGAAAGAAAGAAAGAAATGGAAAGAAAAGGAAGTAGGAATGAAGGGAATAAAGGGAAGGGAAGGAAAAGAGAGAGGAAAAGGGAGACGGAGGAGAAGTAGATTTTTTTATATGTCATGGAAGAGGAGAGGAAGAAGGGAAGGAGAAGAGGAGGGGGTTCTGTTATTCTGACTTTCATAATGAAGAAAGAAAAGGGGAAGAGAAGGAGGGAAGGAAGGAAGGAGAGAAAGGAGTAGGAGGAAAGGAGATAGAAGAAGAAAGGGAGGAAGGAAGAAAGAAAGTAGGAAGGAAGGAAGGAGGGAAGGAAGGAATGAAGGAGGGAGGGAAAGAAGGAAGGAAGGAGGAAAAAAGGAAGGAAAGGAGGAAGGAGGGAAAGGAGGAAGGAGGGAAAGAAGGAAGGAAAGGAGGAAGGAAGGAAGGCACCAGGGCCCAGCAGCCTGTGAGTTGCACCAAAAAACGTAGAAGTAAAATAATTCAAAATATTCACCTGACATTCCCTATTCCTGCACGTCATGCTGTGATGGTTTTCTACGTGAGAACTCATTGGTGGAGGTAAGAGAGATGCCTGTGACAATGTACCAATCAGAATCCCCGAATGAGGCTGGCAATACATGATTGGTTGGTTGAATGATATCAACAGGCTGGTATCTAAAGAACAAGAGAGAATACAATGAGCCATCACAGTAGAAAACATTTGGGAGTGGGGGGGGGGGGGGTTAGCAACATTCAGCCCCTTCCCACCACCATCGACCAACCCCAGAGGCCCCCAGGGTCATGTCTGATCTTGCTTTCAGGGGGGGGGGGACGACACATTGGGGAGCCGAGAGAAGGGCAACCCAACCAAGAAGAGTCTCCATCTCTTCTTCCAACCCCTCCGATGTTTCTGGAGGAACTTCATGCATGCAACAAAGCAGAGGTTGGGCCTTCAAGGTCCACGTGGCTCCTGGCCACTTGGGTTTCAGGTTGTGGGACGGATGATGTTGCATTGGTGAAGCCCATTGACCATATCATGTTTCATGTCTTAATGGGCTGGGGAAAAACAACTACCGTATTTTTCGGACTATAAGACGCACCAGAGTATAAGACGCACCAAGATTTTGAAAATGTAAATTAAAAAAAAAAGGTTTTGCACTCTGCAGGCTCCCCAAACCCTCTGCACACCTCAGGTTTTTTTGTGTGTAAAAAACAGGGCAGGCAGAGAGTTTGAGAGGCCTGCAAAGTGATCCTGGGGGCTGGGGCAAAAATGAGCAAAAAATGCCCTGTTTTTCATGAAAACGGGCTCATTTTGTTTTTGCAAAAAAAAAAACAGGGCATGCATAGGCTCTGGGAGGCTTGCAGAGTGCTCCTGGGGGCTGGAGGGGCAAAAATGAGCAAAGAACAGCCCACGTTTTGCTTGTTTTTGTCCTCCCCAGCCCCCAGAAGCACTATGCAGGCCTCCCAAAGCCTCTGCATGCCCATTTTTGTGAAGATGGCGGGATTTTGGGGGGGCAAAAACGCTGTGTTCAGTATATAATTGTTGTGTATAATTTGTTGACCGCTCCGAGTCCCTTTGGGGAGAGGGAGCGGTCAACAAATTAAATTATTGATTGATTGATTGATATAAGAACCACCCATATTTTCACCCTCTTTTTTTGGGGAGGGGGGAGGAAAGATGCATCTTATACTCCAAAAATACGGTAACAGCTTCTTGTATTTTTTTTTCTAGAAGCAGACTTCCCAACCCCAACCCTAACCCCTCTTCCACCAAGCCCTCGCATGTCGATTTTTTCAAAACTCCTTCCAGATCATGCAAAGCCATCATTGCAAGCCCCCTTGAAACGGAGATCTGAGAAGGATCTCCCCAAGTGATGGATCAAAGCCATTAAGAGTCCTCAAAACGCCTTGAACCAGAGTCCTTGTGCTGCTGGGTTGAAATATTAATGCGATGTGGTTTGGTCCTAAGCCTCCTTCTGCTCAATAGACAGTCTCATTGCTTGGATTTTTTTTCCAAAGTGATCCAACAATGTGGAATTTGAAGCATTGTACCAACGGACAAATGCCACAGACCTGAATGGTGCATTGGCGTCAAATTAACGATTTAGACTGGGTCAGAACCAATTCTCCGGACCTTCCTGGAGTGGAGCTGGTGGGAGACTCGGACGGTGGGGAGGTTGGGGAGGAACATGGGCCAGTCCTGGGGCCTGGGGAAGGCTCTGAGGAGGGCTCTGTGTTGGAGGCAGAGAGGGGGCCTTCAGAGTTAGATATCAGTGGGGCAGAAGAACAGCTGGAGCCTGTTCCCAGTGTGCGCATGCGCAGAGCTGCCAGGAGAAGGGAACAGCTAAGGAACAAGGGTCGACTCGGGAGGAAAGGCACAGCTAGGCGGTGAATGGCCCTTCCCATAGGGAATAAATAGCTATTCCCTAGCTATTTGCGGGATCGGATCCTGCCTCATACATCCACACGGCCGATTCGCTCCCACAGAGAGGGACTTCTCCGGGTGCCGTCCACTAGACTTTGTCAGCGGGCGACGCCCAAGGGAAGGGCTCTCTCTGTGGCGGGCCCAGCCCTCTGGAACGACCTTCCCCCCGACATTAGAATAACCACGGACCTCCGCTCCTTCCGTCTAAAACTAAAAACATATCTGTTCTGCTTGGCCGGCCTAGGGTAATCTCTCTTCGATGGGGTTAGTAATTTTAGATGGGGATTTTAGTAATTTTTAACTGGGAATTTTTAGCGCAGGGATAATATTTAATCTGTTTTTAATTATGTGTGTGTATTTATTGTTTTATTTGCCCTGTGCACCGCTCCGAGTCCCTTCGGGGAGAGGGAGCGATCAACAAATTAAATTTTTTATTATTATTATTATTATTATTATTATTATTATTATTATTATTATTATTATTATTATTATTATTATTATTATTATTATTATTATTATTATTATTATTATTATTATTAATAAAGAGGAGCAAAAGGGGAGTGGAATTTGCAGGAGACCATTAGTTCATTTAATTAGAGCAGGGGTGTCCAAACTTGGGAACATGCTGGCTGGGGAATTCTGGGAGTTGAAGTCCACAAGTCTTAAAGTTCCCAAGTTTGGACACCCCTGAATTAAGAGTGAAGATTTGTTTGTGACTCTCTGAAACTCCTTTGCCAAGTATTTTCTGATACAGCCGTTGCCTTTGGAAGATATCAATCTGGCAGCTCTGGAAGCCTGATAAAGTCTGTGGTTGTAAATTCACCCTTGAAAGACTGTTTGCCAGGACTTTGCTGGATGTGAATGAGAATAATTCACATGAGCTTCATAAATAGGGGTTTTATTGGGAGTCTGCTTCTGAATTTGGGAAGCCTAGGTCAGAACACTCTCTACAGCCATGTTGAGAGATTCGGAGAGGTGAACAGGAAACGGGCTTATTATTAAAGTAGCACAATCTGGTGAGTCCCTTAATTAATAATAGCTTTGCAGGGTTCTAGACTGAGGACTTGGTCATCACCTGCTACCTGACCCGTAATTCAGTGCTGGGATCCCCGAGCTCAAAGAAATGAAGGAGGTGTCATATCCAACCTTACTCAGGAGAGGAAACCCTGATAGATGGTTTATCCAGCCTGTCAGGCCTGCAGCCATCTTTTCTTTCTGGATCTTTGGCCTGCCACACTTTCTATTATTCTACTATGCGTTTTCTATTGTGGGAAGATGGGAGTGGGGATTGTACGAAGTTAGATGATATGTAGCCATAACAACATTCTTTCCAGAAAGCTAAGGTCATCCTTTGTCTTTGCAACCCTGCACCTGACCGGAACTGGATGGGTGGAACTGCCAGCATGGCAGTGGGGGATTGGACCACGGGATGGACTGGTGGGTGTGGGGTGCAAGATCTTCAACTTTCAACTGGGTGGGGAAAACTGGGAAGCTTTCAGATTCGGGTTTTCCCAAATGTGCCAACATGGCTCTCTTCATAAATTGGAACTTCGAGGAATCCTTTGCCTCGGACTCTGATTTAACTTTTGGATGCTATTTGGAACCCTGACATTTTTAATACCTCAAAATTTCTGTTAAAGGAGCGCATCGTATCTTCTCTCCTAAATTGGTTCCACCAACGAAGTTATTTGCGTGGAGGTCAGACAGAAATGTCTAACGGTTCCTCGTTGCCCAACTCTTGAGTTGTCCCACTGAATAAGGTTCTGAGATGCAGCTCTGGAGGAACAAATTCAGTTCGGTGTCTTTCCGACTTAAGTCTCTGGACCTGAAGGCAAACTTATGTTTTCCAGAAGACAGGTGGTCCTTATGGAGATGGGAGCTACAGAAGTTCAGCCTATAGCACTGCGCTGGCCACTTTCTTCTCTTACTTCCTATCTGTTGAATTATAAACCTTCCAAGGAGGAAAGGAGAGAACCAAAAAGCTTCACTGCTATTAGCGGTTACAAATCTCTCTCTTCCAAGCTCCTCTTTCTCACTTCTTAACCAGCTTTGCATAGGAAATAGGAGAAGGTGTCGGCATACATGGGCAGCTACTTTAATCCCCGTGCGATCTCGTTTTCTTTCTTCAGATCTACAATTTCTTTCTTTCAATCTCTCTCTCTCTCTTTCTCTCAATCTCTCTCTTTTCTCTCTCAATCTCTCTTTACTCTTTCAATCTCTCTCTTTCCTCACTTTCTCAATCTCTTTCAATTTCTCTCTTTCCTCTCTCACTCTCTTAATCTCTTTCCTCTCTCTCTGTCTTTCCTCTTTCTCAAATCTCTCTTAATCCTCTTTCCCCTCTCTCAATCTCTCTCTTTTTCTTGTCAATCTCTCTCAATCTTTTTCCTCTCTCTCTTAATCTCTCTTTCTTTTCTCAATCTTCTCTCTTTCTTTGCTTTCTCAATCTCTTTCAATTTCTCTTTCCTCTCTCACTCTCTTAATCTCTTTCCTCTCTCTCTTTCCTCTTTCTCAAATCTCTCTTAATCCTCTTTCCCCTCTCTCAATCGCTCTCTTTTTCCTGTCAATCTCTCTCAATCTCTTTCCTCTCTCTCTTAATCTCTCTCTTTCTTTTCTCAATCTTCTCTTTCTTTGCTTTCTCAATCTCTTTCAATTTCTCTTTCCTCTCTCTCTCTTAATCGCTTTCAATTTCTCTTTCCTCTCTCAATCTCTTTCCTCTCAATCTTTCTTTCCTCTTTCTCAATTTCTCTTTCCTCTCTCTCTCTCTTTCCTCTCAATCTCCCTCCCTCCCTCCCTCTCTCTTTGTTGGTGTGTGTGTGTGTGTGTGTGTGTGTGTGTGTGTGTAGGCAGAGAAAGTTTCAAATCTTGTGAATGACAACGAAATAAATGTTTTGCTTCATCCAGGGATCCAGCTTTATAAGGGGATCACGTGCCCCCAAACTGGAACATGGGGAAATGATGTTTATTGCCTATGTTTATTTGTCTTCTAGAGGAAGGACTGCTGTCCGTCGAGACAGCATATTCCTATTTCCAATTTTAGCCGTGCTTCATATGTAGGGCTCAATCCTGAATTGTCTCTTGTTCTGCTAAGGACAGAAACGCCATTTGCATACGTTGATTAATTCCCAACTGTGGATGTTATTGAGGAATTTGTTTTGCATCCATAAATGAATAACGATGAGTGCTGGGTCTCTATTTTCCCACAGTGATGGCACACATAAAATCAGCGCTTGCTGGAAGAAGTTTGCAACTGGGAAGGAATTATTTAAAAAGGGACGTGCGGTTAAGGCTTTTAAAATACTTTTTTTTTAAAAAAAAATGGTCCATCTACTACTACTAAGGATGAAACTTGCATGTTAGGTACACTAGGGGAATTCTATGAAAAAATGGCAAATGGTTGACTCAAAACTTTTCCAGTTCAGTTCTGCCCACGTAGGCTTGAACGTCATGGCTCGAGTCCCAATCCCCATCTTGGCTAGGAAGTTCTCCCACATCTGGAGGAGATCAGATTTGATTCGCTCCTATTTTATAATTCCGCGGGGCTAAGCATTTCTCTGCCCCGGCAGAACGCTGCTATTTATTTGCGGCAGAGGCTGAGACTCACACCCGCAACAAAAGATGGACAGAGGAGAACATTTAACTCCAAAGAGATTGTGTTTTTGAGCCACTGTGGGGACAGATCTCTTCAAAGAAAGTTGAGTGCCATCTTTGTGTCTTCACGGTTGCCACAAGGCAGAAGAGGGGACAGGGAGGAGGGTGGGGGGAATAGATAGCTGGGTTTTCCTGTCAAAACGAAAAGGTTTTCCTGTGGGAACCAAGGCCATTTCAACAGGTGGCTGAGAAGAGAGGAGGAGAGGAGTAACCAAGCAACCAGCCGGCACCCCTTATTGGACAACGTGACTTGGGGAAAGAGGGGAACTTTCACTTTTTAATGAGGTGGAAATTTCAGAGTCAGTAATATGATATATCCAATAAATCTGAGGAATCTTTGGGAGTTCTTCTTTTAATGGGTGCATTACTCGGAACACTGACACTGGGTTTAAAACGCAAAAGGGGCCCTCGGTTTCTTCTCCCATTTTTTTTCTATCTGGTTTTGATTCTTGTTACTTGCAGGAAAAGGAGTGGCAGAACCTGGTGGCAGAGTGAAAAGGGGGATCTGCCTAGAATCTCTACGTAGTCACAAGCAAACTACCTTCCTGGAATTCCATTGACCCCTATCTAACTCCTAGCCGAAGCTGAGAAAGATTCCCGTTCTCAATTCCTAGAGTGAGTGGAGAAGATTCTTGCGCGTGGCCTTTTAGCAATGAAGCAGTTCAATTGGACCTTCGGGTAGGGAAGGCTGATCTTTTGCACCCAAAAGGTAAGCGACGTAACTCGGACCGAGGGACCGAATCGTGTACCTCTCTCAAAGCGGGGGCGAGCGTCCCTTGAGTGGGGGAACCCAGGGAGCCAGGTGGGCACTTACCTGCAGGGTGTCCTGGGATCACAAGGCTGTTGGTGGGCAAGGCTGGAGGTGGGGGCGGCAGCGTGGGAGGGGTGGCGAACATGGCCGGATGATGCTGATGTTGGGACTGCGACCGGAGAGGGAAGTGTGAAGCGGCAAGGTTGGAGATGGAAAGGGGCACCACGGGGCCGGAGGAGTGGTGGGGTGGGATCTGTGGGGAGAGAGAAAGGTGCTTGGGGAGGCTAATGCTCGTGGCGCTGCTGGCACTGCTGCTTCTGCTGTGGAGAGAAACAGATGGGGTGGAGAGAGAGAGAGAGAGAGAGAAGAAGAAGAAGGAGGAGGAGGTGGAGGAGAAAGAGAACATGGTTAGACAAGGATCAAGCAGTCTACAAAATAACATCGCAATCCTTGAAAGCATCTCAGCTCCCTATCCCAAAGAAAACAATGTTTTGGAAGTGTGTTCACTAGCCTTCTTCTCTGACTTGAGGTTCTTCAAAATTAGAACTTCTGGACACTGCTGTTCCAGAACTCAGAGAGAAATGCTCCTTCTGACAACTGAATTAGGTCCAGCATTAGCCGGATGAACCTTAAGTCTCTTCTTCCTTGAACCTTCTTCTTCCAGTTTGATGCACCTGAGATCCACTCACGATTCCCAACTTGACGTTCCTCATGATATTTTACCCTCTACTCTGGTTAACCATGATGTTCTGAGGTCTTCCCTCACGAACAGGATGAGAAATTTATCCCCCACAATTTTTTGGTCTTAAGATCAGTCATCTTCCTTGGCCTTTGCCTCCTCTACCTTAAATCATACCCCCCATTTAAGAGACCCGGTAGGAGTTGGGAGAACCTGGAGGAATTCCCCTTAATGCTGTCAAAAGCCATCCGATTTTCAAGCCCAGTGCATGGAGATGGAGACGGGTTTGCAAACCACAGAAAACGTTGACTGCCATGTTCCTGCTCTCACAAACTTCGAAGGATTTTTGGATAGGAATCCAGAAAATGATGGTGGTGGAACCACTGGTGAGGGGATTTAAAAGACATCCCAGCTTAAGAATTGATATGGGGAAGGAAATGTTTGAAAGTCAAATCCTTAGGTCTATATGTGTCTTTCCCAAGGGAAGGCAGCCAGCCTGGTGAATTTCTTGCAAACTGGTGGATCCACAATAAGGAAACATTTCTGATCCCATTGTCAGAGCTGTTCTGGTTGATTGCACCTGACAATGATTGTTCAAACCCTTGAGTGCTAGGTTGAAAACACGCAAACAGAAATAATTTGTTGTGCCCCACCAGCGAAACTGGCAGCAGATTCAGACAGTGAGGAGGGTTGGGGAGGAACCTGGGCCAGTCCTGTAGTCTGGGAAAGGCTCTGAGGAGGGCTCTGTGTTGGACGCAGAGCTGCGACCAGGGTCGTAGGCCAGTTATCAGCTGCCTTCTGAGTCGGAGATCGGTGGGGCAGAAGAACAGCTGGGGGCCTGTTCCCAGTGTGTGCATGCACAGAGTTGCTAGATGAAGGGAACAGCTAAGGAACAGGGGTCGACTTGGGAGGAAGGCCACAGGTGGACGGTGAATGGCCTCTCCCAGAGGAAATAAAAGAGGAGCGAAAGGGGAGTGGAGCTTGCAGGAGACAATGAGTTCATTCCTGCATTCTTGCCAAGCATTGTAGCATCTGAAAGATATCGGCCTGGCTCACTCTCCAAGCCTGATCAAGGTCGGTAATTGCGACCTATCTTGAAAGACTGTGGGAGAGGAAAGACTTTGCTGGAGGGGAATTCACTGTCCATTAAATAGAAGGGGATTTTCGGCTTTGCGCTGTTGGGGAAGCCTAGGTCAGAACACACACACACACACACACACACAGGCTGCAGAGAAGGGAGCCTTCCAATCAACTTTGGCTGCCCCCCCACCTGATATTATTGATTCCGTTGTGGGCCACTTGGTGATGGACTTGGTAACCGAGAGGAGGAGGGATATGACCCGGCAATTGCGTCCGAAGCTCGGGCAGCAACTGAGGTTGCGACTGGGGCCGAGGTTGAGGTTGCGACTGAGGCCGGGGCTGCGGTTGAGGGGTGAGCCTCGGAGGTGCTGGTGCTGGGATCAACGCTTCCTTTTTCAGCAGCGGGCTCGCCCGGGCGCTCGACGTGGGCACCGAAGAGCTGGACGTCACGACTGCGGTGGCAGGTGGCGGGCTGGAGAGGGGCAGAATGAACGGCAGGTCCGTGTTCAGTTCCTGGCTGCGTTCGAGTCCCGAAACTTTAAGGAGGTTTCCTGCTTTCGTTTCGGGCTTGTCATTCGAGGTTGGACCTGCAACAACGAAACGGAGAAAGGGGAGAAAAAGCAAAAATATTTTACACGCCATGTTTTTTTTTCTCAGCTCAAGGAGGGAAAGTTGTGACCGGAGAACCTCCTGGCTCAGAATGAAGTCCAACCCATATGGAATATAGAAGAACAGAGTTGGAAGGGACCTTGGAGGTCTTCTAGTCCAACCCCCTGCGTGGGCAGGAAGCTTATATCATGCTCTGCTATAATATAATCTAATAAACTATAATATAACATGCTATAATATAATCTGTTATATAATCTAATAAAATATAATATAACATGCTATAATATATAATACAATACAATACAATAGCAGAGTTGGAAGGGACCTTGTAGGTCTTCTAGTCCAACCCCCTGCGTGGGCAGGAACCTTATACCATTTCAGACAAATGGCTATCTAACATCTTCTTCAAGACTTCCAGGGTTGGGGCATTCACAACTTCTGGAGGCAAGCTGTTCCAGAGGTTAATTGTTCTAACTGTCAGGAAATTTCTCCTTAGTTCTAAGTTGCTTCTCTCCTTGATTAGTTTCCACCCATTGCTTCTTGTCCTGCCCTCAGGTGCTTTGGAGAATAGTTTGACTCCCTCTTCTTTGTGGCACCCTCTGAGATATTGGAAGGCTGCTATCACGTCTCCCCTGGTCCTTCTATTCATTAAACTAGACATGCCCAGTTCCTGCAACCGTTCTTCATACGTTTTGGCCTCCAGTCCCCTAATCCTCTTTGCTGCTCTTCTCTGCACTCTTTCTAGAGTCTCCCCATCTTTTCTACGTCGTGGTGACCAAAACTGAATGCCGCATTCCAAGTGTGGCCTTACCAAGGCCTTATAAAATGGTATTAACACTTCAGGTGATCTTGATTCTATCCCTTTGTTGATGCAGCCTAGGATGTCATTGGCTTTTTTTGGCAGCTGCTTGTGTGAATAATGGAGAACATCCCATTATTCACACAAGGTTCTTCTTCTTTTGTTGTGGGTTATTGCTCCACTACAACACCCTTTGCCTTCAACTTAAGATGGGACCCCAGCAGTCCTCGATTCCTCAGAGTGTTTCGGAAGCAAAACTAAAACCAGCATGGATGCTGATTGAAGGTTTATTTGAAGGAAGCACCACAAAAAAAAAAAGAGAACGATGAAGAAAGTTCTCATCATCTCCAAACTAGGGAGGTCCACTTTCTACAAAATGGCTCGCGTCTTCCACAGGTTAGGACAAACAACGCTACCGCCAAAGAAGAGAAGGTCAATGTATTTTCCATAACACCAGAAGGGCAGGACAAGAAACAATGGGTGGAAACTAATCAAGGAGAGAAGCAACCTAGAACTAAGGAGAAATTTCCTGACAGTGAGAAACAATTCATCATCGCCGCCCTGAGTCCCATTTTGGTGCGATAGTGCAGGATAGAAATGTAATAAAATAAATAAAATAAATAAATCAGTGGAACAACTTTGCCTCCAGAAATTGCGAATGCTCTAACACTGGGAGTTTTAAAGAAGATGTTGGATAACCCTTTGTCTGAAGTGGTGTACGGTCTCCTGATTGAGCAGGGGATTGGACTAGAAGACCTCCGAGGTCCCTTCCAACTCCGCTATTCTCTTAAAAACCTTCTCCATTGTATGTATAGGAAGGTTAGCACTTTTATATTATAGGTACAGAGCCGGGGTGGTGCAGTGGTTACAATACAATACTGCAAGCTAACTCTGCCCACTGCCAGGAGTTTGATTCTGAGTGGCTCAAGGTTGACTCAGCCTTCCCTCCTTCCGAGGTAGGTAAAATGAGGACCCAGATTGTTGGGGGGCAAGAGGCTGACTCTGTAAACCGCTTAGAGAGGGCTGTAAAAGCACTGGGAAGCAGGATATGAGTCTAAGCGCTATTGCTACAGAACAGGGAAAGCCTCTGGAAACCTCGTTTACATTTGGCAAGCCAAGTTCCTTTTAATTTTTAATTTGTAGAGGGGTCAATGTGAACCTCTTTGCAAAATAGTTTTTGGGCCAACTTGCTGTTAACTCCATCAAGATAAATCACCTAACAGATGGGTTTTTCCCCTTTTCCATCACTATAGTCTGGAATAGCCCCAATGATGACTGGGTCTCTTAAACGTCTTGAAGGGTTTCTATCTATCTATCTATCTATCTATCTATCTATCTATCTATCTATCTATCTATCTATCTATCTATCTATCTATCTATCTATCTATCTATCTATCTATCTATCTATCTATCTATCATCTATCTATATCATCCTTCTCTCTCTCTCTCACACACACATACACACTATCATATTGTCTGTCTGTCTGTCTGTCTGTCTGTCTGTCTGTCTGTCTGTCTGTCTGTCTATCTATCTATCTATCTATCTATCTATCTATCTATCTATCTATCTATCTATCTATCTATCATCTATCTATCTATCTATCTATCTATCTATCTATCTATCTATCTATCTATATCATCCTTCTCTCTCTCTCTCTCACACACACATACACACTATCATATTGTCTGTCTGTCTGTCTGTCTGTCTGTATCTATCTATCTATCTATCTATCTATCTATCTATCTATCTATCTATCTATCTATCTATCTATCTCATCCTTCTCTCTCTCTCACACACATACACACTATCATATTGTCTGTCTGTCTGTCTGTCTGTCTGTCTGTCTGTCAGTCTGTCTCTATCTATCTATCTATCTATCTATCTATCTATCTATCTATCTATCTATCTATCTATCTATCTATCTATCTATCTATCTCTATCATCCTTCTCTCTGTCTCTCATACACACAATCATATTGTCTGCCTGCCTGCCTGCCTGCCTGCCTGCCTACCACATATCCAGAGCTTCTGGTTTCACCTTGGCACCCAATGGTCCCAATTCTGCATTCCTGATTTCCAGCCCAGTCCTAAACAAGCTGGCAATTCCATGGGAAGCCTGCAAAGGCAGACACACTGTTTATTCCCCCCCACCCCAAGTTAGTTAATTTCCATCACAATAATACACTTGAGCTAATTTGCCAAAGACTCAGCAGTCAACTCCAATATTTCAACTTTAATTAAAGCTGGATCCACATCAGCTTCAGTTCTTCGCCTTTCGCAAAGCCTGCTTGACAGTTATCATGAATTGTGTCTTGGCACAACCTCCATTAGGGATTAGATAAGGGGCTTTCCTTTGTTTCCAACTCAAGTAGACCACTTCATTCTTATCTAACCAAACGTCCCAGGAGGTGTTTGAATCAAGAAAGACCTTGCCAAGATCGTCCCACACCCCCTGGGCAGGACAGATTTAGAATAGAATAGAGCTGGAAGGGACCTTGGAGGTCTTCTCGTCCATCCCCCTGCTCAAGCAGGAGACCCTATACCATCTCAGACAAATGGCTATCCAGTCTCTTTTTAAAAACCTCCAGTGATGGAGAAGCAAGGAAGGAAGGAAGGATAGCAGAGTTGGAAGGGACCTTGAAGGTCTTCTAGTCTAACCCCTGCTCAAGCAGGAGAACCTATTTCATTTCAGACAAATAGCTGTCCATTCTGTTCTTAAAAACCTCCAGGGAAGGCAGGCAGGCAGGCAGAATAACAGAGTTGGAAGGGACCTTGGAGGTCTTCTAGTCCAACCCCCTGCTCAAGCAGGAGACCCTATACAATTTCAGACAGGTGGTTGTCTAGTCTCTTCTTGAAAACATGCAGTGATGGAGCCCCCACGGTTTCTGGAGATAAGCTGTTCCACTGGTTGTTAGGAGGTTTCTCTTCAATTCCAGGTTGCTTCTCTCCTTGATTAGTTTCCATCCATTGCTTCTTGTCCTGCCCTTTGGTGCTTTGGAGAATAGCTTGACTCGCACCTGAAGGCCAGATAAGGAACAGTGGATGGAAACTGATCAAAGAGCGACTCAACCTGGAAATAAGGATACATTTTCTGATAGTGAGAACAATCAACCGATGGAACGGAAGTTGCCTTCATCCCTGGAAGCTTTCAAGAAGAGACTGGACTGTCATCTGTCAGAAATGGTTCCTTATCACACCTTACCCTATCCTATTTGAAAAAATTGTAAAACTCAATAAAACTTTTTCAATATATATATATAAAAAAGAAATGGTGTATGGTCTCCTGGTTGGGCAGGGGGTTCGACTAGATGACCTACAAGGTCCCTTTCAACTCTGTTAATCTGAATCTATCTAAGATAATCAGAGGCCTGGAGACTATAACCTACGATGAACGGTTGCAGGAACTGGGCATGGATAGTCTAGGGAAGAGAAAGACCAGGGGAGACAGGATAGAAGTCTTCCAAATATTTGAGGGGCTGCCACAGAGAGGAGGGGGTCAACCTATTTTCCAAAGCACTTGAAGGCCAGACAAGGAATAATGGATGGAAACTGACCAAGGAGAGATTCAACCTGGAAATAAGGAGGAATTTTCGGACAGGGAGAACCATCAACCCACGGAACAGAAGTTGCCTTGGGAAGTTGTGAGAGCTTCATCACTGGAGGCTTTCAAGGAGAGACTGGACTGCCGTCTGTCTGAAATAGTTTAGGATCTCCTCCTTGGGTGGGGGGTTGGGCCAGATGTCCCACAAGGACCTTACCAACTCTGTTAATCTGTAAAAAACAGTGCAATTCTAAAACTGGGCCACACCATCAAGGAACTCCATGGGGCTCTAATGAAATAGAGATGGTGATTTAACAGGGAGAAGGCCTGGGAAAAATGATGTCCCCAGATACTGAGGGAAGGACACAAATATCTCACAGTTATGTACATATTTCCGCTTGGTGGAAACCAGCGGATTTCCCAAGCAACAGAAAGAAGGTTCTGGATTCGAAAAAGAAGCATTTGAAACTCTGGTTTGGGTTTGGAGAGTCTGTTTCCAAACCAAATCCTGCTTAGGGGACATTTTGCTGTTCCTTTTGTGTGTGTGTGTCCCCCCCCCACACACACCTTTTCTCCTTCTAAGGAAGATGAAGTCCCTTGGACTGCAAGGCCATCCAACCGGTCAGTCCTACAGGAGATCCACCTTGACTGCTCTTGAGAAGGCCAGATCCTGAAGAGGAAACTCAAAGACTTTGGCCACCGAAGGAGAAGGAAGAAGGACTCCCTGGAGAAGAGCCTCAGGCTGGGAATGATGGAGGGCAAAAGAAGAAGAAGGGGACGGCAGAGAAGGAGGGGGCTGGACGGAGTCGCTGGTCAGCCCTAGAGGAGATCCACCCTGACTGCTCTTTAGAAGGCCAGATCCTGAAGAGGAAACTCAAAGACTTTGGCCACCTAAAGAGAAGGAAGGACTCCCTGGAGAAGAGCCTCATGCTGGGAACTATGGAGGGCAGAAGAAGAAGAAGGGGACGACAGAGAATGAGGTGGCTGGATGGAGTCACTGAAGCAGCCGGCGTGAGCTTCAATGGACTCCAGAGGATGGTAGAGAACTGGAAGGCCTGGAGGAACGTTGTCCATGGGGTCACGTTGCGTCAGACATGACTTCACAATTACCAACAACAACATGATTTGCTTTTGACAAAATTAATTCATTTTTAATTTTGTATTTTGTCTGTGGTTTTAATTGTATTTTTAATTGCCTGTGCCCCGCCTCGAGTCCCTTTGGGGAGAGAGAGCGGGATATAAAATTAAAATTATTATTATTATTATTATTATTATATTATTTTCCCTTCCTCTTTCTCTCTCTTCATTTTCAGGTAGGTGACATGATTAAAAGTTAGATAGAATAGACCGAAAAAGGTTGTTTTTTTTAAACAAAGTGTGACATGATTAAAAGCCAGAATAAGTGATGGGAATAAGAGAAGGGGGAATATTAGTGTATACACTTTATAATAATAAAAGTAATAACAAGCTATAATACGGACTAATTGAATAACGATGGACTGCAGCCTAATATAAAGGTGTATTATTATTAGAAATACATGTTGACTGAATGTAATAATTATTATTAACTTGATTAGTTTCATTGGTATTAGAATGCGTGACACCCAAGGTGCCACACTTTTCATGCATTATTTGATTATTTTTTTAAAAAACTTAAAATAAAATAAATAAAATAAACATAAAAGGTAAAGGTTCCCCTTGCACATATGTGCTAGTCATTCCTGAAGAAGAAGGAGGAGAGGAGGAGGAAGAAGAGGAAGAAGAAGAGGAGGAGGAGGAAGAGGAAGAAGAAGAAGAGGAGGAGGAAGAGGAAGGAGAAAGAAGAAGAGGAGGAGGAAGAAGAAGAGAAGGAGGAAGAAGAAGAAGAGGAAGAGGAGGAGGAAGAAGAAGAAGAGAAGAGGAGGAAGAGGAAGAAGAAGAGGAGGAGGAGGTGGAAGGAGGAGGAGGAGGAGGAAGAAGGAGGAGGTGGAAGAAGGAGGAGGAAGAAGAGGAGGAGGAAGAGGAAGAAGAGGAGGAAGAGGAAGAGGAAAAAGAGGAGGAAGAAGAAGAAGAGGAGGAAGAAGAGGAGGAAGAAGAAGGAGGAGGAGGAGAAGGAGGAAGAGGAGAAGGGGGAGGGGACGGCAGAGAAGGAGGGGGCTGGATGGAGTCACCAAAGCAGCCGGCATGAGCTTCAATGGACTCCAGAGGATGGGAGAGGACAGGAAGGCCTGGAGGATTGTGGTCCATGGGGTCGCGATGGCTCGGACACGACTTTGCAACTAACAACAACACGGAAGATGCTTCTCCTGGACCCCTGGCGCGGATCCCACCTCTCGCCCTTCTCTTCCTTTGCACAGAGCCGTCAGTCAAGAGCCATCATCCTGCACCCTCTCAAACACTCCCTGAAACAGCTGCCACGGTCAATTATTCTCTCTGACAGCCTTGCCGAAGAGGAAGAGAACTGGAGCGAGCACTTGCCAGTTTTAATAAACTCGGCGGCTAAAATCATTTAACCTGCTAGATTGCAGTTGGTGGGGCTGTAACAAGCCGCCGAGCCTTGGGAAGGGACAGAATAACAAGAGCTGGAAGGGACCTTGGGAGGTCCTCTAGTCCAGCTCTGGGACTAGGGGTGATGGGATAGCCCTGTTCCCAGATCTAAGGGGTGGTCACAAACAAGCAGGGGTCATCAACCTTTCGGACTTCAGGAACCATCAAATTCATAATTTAAACTCCCGTGGATCGCTAATATGATTTGCCTAGTGACCGGCTGGCTGCGCCTGGCTAGGTGGTCATGTCATTGGACGTGGCCAACTTGATATCACTCACGCCGAGGGGTGCCTCGCTGGCCTCTCCTCACCCCTCCCCTCCCAGCCACTCCTTGCCTGCCCACCCGGGATCCTTGGGGTCCCAACAGGAAGCCGTTGCTGGAGCTAAGCAGCCCCCAGGAGAAAGAGTTGGCAAAACAGCTCCGTTCAAATTGGATCCGGCCGAGAAGGAGGCTTAGAAGAAGCACCTCGCTGAGGACTAGGAGCATAGGCTTTCCAAGCAGAGGGAAGACCTGCAGGAGTGCAAGGCCAGGTGTTGGCGCCTGGAGGCTCATTGGCCTCAGATGGTCAGCCAGTTCCAGGCCAGGATGCAGCCCCAGTGGAACGAGGCCCTCTGGCTCTTGGCCACCAGCGGTGCTTCCCTCCAGCCTTCGCCCAAAGCCTCCCACCAGGAGGCTGAAGCAGACCCCAAGTGGGAATTTCTGCCCCCCCTAACCTGCACAAAAAGACCCCAAAGTGGGGGGAGATTCTCTGCAGCAACACAAGCATTCAATGCACGTATCCGTCCCAGGGGCCATACTGTAGTTTGAGGACCCCTAATGTAGCGGAATAAAAAAGATGCAAATAATTTTCCTGCAGACCACCAACCTTTTCTCATGGACCACCAGTTGGTGACCGCTGCCCCAAAGCATCTAAAGGCAGGACAAGAAGCAAAGGATGGGAACTAATCAAGGCGAGACCATGAATGCAGCCTCTCTGTGCGACTCATTAAAGCAGCCACATCTGTCTTCAAGACGGCAGGGCGGTCAGCAGAAGCTTCCTCCACCCAGATGTTGGCTTCTCCTTCCCACCTGCTCCAGAGCCCTTCTTTTCAGACAAATCGGAGCCCGACGGCCGGCTCCGACCTCCACGTTTTACGCTGCCTTCGAAAACGAGTTCTTATGACGCCAAACCAACCGCTTTAGTCCCAGCCCAAAGTCATGCAGCTGCATTGGATTAATGGGATTACAGCTCATTTGATGAATTTAATTGATGGCCCTTTTCCAAAGAGCGCCCTCCAAATTTAGGAGTAATCTACTCAAAGGAAACTCGATCGCACTCTAAGCTCCTTACTGAAATGCCTGAGGTCTGCTCTCGTGAAAGTCTTAAGTGGTGTGTTTGAGTTGGACATGCGATGCACGACAAAAGAGCGTTTGCGCTAGTTAACCCAGACGCTGCAAGGAGCAAGCACCAATAGCAGTAACCCTTAAGGCTTATAGATCGCTTTCACAGTGTTTTTGCAGCCCTCTCTAAGCGTTTTGCAAAGCCAGCCTCTTGCCCACCCAACAATCTGGGTCCTCCTTTTTATTGAACCTTGGAAGGACGGAAGGCTGAGTCAACCTTTAGCCTGGTGGGATTTGAACTCCTGGCTGTGGGCAGAGTTAGCCTGCAATACTGCATTCTAACCAACTGTACACCTTGGAAAGAAGGGCAACAGCACTAACAATAGTCCTTTACCATTTCCTAGTCCTCTCTAAGCGGTTTACGGAGTCAACGTATTGCCCCCAACACTCTGAGTAACTGTCATTTTACTGATCTCGGATGGATGGAAGGCTGAGTCAATGTCAAACCAGTCAGGATTGAGCTGCCAGCGGTAGGCAGAGTTAGCTTGCAATACTGCATTCTTACCACTGCGCCACCATGGTTCTCTCTCTCTCTCTCTCCCTCCCTCCCTCCTTCCATCCCTTCCCACTTAGCAATAACACTTAAGACTTATATACCAGTTCACAATGCTTTCCAGCCAGTGGTGGGTTTCAATTGTTTTAGAACCTACTCTGTAGGTGTGGCTATTTTGTGGGTGTGGCTTGGCAGTCATGTGACAGGGTGGGAGTGGCCACCTTTTAAAATGTGGTGAAACTCATTTAACAACAACTTGCTTAGCAACCAAAATTTTGGACTCAATTGTGATGATAAATTCATTCTTTCTTTCTTTCTTTCTTTCTTTCTTTCTTTCTTTCCTTCTTTCTTTCTTTCTTTCTTTCTTTCTTTCTTTCTTTCTTTCTTTCTTTCTTTCTTTCTTTCTCTTTCTTTCTTTCTCTCCTTCCTTCCTTCCTTCCTTTCCTTTCCTTCCTGTTGGGTCACTGTCAGCGGCGGGCCAGATTTACTTCCAGGTACGCCGGTGGAACCCCCTCTCAACGGTTCTCTAAATTTCACCAACCGGCTCTCGCGAGTAGGTGCGATCCTGCAGAAACCCACCACTGTTTCCAGCCCTCTCTCTGTGATTTACAGAGTCAGCCTCTTGCCCCCAACAATCTTGGTCCTCATTTTACCAACCTCAGAAGGTTGACTCAATAGCAACAGTAATATCACTTATATACCGCTTTACAGCCCTCTCTAAGTAGTCTACAAAGTCAACATATGGCCCCCAACAATCTGGGTCCTCATTTTACTTAGTAAGACCACACCTAGAGTACTGCACACCTAGACCACACCTAGAGTACTGCAAGACCACACCTAGACCACACCTAGAGTACTGCAAGAAACATGCGATGAACGGTTGCAGGGAAATTAATAGAACAGCAGAGATAGAAGCGATCTTGGAGGTGGGTTGGGTGGTGGGTTGGAGCGATCCTCCAACCCACCACCCAAGCAGGAGATCCTACTATACCAGGGGTCTGCAAAGTCGGCTCTTTTAAGACTGGTGGACTTCAACTCCCAGAGTTCCCCAGCCAGCATAGCTATACCATTCCTGACAGATGGCAGTCCAGTCTCTTCTTGAAAGCTTCTTGGAAGCTCCCAAAACATGCAACCAAACACCCCATGAGAGATGAATGGAAGCAGGCCCCAACCGAGGGACGTGGGCCAAGGGATAGAAAAAGGCAATCCCCCCCCTCCCACAAAACCCTGCAGAAAAAGTGAAGTCATGCCACGTTTGCACAGCAAGCCTCGGCAGCTGGCGAGCGCCCAGCGCAGGGCTTAAAAATGGGGATTTTCAACCCCAGGCACCGGCGGCAGAAGCGGCTTCGGTAATGAGATTGGAAGTTTCATGGCGGCTTTTTAATCTTGGCCTCGAATGCCGATCACAACTCAGCAGGGTTAAATCCCTTGGTTCTGGCTCTTAAGCAGAGGCTAACCGGCTTCCCAGAGCCATGACGCAAAAGGCCAGGGACTAGAAAAGGAAGACAACCTTCGCTTTTCTTGTCGTCGTTGTTTTTAAAAAAGAAAACAAACCCCCCTCCCTCACAACTGCAGGCGAAAAAGGCATCTTATTGGCTCGAGATGGCTCAAATCAGGGGTGAAATTCAGCAGGTTCTGACAGGTTCGGGAGAACCGGTAGGGGAAAATTTGAGTAGTTCAGAGAACTGGCAAATGCCACCTCTGGCTGGCCCCGCCCCATCTATTCTCTGCCTCCCGAGTCCCAGCTGATCAGGAGGGAATGGGGATTTTGCAGTATCCTTCCCCCAGGAGTGGGAGGGAATGAGGATTCTGCAGCATCCTTCCCCTGGAGTGGGGAGGGAATGGGGATTTTGCAGTATCCTTCCCCCTGGAGTGGGGAGGAAATGAGGATTTTTGCAATATCCTTCCCCTGGAGTGGGGAGGGAATGATGATTTTACAGTATCTTTCCCCTGGAGTGGGGAAGGAATGGGGATTTTGCAGTATCCTTCCCCCTAGAGTGGGGAGGAAATGAGGATTTTTGCAATATCCTTCCCCTGGAGTGGGGAGGGAATGATGATTTTACAGTATCCTTCCCCCTAGAGTGGGGAGGAAATGAGGATTTTTGCAATATCCTTCCCCTGGAGTGGGGAAGGAATGGGGATTTTGCAGTATCCTTCCCCCTAGAGTGGGGAGGAAATGAGGATTTTTGCAATATCCTTTCCCTGGAGTGGGGAGGAAATGGGGATTTTGCAGTCTCGTTCCCCTGCCACGCCCAGAAAGCCACGCCCACAGAATCGGCAGTAAAAAAAAACTGCATTTCACCCCTGGCTCAAAGCAACAACACAACGAAATCCCTTGGGGTGCATGGAGTAATCAGGTCAAAGACTTTAAAAAAAGACACAACTCAATTATCTATCAAGCATGGGAGGGTGGGTGGAGGGGTTAAATTAATCAAGGAAGTGCAAAGAGCCAACCATCAGCTGCTACATTACCGAAGGGAAGAGGTGTGTGTGTGTGTGTGTGTGTGTGTGTGTGTGTGTGTGTGTGTGTGTGAGACGCTTCCTTCCCTTGCTGCTTTGCTTCTCTCCCTGTTTGGAAATCCGGCTATCGATTCGCACCTGGCTGTTGAGTTATTAATCGCTCCAATTAAATCCCTGACACAGCTTTGCATTGGAATGGAAGCCCTCGATGGATCAATAGCCCCTGGAAGGCCTCCGAAGCAATTATTGCTCAACCGAACAGAACAGCCTGCTCTGCTAAAAAGAGAGGGAGGGAGAGAAAGGAAGGAAGAAAGGAAGGAAGGAAGGGACACAAAGAGGGAGGGAGAGAGGGGAGAAGAGAGAGGAAGGAAGGAGAAACAGAAACAAAGAGAAAGGGAGGGAGAGAAAGGAAGGAAGGAGACAGAAATGGAGGGAGAGGGAAAGAAAAGAAAGAAGAGAGGAAGGAAGGAAGGAGGGGGAGAGAGAAATAGGGAAGGAAAAGTTCTGAAGAAGAACATGTGAAGTGTTGATACCACTCTGCAATGCTTTGGTAAGGCCACACCAAAAAATCCAATGATGTCCTAGCCTGCATCAAAAGAGGGATAGAATCAAGATCACCTGAAGTGTTAATACCACTTTATAAGGCCTTGGGAAGTCCACACTTGGAATCCGGCATCCAGTTTTGGTCGCCACGATGTAGAAAAGATGTGGAGATTCTAGAAAGAGTGCAGAGAAGAGCAATGGAGATGATGAGGGGACTGGAGGCTCAAACATATGAGGAACGGTTTCAGGAACTGGGCATGGCTAGTCTAGTGAAGAGAAGGACCAGGGGAGACATGATAGCAGTCTTCCGATATCTCAGAGGTTGCCAGAAAGAAGAGGGAGTCAAGCTATTCCCCAAAGAACCTGAGGGCAGGACAAGAAGCAATGGGTGGAAACTCATCAAGGAGAGAAACAACTTAGAACTACAGAGAAATTTCCTGACAGTTAGAACAATTAATCGGTAGAAGGACTTGCCTCCAGAAGTTGTGAATGCCCCAACACTGGAAGTTTTTAAAGAAGACGTTGGATAACCATTTGTCTGAAGTGGTGTAGGGTTTCCTGCCTAAGCAGGGGGTTGGACTAAAGCCGGGGTCTCCAACCTTTGCAATTTTAAGTCTGAAGGACTTCAGCAAAGCTGGCTGGAGAATTCTGGGAGCTGAAGTCCTTCAGACTTAATAGTTGCAAAGGTTGGAGACCCCTGGACTAAAGGGCCTCCAAGGTCCCTTTCAACTCTGTTACTCTATTCTAATCTAACACTCACAACAACACTTGCAACGTTGGAGTAGGTGCAAGGGATCCGAGGGGAAATAGGCAGACAAGATGGTTGGGTGGTCCTGTGTTGAAACCTCTTACTTCTTGCGGCCCAAGTAGCAGCTACTCTACGAATAAGACAGACAAGGCCACATCTTGTATAATCCTTGGCCCCTTGAGATAAAACCCGTTGCATCGTTGGTTGGGAATTTATATGGGTGGTTTAAAAAAAAAAGAAAGAATTAAACTTCTGGTTTCCTTATGAATCCCCACATTTTTCTGCAAAAAAAAATGAGAGGAAAAAGCCTGTTTACTCAGCTGCTCCTCATCGTCCCAACTCAAAGCCGCCTCTGTGTGACTCTTTTCCGCTCGGCTTCACCTTTTTTCCTCAAACTGCAGCAGTTCACACTTTTAAAACAGGAGCCCTCCTAAATGGGCTTTTGATAACTGTTCCTTTAGCCAAAGCTAGTCCAGTTCCAGTTTTGACTTGAGTTTCTTGGCCAGCATTTGCAACTCAGGGACAGGGGAGGGGGGAGATGGCTCTCCCGAGAAGCAGTGTGGAGATTCAGAGCACAATTGGTGTAAAGGTAAAGGTCTTCCCCTCGCACATTGGTGCTAGTCGTTCCCAACTCTAGGGGGGGGGGGGCGGTGCTCACCTCCGTTTCAAAGCTGAAGAGCCAGCGCTGTCCGAAGACGTCTCCGTGGTCATGTAGTCGGCATGATTCAACGCCAAAGGAGCACAGAACGCTGTTCCCTTCCCACCAAAGGTGGTTCCTATTTTTCTACTTGCATTTTTTACCTGCTTTCGAACTGTTAGGTTGGCAGAAGCTGGGACAAGTCACGGGAGCTCCCTCCGTTATGCGGCGCTAAGGATCCGAACCGCCGAACTGCCGATCTTTCTAATCGACAAGCTCAGCATTTTAACCACTGAGTCAGCACATCCAATATTCTATATACAAATCAAAACATCTGCCAAATCCATATACAAGGTTGCAGGAGGAAGTAAGATGTCTTGTATGGCTTGCCACAAAGAAGAGTGCAGAGAAGAGCAAGAAAGATGATTAGGAGACTGGAGGCTAAAACATACGAAGAACGGTTACAGGAACTGGGTAGGTCTAGTTTAATGAGAAGAAGGATTAGGGGAGACAAGAGAGCAGTCTTCCACTATCTCAGCAGGAGGGAGCCAAGCTATTCCTCAAAGCACTTGAGGGCAGGAGAAGAAGCAATGGGTGGAAACTCATCAAGGAGAGAAGCAACTTAGAACTGAGGAGAAAGGCCACATGTGGAATACGGCATTCAGTTTTGTTCATCACAATGTAGAAAAGATGTGGAGACTCTAGAAAGAGTGCAGAGAAGAGCAACAAAGAGGATTAGTGGACTGGAGACTAAAACATATGAAGAATGGTTGCAGGAACTGGGTATGTTTAGTTTGATGAAGAGAAGGACCAGGGGAGACATGATAGCAGTCTTCCAATATCTCAGGAGTTGCCACAAAGAAGAGGGAGTCAAGCTATTCTCCAAGGCACCTGAGGGCAGAACAAGAAGCAATGGGTGGAAACTCATCAAGGAGAGAAGCAACTTAGAACCGAGGAGACATTTTCAGACAGTTAGAACAATTAATCAGTGGAACAGAAGTTGCCTCCAGAAGTTGTGAACGTCCCAACACTGCAAGTCTTTAAGAAGATGTTGGATAGCCATTTGTCTGAAATGGTATAGGGCTTCCTGCCTAGGCAGGGGGTTGGACTAGAAGACCTCCAAGGTCCCGTCCAACTCTGCTATTGTATATTGTATCACGGGTATATGGGAAAGGCCTTGAGAGTTTGGACGAAGAGCCACAGCCAGCGGTCAGAGAAGAGGAAACATAGCCCATGGAGGGCAGGGAAGAGGAAAATGGGCTGCGGTGGGGGCGCACACGTGGCTCATTTTGGCCGGCAGAGGCACCATGGCCCGGTCGGTGGCTATTTGCAGTCCAGCCCCCATGCTTAAATCCGGCCCTCGGGCCTTGAGTTTGACACCCGTGATCTGGCGCAACACGGCGTGCCTCTCGGAGGTTCTTTCCGATGCAAAAATGTGCCAGTGTTTCGTTCCAGCTCCAGCCACAAGCGAGCAATCTTTCCGTTAACCCAAAATGACAGGGTTTGAAGTACTAGTAGGTGGGCCCTCCAGCCGGTCTGGACGGCTCTCCAACTGGCGAAACCAAGCAAAATAACAGCCCATTAGCATTCCGCCTTGTAACGATCGGGTTTCTGGGTTAACGTCTACCCAGAGAATGCCCGACCCAGCAAATGGATGCCCCCTTTGCTTACTTTGGATGGAAAGACAAACCATGGAAAAGCGGTTACCAACTCCCCCAGCGGGCTTTTAAGATGATAATTTCCATGTAATAAGATGGGGCAGCACTTAAGTGGCCGAGTTTTAAAGTAGGATCAGCTGTTGGGGGTGGGGGGTGGACAACAAGAGTGAAACCAATTATATTTGGGTTTAAACACCAAGCAGAAACACCGAAGTTTTTTTTTTTTTTTAAACTTCCATTCCTGGAGGAACGAAGATGACACAGGCCGATTCTTTTGGCCACTAAAAGGGAATTTACAGTGTTTTGCTGCCGCTTGGCCTGAAACTTGAGTCATTATGTGGCATTTCAAAGGTGGGTTTATTCCAGCTACAGTTTCTTCTCATAATATTCCGAGATGTTCCTAGGCTGAGTAAAAATAAAACCAGATTTTGAACGGTTGTGCAAATGTAGCTTTCTCTGAGTGTGTCAGGGTCACTCTAACCTCAACAGCTTGAAGCTGGGTGGACTTCAAATCCCAAGCGCAGATCCCCATAAATGACTAGGACTAGGGGTGACTTGAGAGCAGTAATCCATAATATTTGGGGGGGGGGGCTGCCACAAAGAGGGGGGGGGTGTCAACTTATTTGCCAAAGCACCAGAAGGCAGGACAAGAAACAATGGCTGGAACCTGATTCAAGTGGAGAAGTAACTTGGAATTGAGGAGAAACTTCCTTAACAGTGAGGACAATCAACCAGTGGAACAGAAGTTGCCTCCAGAAATCGTGGGCGCCTCATCACTGAAGATTTTTAAGAAGAGACTGGACGGTCACTTGTCTGAAATGGTATAAGGTCTCCTGCTTGAGCAGGGGGCTGGACTAGAAGACCTCCAAGGTCCCTTCCAATTCTCTTATATCTGAATGGTATAGGGTCTCCTGCCTGAGCTGGACTAGAAGACCTCCAAAGTCCTTGCCAACTCTGTTATTCTCATATTCTGAATGGTATAAGGTCTCCTGCTTCAGTTGGACTAGAAAACCTCCAAGGACCCTTCCAACTCTCTTACTCTGAATGGTATAGGGTCTCCCTGTTTGAGCGGGGGGCTGGACTAGAAGACCTCCAAGGTCCCTTCCCGCTCTATTCCGAATTGAATCCAATTCCACTGACCCTCATCTGCTGCCAGTTAGTTTGGACCCTTAGCTGACTAGCATCCTGTCTACCGGTAGCAATAAGAAAACTCCGTGCTTTGAACTCAATGCAGGCTCCCGGTTACTTATGCCTCCACCACCACGGCCCGAGCATCCATCTTGGCCGACGCTATGGAAGTCACAAGCCAGAGCGTGGTGCTTATGTGCCACACGGAACTGCAAGTCCCTGCTCACCTCCCACTTTTTTCCAGCCCAAGGAAAGCTACCGAGTAGGGAGGCCACATGCGAAATTAATTACTGCCCCGAACGAAGTCTTGCAGTTGTCTTTTCCCTCTTCCTTTTCTCCAGGCCAACGAGGTTCTTCCTGAGGATTCTCCAAGGCCTCTGTATATTTTACTTAGAGCCACCCGGAGCTGGAGAGGGCACAGAACAACCTAGGCATTCATTAAAGTCAAGTAGGGGGGAAGAGGCTGTGTAGGCACAATTACTCTTTAAGAGAGCAGCCTCTCGCGCTCTCTCTCTCTCTCTCTCGCCACAACTCCCCTCCAGCCTTGGCTGCTGCGGACGTACGTTTGGGGCAGCCTCCATGAAAAATAAACATAGATCAAGTAGCGGGGCTGTTCCTCTCCTTCGCTCGCCTCTTTCTCCCCCATCCTTCCTGGTCTGAAATAACAGCCCAGCTCCTGCCAGCCTGGGAACACCACTTCTTCGTCCATCTCGGAGAGGGGGATAATCACGGGGAATCCGAAGTGTGGGGGAAAGGGGGAGGGAGGGGAATAAAAAATCCCGCTCCGAGGTGCCAGAATATACACTCCACCGTTGCCGCACACGGAGCCAGAGTAAACGTTCGAACACAACAGCTTTTGATTCGCGGCGTCCCGATGGGGACGTTAATTATTTAATAGGTGGCTTGTGGGTTTTTTCGGCGGCGGGAGGGAGACCGGGGAGGTGGAAGGTGCGGGGAGAGAAAGGAAGTTGGGATTTTCTCTCTCTGACACACACACACAGATACACACACACACACGCCGCACGTGCACGAAGGGCCTGCGGCCTTTGTGCGCGGAAGAGCGAAAAGCGTCTGGAGGCCGGGAGCAGGGCGAGAGGCCATGCCGATTGTGCTCGGATGAAGGCGCCAGAAGGAATCCCGTGAGACTTTCAAGAAGAGGTTGGACGGCTGTTTGTCAGGAACGGTGTAGGGTCTCCTGCTTGAGCGGGGGGGGGGGGGCTGGACTAGATGACCTACAAGGCCCCTTCCAACTCTGTATTTCTGCCTGCCTGCCTGCCTTCCTTCCTTTCTTCCTTCTCCATCACTGGAGGCTTTCAAAAAGGTATTGGACAGACAGACAGACAGACAGAGATAGGCAGGAAACAAGAGATAAGACAGCTAGATAAGGAGATCGAAATAAATAGGGTATGTGAGTAGATAAATGATTGGATAGAGATAGATAGATAGATAGATAGATAGATAGATAGATAGATAGATAGATAGATAGAGATGGAGGGATGGGTAATGAATGGAGAGTGAGATAGATAGATAGATAGATAGATAGATAGATAGATAGATAGATAGATAGATAGATAGATAGATAGATAGATAGATAGATAGATAGATAGAGATGGAGGGATGGGTAATGAATGGAGAGTGAGTGAGTGAGATAGATAGATAGATAGATAGATAGATAGATAGATAGATAGATAGATCATAGAGATGGAGGGATGGGCAATGAATGGAGAGTGAGATAGATAGATAGACAGATAGATAACTAGATAGATAGATAGATAGATAGATAGACAGACAGACAGACAGACAGACAGAGATAGCTAGATAAATAGAGATAGAGATATCTAGACAAGAGTTACCATACATAGGTGGGCATATACTGTATATAGATAGATGGACAGACAGATAGCTATATAAATATAGATAGATAACTAGATAGCTAGATAAATAGAGATTGAGACAGATAGCTATATAGCTAGAGATATTGTACATGGGTGGATAGATAGACAGCTAGATAGCTAGATATCTAAATAGATAGACAGAGAGAGATAGCTAGATAAATAGAGATAGAGATAGATAGATAGCTAGATAAATAGAGATTGAGACAGATAGCTATATAGCTAGATACTATACATAGGTGGGCAGATAGATAAGATAGATAAATAGATAGCTATAGACAGACATGATAAACAGACAGACAGACAGAGAGATGGATAGGAAACGCAAGGCCTGGCAGAGCATAAGTGATGCCCCTGATGACTCGCTCTTCCTGTGCTCGGTTAGGACAAGATCGGCTGCTGTGAACAATATCAGGATTTACACATCTCAAAATGAAGCTAATATAAAAATCAATTACTGAAACATACCACATGTCAACCCTGGGATTGCTGTGGAGAATGAACTATTACCGCTCGCTGCACGGATTGATTGGGCGAGCACGTCTCCTGCTCATCAGCGGAGCGCCCCATGACTCCCAGGGAGGGAGGGAGGGAGGGAGGGAGGGAGGGAGGGGGAAAGCAGTTTGTATATGTGTGTGTGTATGTATGTGAGAGAGAAAGAGAGATAGAGAAAAAGAGAGAGAAAGATAGAGAAAAAGAGAGAAGGAGAGAGAGAGAAAGAGAAAGAGAAAGAGAGAGAGAGAAAGAGTGAGAAAGAAAGAGAAAGGAAAAGAGAGAAAGAAAGAGTGTGAGAAAGGGAGAGAGAGAAAGAGAGATAGACACAGAGAAAAAGAGAAAGATAGAGAAAAAGAGAGAAAGAGAAAGAGAGAGAGAGAAAGAGTGAGAAAGAGAGAAAGAGAAAGGAAAAGAGAAAAAGAAAGAGTGTGAGAAAGGGAGAGAGAGAAAGAGAGATAGACACAGAGAAAGAGAGAGAGAAAGATAGAGAAAAAGAGAGAAAGAGAGAGAGAGAAAGAGAGAGAGAGAAAGAGTGAGAAAGAGAAAGGAAAAGAGAGAAAGAAAGAGTGTGAGAAAGGGAGAGAGAGAGAGAGATAGACACAGAGAAAGAGAGAGAGAAAGATAGAGAAAAAGAGAGAAAGAGAGAGAGAGAAAGAGAGAGAGAGAAAGAGTGAGAAAGAGAAAGGAAAAGAGAGAAAGAAAGAGTGTGAGAAAGGGAGAGAGAGAAAGAGAGATAGACACAGAGAAAAAGAGAAAGATAGATAGAGAAAAAGAAAGAGAGAAAGACAGAGAGAGAAAGAAAGAGAAAGACAGAGAGAGAGAAAGAAAGAGAAAGAGAGAAAGAGAGAGAAAGGAAAAGGAAAAGAGAAAAAGAGACAGAGAGAAAGAAAGAGAGTGTGAGAAAGAGTGAGAGAAAGAAAGAGAGAAAGAGAGAGACAGAGAGAAGGATTGTGCATCAGTGGGGCAGCCGGGGAAGAAACGGGAAGAAAAATTCAGAATTTTTTCCCCCTGCCCCAGGCCAGGATCCAGACCAAAAGGGAGAAAGCCCCCCACTCCGCAATTAAAGACCCCACATTGATCACTTTCATTGACGGAACAAAAGGAAACACACGGTGCCCTCTGGGGTCAAGCTAAGCCTCCCCTTCTGCATGTCCAGGCACCCCACAAAGCAGCCCCCCCCCCATCCCCGCTGACATGTCAAATTCCTTGTCAATGGCTGCTCTGGCCTCTATTATACCTGTGACCTGCACTGAGAAGGCGCTTGCTTGCATGAATCTATAATGGGCCCTTTTACACAACGGCTGGCACAGATTGATATTGATAGCTTGTCAAAGGCTCCTTCTTTACTTTTTTTACTTTTTGAGAAGGAAGCCTGTGGAGATGCAAGGTGAGGAGAGCAAGGAGGAAGGAGATTTGGATGGTATTTAACTTTTTTTAAAAATGGGGGGAAAGGAGTTATGGAAACACAAGCGTGGGGAAAAACCCTCCTGTGGATCAACCAGAGAATGTTTTGTTATCAGGTTTTCAGGTGAGAGTTGTGCTTCTATGCAGAGGCTGCGCTAATCCCTCCAGCTCATCTCCAGAACTGTAAAAAATGGATGTCCCAAAAGGTGTTTTATTGTTATTATTTTACAAAAGGCAACTGGACGTTCTTTGATTTTCCCTTGAAGATGTTTCGCTTCTTAGAATAGAATAGAATAAATGAGAATAGAATAGAATAAATGAGAATAGAATAGAATAAATGAGAATAGAATAGAACAAAGGAGAATAGAATAGAATTAATTAGAATAGAATAACAGAGTTTGAAGGGACTTTGGAGGTCTTCTAGTCCAACCCCCTGCTTAGGCGGGAAACCCTACACCACTTCAGACAAAGGGTTGTCCAATCTCTTCTTGAAAACTTTCAGTGTTGGAGAATTCACAACTTCTGGTGGCAAGTTGTTCCATTGAATAATTGTTTAGGAATTTCTCCTTCGTTCTAGATTGCTTCTCTCCTTGGTTCGTTTCCACCCATTGCTTCTTGTTTTGCCCTCAGGTGCTTTGGAGAATAGCTTGACTCCCTCTTCTTTGTGGCAGCCCCTGAGATATTGGAAGACTGCTATCATGTCTCCCCTAGTCCTTCTTTTCATTAAACTAAACATTCCCAGTTCCTGCAACCGTTCTTCATATATTTTAGTCTCCAGTCCCCTAATCCTCCCTGTTGCTCTTCACTGCACTCTTTCTAGAGTCTCCACGTCTTTTCTACATCGTGGCGACCAAAACTGGATGCAGGATTCCAAGTGTGGCCTTACCAAGGCATTATAAAGTGGTACTAAATACTTCACGTGGTCTTGATTCTATGCCTCTGTTTATACAACCTGGGATTGTGTTCGCTTTTTCTGCATGCTGTAGCAAACCACGGTTTCCCACGGCTCCTGAACGGTGGCTAAATAAATGGCCTTGGAGCCCGGTTAACTCTGCGCCGAATCCGAGCATGAGCCAATCCAAACGTAACCAATAGTTATGTTTGGATTGAAGAACCCGTCTGGTCTAGTTGGACTCCATTTCCGCTTCGGAGGGCTGTTTGAAAATCCAAATTTGGTTAAAAGAAGCGGCGCCTCGTTAGGCGTAAAATGTTTATGAAGCCAAACGAGAGGGAAAGGTAAACAAAGCAGGAGAAAAGATGAAAAGTTAATTTGATTTCTCTTCTCCGGGAAAAAAAAAACAGCCCCTGTAGCTCAAGGTAATATAAATTGTTATTAGTTGGAGGGTTGGAGTTATTTATTGGAACGCCTTTCCGCCTAACCCTATAGCTTCTTTTAATTGACTTTCTTTCCAAACTGCAAATTTAAAACTTGGCTGCTGGGGTAGAGCCGAGTACGTCGGTTATATATTCTCTCTCTCTCCCTCTCTCTCTCTCTCTCTTTCTCTCTCTCTCTTCCCTGACAATTGACTATATAATTAAAGGAAACAAATCATCTTTATACAACATTTATGCCAGCAAGACAAATTTATTTGTTTTGACGGCACTGTTCTCTTTTTATCCTTGAAGGTCTGGCGTGCTGTTAAGCCTTCTAGAATATTTCACAGGGCCACATTTTAAATGTAAACTATTTCCACGGAATGGACCAAATCTTTAAAAAAAGAAAGAAAAAAAAAGAGGCACTTCGCGGAGGCATTTATGCCGTCGAGAATAATTTGTGGGAGATGCTACTGTTTTTCTTTCTTTCTTTCTCTTTCTCTCTCTCTCTCTGCTCGGGAAAAACACAGGCCTGCCTTTGGATGCATTAAATCAAAAAGCAATTTCAGTCTGTAATGCCCAAGTAAATAATTAAATACTTCCTATCTCCTACGGTATTACTTCAATTTATTTTGCGCCCGGCGATGGGGTGGGGTGGGGGTGGGAAGCTACGCGGGTACCCCAATAACTTTAAAATAAGCGCCGATTGCTCACTAGAGGTTTACGGCTCAACTTTTCACCCCAATACTGCGGAGGGGTTCGGGGAGGTGGGCTCAGCCGTGGACATTCTTAGCTGGCAAGGGGTCACGTGGGGTTGGGTCTCGCCTGCTCGTCTGAGGCAACACTCCGCTGCTGTTGAGATTAAGGCCGTAAATTGTTCTCCTCCACCAAGCTGTTGACATTTCTGGCCTGGGTAAGTTGAGCTTTTCCCCGACGAGAGACAAGAGGCACTCATTGCAAATTGACCCCGAGGGATTGCGGGGGTTTCCACTGGACCCCCCGACTCAAAATGCCATTGCAGGTACATCAGATACTGTGGGATGAGAATGGAGAGGATTCCGGCGTGCAGGGCTCCCCAACCTTTCGGACCTCAAGGACCACTTTGATACTTTCCAAAATGCATAATGTTAAATTCAGCGGACCGGTAATATGATCTGCATAATGACAGGATGGGTGGGGGTGGCTAGGGGGTCATGTGACTGGGTGGGCATGGCCAACTTGATGTCACTCATGCCGAGGGGCGCCTCACTGGCCTCTCCTCGCCCCGCCCCTCCCAGCCTGTCCGCCTGGGCTCCTTAGGGGCCCCAACAGGAAGCAGTTGCTGGAGCTAAGCAGCCCCCAGGAGAAAGAGTTGGCCAAACAGCTCAGTCCAAATTGGATCTGAAGGAGGCTCAGAAGAAGCACCTCACTGAGGACTAGGAGCACAGGCTTTCCAAGCAGAGGGAAGACCTGCGGGAGTGCAAGGCCAGGGACCGGCCCCTGGAGGCTCAACAGGCTGAGATGGTCGGCCAGTTGCAGGCCATGATGCAGTCCCACTGCAACGAGGCCCTCCGGCTCTTCGCCAGCAGTGGTGCTTTCTTCCGGCCTTCACCCAGGAGGCTGAAGCAGACCCCAAGTCGGAATTCCTGCCCCCCTCCAACCTGCACAAAAAGACCCCGAAGAGGGAGACTCTCTGCAGCAACACAAGCGTTCATTGCACGTATCCACCCCAAGGGCCGTAGTTTGAAGACCCCTGATTAAGTGCAATCTAAAAAATGGAAATAATTTTTCTGCGGACCATCAAAACTTTCTCGCGGACCCCTAGTGGGTGACCCACTGCAATAGTGGATATCGGACACTTTAGAGCAGAAGTCCCCAACCTTTGCAACTTTAAGTCTGAAGGACTTCAGAATTCTGGGAGCTGAAGTCCTTCAGACTTAAAGTTGCAAAGGTTGGGGACCCCTGCTTTAGAGTCTTACAGGAAGGCTTGGTCGGGAATAAGTGATTTCAAATGTGATATGTGTTGACATAGGTTGTTCTTGACTTAAAACCATTCACTTAGCAACCAAAGTTGCCACAGCACTGAAAAAAAGTGACTCAGGATCCAGTCCTCGTGCTTAGGATGGCCTTGTGGTTATGTCAAAACATATATGGACACTTGCAACCGACATGGGTTTAAAAATCATTGAAAGAAAAAAAAGATAGAGAGATCTCCAATTAGTGGAACAGAAGTTGTCTCCAGAAGTTGTGAATGCCCCAACACTGCAAGTCTTCAAGAAGATGTTGGACAGCCATTTGTCTGAAATGGTATAGGGTTTCCTGCCTAGGCAGGGGGTTGGATTAGATGACCTCCAAGGTCCCTTCCAACTCTGCTATTGTATTGTATATATGATAAGACAGGAATCTAGATGACTATATCAAGAAGACTAGATAGACACACAGATAGATAGGTAGAATGAATAGATAGAATGGATAGATGGATGGAAGATGGAGAGAGAGGGAGAGAATAGATAGGAAGGTAAGGTGAATGGACAGATGGACAGACAGATATAAAGACAAATAGAATTCAATGGATGGATAGAAAGACATTGAGAAAAAATGGATAGAGATAAATGATGTAGATAGAATGGGTGGATAGAATGGATAGAGGGATGGAAGATGGATAGACAGATGATAGATGGATGGATGAATAGATAGATATATAGATAGATGGGTGGATTGATGGATGAACAGACAGACAGACAGACAGACAGACAGACAGAGACAGATTAATAGATAGAATGGATGAACAGACAGACAGATGGATTGATTTTTGAACCATTAAAAGCTGGGCTGAAACCAAACTTCTCAGCCCAGAGAGTCCCTGGCATGGTGCTTGCTAATTAAGAGAAGCTGTTTTCCTCTGATCCCTTCCCAGATCCCTCCTTCAGTGCTGTCACTGGTGATCCAGCCAGGATCAAACTCTTCTGGCCAAACAGAAATCTAATTAGCAAACTTAACTACTGTTTCTCTCCATGAAAAATAAAAATCCTTCCAGGGCTTTGACAGATTCCGGGCCTCTTCTGAAGCCCAGGAGGTGGACACGGGAGACAGAAGACACAAAGTTCAATCTAGAGTCAAACTTTAGGCTGGAGAAGACCATTCCTGGACATACCTACCTACCTATCTACCTTCCTTCCCTCCCCTACCTTTCAATCTTTTACCAAATACCTTCCCTTCCTTCCTTCCTTCCTTCCTTCCTTCCTTCCTTCCTTCCTTCCTTCCTTCCTTCCTTCCTTCCTTCCTTCCTTGTCTCTCCCTTCCCTGCCTTTTACTCTTTTACCAAATACTTCCTTCCTTCGCTTCTCTTTTACCAAATACCTCCTTCCTTCCTTCCTTCCTTCCTTCCTTCCTTCCTTCCTTCCTTCCTTCCTTCCTTCCTTCCTTCCTTGTCTTTCACTCTTTTACAAAATACCTACTTCCTTCGCCTCTCTTTTACCAAATACCTCCTTCCTTCCTTCCCTGTCTTTCACTCTTTTACCAAATCCTTCCTTCCTTCCTTCCTTCTCCCTCCCTTGCCTTTCACTCTTTTACCAAATCCTTCCTTCCTTCCCTGGCTTTCACTTTTACCACATATCTACCTCCCTCCCTTCCTCCTCCCTTCCCTGCCTTTCACTCTTTTATCAAATCCTTCCTTTCTTCCCAAGATGGAAGGAGAGGGCTGTAGAAGGCTGGATAAGTTCAGTGCGAGTGTTAGTTTTCATTTCACTGCTAGCCCGCTGGCAACAACCAGGCGGAAGGGCCCTTCCTTTCAAACTCCTCACACCCCCTTAGACGCCCCCCCTCTGAAATAAACAGTATGGCTTCTCTCCGGAGGTTTCGCATTTCCAGCCTTTAAAATGATTTATGGTGACAGGTTAGCACAGCAGGAAAAAAGAGAAATAGGGGAGGGAGAAGCAGAGGTGCCAGGAGTGGGGGGGAAGCTTTTGACTCCCTGGCAGCAACCAAATTATGCGGCTGGGCGAGCCAACCAACCAGGTCCCCGTTCTGGATCTGGCGGGGCAGAGAAAACACAGAGGGCTTCCTTAACAGGAAATCTCTCCTGCTTGGCCCGAGGCGCATTTCTTTGGCAGAGTGCGCCAAATAAAAGGCGCATAAAGTAACATCCAAGCACTTCCAACCGTCTGTCTGCATTTACAAGCTGCTCGTTGGGAGAATGTGGGTTAAGACGGTGTGTGTGTGTGTGTGTTGTGTGGGCATGCGTTTAAATAACACACACAGCGTGTGTCGTTTTAAACGGTGGAACAGCTTGCCTTCAGAGGTTGTGGGCGCTGGGGAGGGGTGTTTCAAGAAGAGACTGGATAGCTGTCTGTCTCCAATGGTAGAGGGCCTCCTGCTTCTGCGGGGAGAGGGTTGGAACTGCTTGCCACCAAAAATCGTGGGTCCTTCATCGCTGGAGCTTTTCAAGAAGAGACTGCACAGGCACCTATCCGGAATGGTATAGTGTCTCCTGCTTGAGCAGGGGGTTGGACTAGAAGACCTCCAAGGTCCCTTCCGACTCTTGTTATTCTGTATTCTGCAAATCCTGGGGTTAAGGGGCTTATAGAACGGATCCAACTCTGCTGAAGGATTTCGTCAGAAGGCAGGCCTTTTAGGTTGCATCCTATAAGAGAGTCCTCAACTTACGGACACAATGGAACCCCACATTTATGTTGCTAAGTGGGAGATGAGGGTCAGCGGAATTGGATTTGATTCAGAATAGAGTCGGGAGGGACCTTGGAGGTCGTCTAGTCCGGCCCCCTGCTCAAGCAGGAGATGCTATAGTGCCATTCAGAATAAGAGAGTTGGGAGGGACCTTGGAGGTCGTCTAGTCCAACCCCCTGGCTCAAGCAGGAGATGCTATAGTGCCATTCAAAATAAGAGAATAACAGAGTGGAAGGAACCTTGGAGGTCTTCTAGTCCAGCCCCCTGCTCAAGCAGGAGACACTATACCATTTCAGATAGGTGCCTGTGCAGTCTCTTCTTGAAAAGCTCCAGTGATGAAGGACCCATGACGTCTGGTGTCCTCAACTGAGAGGAAATTTCTCCTTAGTTCTAGGTTGTTTCTCTACTTGATTCATTTCCATCCATCTTGCCTTCAGGTGAATTGGAGAATAATTTGGCCCTCTCCTCTTTGTGGCAACCCCTCACGTACTGGGATCTTGCTGTCATCTCCCTTCCTGGTCCTTCTTTTCCCCAGATTAGCCAAACCCAAATCCTGCAACCGTTCTTCATATGTTTTGGTCTCCAGGCCTCTTACCAATTGTCCTCTTGTGGTGACCAGGATGGAGAACAAGCTTAATGAACTAGACGATGGTCTAATGAAGTATATACAGCCCATCTGAAGGCACAGCTGTGTGGCAATGCAACAGCATGACAGGGCAGGCTGAAACCATCATGCGCCAAAGGCCAGGAAAATGCTCAAACAATGACTGATGGATGAAAGTACCAAGAGTCAAGGACATGAACTTCCACACTCCAGAAGGGAGAGATTCCTAAGTGTTTTCGAAACACTGTTCTGTGACTCACAAGACGGAGGAAAGCCAGCTGTTCAAGAGTCCAGCAGTCCCCCAGATGTCAAATCACTCGGATTCGGAACGAGCTACCCTCCATCGACAGTGGTCCAGTCGAGCAGGCCGAGGCTGTTCTTGTGACACCATCCTGGGAGGAGTTTGATTTTGTTACCACCGAGGATATGGACAAGCTGTCAAAGAGACTTAGGGCTACCACATGTTTATTGGACCCGTGTCCCTCCTGGCTTGTACTGGCATCCTGGGAGACGACACGAGGCTGGCTCCAGGGCATTGTCAACGCATCTTTGAGTGAGGGGTCCTTGCCTGCCGTCCTGAAAGAGGCGGTGGTGAGGCCCCTCCTCAAGAAGCCGTCCCTGGATCCAGCATTATTAGAGAACTATCGTCCCGTCTCCAACCTCCACTTTTTAGTGAAGGTTGTTGAGAGTGTGGTGGCCCAACAGTTTCCGCGACACTTGGAGGAAGTTGATTATCTAGACCCGCGCCAGTCCGGCTTCCGACCCGGGCACAGCACCGAGACGGCATTGGTCGCGTTGGTTGATGATCTCTGGAGGGCGTGGGATAGAGGATATTCCTCTATCCTAGTCCTATTAGACCTCTCAGCGGCTTTTGATACCATCGACCATGGTATCCTATTGCACCGACTGGGGAGGTTGGGGTTGGGAGGCACCGTTTTGCGGTGGTTCTCATCCTACCTCTCTGGTCGGTCGCAATATGTGTTGGCAGGGGGGCAGAGGTCGGCCTCGAGGTCCCTCATATGTGGGGTTCCTCAGGGGTCGGTCCTCTCGCCCTTACTGTTCAACACATATATGAAGCCGCTGGGTGAGATCATCCGTGGTTTTGGGGTGGGATATCATCTGTACGCTGATGATACTCAGTTGTACATATCCACCCCAGACCACCCCAACGATGCCGTCGAGGTTATGTCCCGGTGTTTGGAGGCCGTACGGATCTGGATGGGTGGTAACAAACTCAGGCTCAACCCGTCCAAGACTGAGTGGCTGTGGCTTCCGGCGCCCCGGTTCAGCCAGATTATTCCAACTCTGGCCATTGGGGGCGAAACACCGGCCCCCGTGGAGAGGGCGCGTAATTTGGGTGTCCTCCTGGATTCCCGGCTGTCTATGGAAGATCATGTGGCAGCCGTGGCCAGGGGGGCATTCCATCAGGTACGCCTGATGCGCCAATTGCGCCCCTTACTGGACCGGGGTGCCTTACGCACAGTCACTCAAGCACTCGTCACCTCTCGACTTGACTACTGTAATGCTCTCTACATGGGGCTCCCCTTGAGGTGCACCCGAAAGCTGTAGCTAGTCCAGAACGCAGCCGCGCGGGTGATTACGGGAGCGCCTAGACACTCCCACATAACACCTATCCTGCGCGAGCTGCACTGGCTCCCTGTGGTCTTTCGGGTGCGCTTCAAGGTTTTAACGACCATCTTTAAAGCGCTCCATGGCTCGGGGCCTAGTTATATGCGAGACCGCCTCCTGCCCCATACATCCCTCAGACCGATACGCTCCCACAGAGAGGGCCTCCTCAGGGTGCCGTCGGCTGGACAATGCCGACTGGCGACACCCAGGGGAAGAGCCTTCTCTGTGGCGGGCCCAGCCCTTTGGAACGACCTACCCCCTGAACTCCGCACCATCTCCGACCTCCGCCTCTTCCGCAAGTGTCTGAAGACACACCTATTCCATCTAGCCGGCCTAGCATAACCCCCATTACTGACTCTTAGATAGTTTTAAATTTGGGTTTTTTAAATTCGGTTTTTAGCGCAGGGTCTATTAGAATAAGTTTTTTAAAATTTTATATGTTTTATATGTGTTTTAACATCCCTGTGCGCCGCCCTGGGTCCGTTTGGAGAAGGGCGGGGTATAAATTTAATTTAAAAAAAAAAAAAAAAAAAAAACAGGCGAGGAAGAGGACTGACCAGAGTGGAAACTGAAAGAAACAATTGCTTTGCAGCTTTGCATCCCTCATAAAGACTAACCACTAATCTTAGGAAATGTTACGGGTGCCTTAGCCAACGAACAAAGGATATAAAAAAAAAATTAACCAGAAAAGAAAGGTGAAGAAAAAACATCAAGATTCTTAATAGATGTGCGGAAGGAAGGAAGGAAGGAAGGAAGGAAGGAAGGAAGGAAGGAAGGGTAAAACAATCTATGTTAGAAGTGAATGGATGGAAGGAAGGAAGGAGAGATTAGAAGAGGAGAGGAAGAGAAAAGAGATGGATGAATAAGAAGAGGAGAGGAAGTGAAGAGATGGATGGATAGAAGGAAGGAAGGAAGGAGAGATTAGAAGAGGAGAGGAAGAGAAAAGAGATGGATGAATGGATGGAAGGAAGGAAGGAGAGCTAAGAAAAGGAGAGGAAGTAAAGAGATGGATGGATGGATGGAAGGAAGGAAGGAGAGATTAGAAGAGGAGAGAAAAGAAGAAATGGATGGATGGATGGATGGAAGGAGAAAAGAGATGGAAGGAAGAAAGGAGAGATGAGAAGAGGAGAGGAAGAGAAAAGAGGGATGGATGGATGGAAGAAAGGAGAAATGAGGAGAAGAGAGGAAGAAGAAAAAAGATAGATGGATGGAGGGATGGATAGATGGAAGGAAGGAGGAGAGGAAGGAGAAAAGAGATGGATGGAAGGAAGGAAGGAGAAATGAGGAGAAGAGATGAAGGAGAAAAGAGATGGATGGATGGAAGGAAGGAAAGAAGGAAGGAAAAACACTCACTTTATCATACCTAAGGATCTCCAAAACAACTGAAGCATTCTAGACAAAGCAACTGAAGATACCGAAAGGAAAGAAGATAGACCAGATCTGTTCTAGAGGGAGAAGGCGAAAGGGACATGGTTGAAGTCCAAAATATGAAGAAGGCATGAGCGAATACCAAAGCTGACAACCCCCCCCCCCCAATTCACACGATTCATAAGATTGGGGGGTGGGAAGGGAACTGCGAAGATTCTGCTATTATAGCCAATATGGATAAAAGTGATTTGGGTCTTCTGATGGGGCTCAACCTCTTGGTTTGGCCTACACAGTTGGGTGGGCAGAAGCCGTAAGAGAAGGGGGATTCCTTGCAGGTTGATGGCCAGGATAGTCTCTTCCAAGGTCCCAGCTGTGGGAAGAGGGTCTCCAGAAGCCCAGGAAGAAGTTTAACCAAACCCCCAAGAAGCAATTTTGCCGTCTTGACTTACCTTTCGTTGCTGGAGGGGTGAAGAGCTTCTCGGAACCTTCTGACCCCTGAAAGACAAAACCGGAGAAAAACGCTTCAGTATTTCAGTATTTCTCCAACACGTCACCTCTCAAGGACGGGCAAGATTATAACATTATACAGGAAATGTGGGGGTGGGGGGTGGGGGGGAGAGGAAAAACAACCAAAGGGGAGAAAACAGAATGGCATTCAAACTCAAGTCTTAGAGAAGGCAGGTTAAGTCCTCGTCTTACGACCACAACCTGAGCTCAACCTTTCCGCTGTTAAGCGAGACGGTGGTCAGGTGACTTTCGCTACGTTTTACCACCCTTCTGGCCACCGGATCCCTGCCGCTGTTGCAGTGAGCAACGCGGGATCTTAAAGGGCTCTGTCTTTACCCATTGCTTGTCGGGAGGCCGTAAAACGGGAATCACATGACCCGGCAACAGTCATAAATCTGAGCCTGTTGTGCCAAGTGTCTGAATTTGACCCCGTTGATGCTGCAATGGTTGTAGGAGTGGTGCAGTGGCCTAGAGGTGGAGCTCTCGCCTCACAATCAGGAGTCTGGGAGTTTGATCCTAGGTAAAGGTTCCCCTCTCACATACGTGCTAGTCGTTCCTGAATCTAGGGGGCGCTGCTCATTTTCGTTTCAAAGCCAGAGAGCCAGCGCTATTCTATTCCATTCCATTCCATTCCATTCCATATTCCATTCCATTCTATTCCATTCCATATTCTATTCTATTCCATTCCATTCCATATTCTATTCCATTCCATTCCATCCAATCCCATATTCTATTCTATTCTATTCTATTCTATTCTATTCTATTCCATATTCCATTCCATTCCATTTTATTCCATTCCATTCCATTTTATTCCATTCTATTCCATTCCATATTCCATTCCATTCCATTCTATTCTACCCTACCCTACTCTACTCCACTCAATATTCCATTCCATTCATTGGGAGAGTACTGCCATATTTTAGGCAAGGACGCTGTAGGTAGCCCTTGACTTATGACCATAACTGAGCCCCACATTTCTGTCGCTGAGTGAGGCAGAAGGGAGTTACGCCTATGTACTCATCTCTCTTTCAAAATTGGAGAGCCAGTGCTGTCCCAAGACGTCTCCGTGGTCATGTGGCCAGCATGACTCAACGCCGAAGGGGCACAGAATACTGTTCCCTTCGCACCAAAGGTGGTTCCTACTTGCATTATTTGCGTGCTTTTGAACTGCTAGCTGGCAGAAGCTGGGACAAATAATGGGAGCTCCCTCCGGTAGGCGGCGCTAGGGATTCGAACCGCCAAACTGCCGACCTTCCTGATCGACAAGCTCAACGTCTTAGCCCCTGAGCCACCGCATCGATCCTAGGTAGAGGCAGATATTTCTCTCTCTGGGCACAACAGAGAATATATCTGCTGAAAACAAAAAACAAAAAAACTCCACACTGGCGTCAGGAAGGGCATCCAGCCAATACAATGCTCTGCTGGCTCCATTCAGTTGCCCAGACTGTCCCACGCAGGGGATTATGGGGTCATTAAAAGAAGATAATGCCTCTGCAACAGTTGTAAGTGTTAGGATATTTAACATTATGTTGGGTTGACAATATATATAAGCCAGCATTCTTAAAGAGTATATGTAGCTTTAAGAACTATGTTGAATTCTGATTGGCTGTGCTTCTCAGCTCTACCATATAAGGAAGCTCAGAAACACAGTCCATTCCCTTTTCGATTCCCTTTGATTCCTGTGTTTACTGTTTGCCGCTGAAGACTGATGACTGAAGAAGTATTTGTTTTGCATCACTGTAAGATAACTCTGTGTTTTGGTGAAGGACTGTTATTGTTTGAGAAGTTAGAATCACTGGTCGGAAGAAGTATTTTAGTTGCTACAAAGTAAAGACTATTTATTTTCTTACTATCACTGTTTTAGAGTTTGTGTGTGGTTAAAGCAACGTATCTCTTTACTGTTCAGTGTATTACACTATTCCGCTGGTTACGGGACCAGAGTTATAACACTGGTTCTGAACCCAGAGTTGCTAACAGTAAGTGTGAAAAATGGCCGCGAGTCACCTTTTTTTCAGCGCGGGGGTAACTTTCAACCGTCACTAAACGGACTGTCGTACCTCGAGGTCCGCCTGCACAAATCCTCCCTAAAATTTGAACTGCCTTCTTAGAAACTGCAAGTGAAACGTCGATGGATCAAACTCCCGTCATATTTCATTTTGTAAGGGACCACACAAGTGCAGCCGTTTATACCTGCTCTCTCCTAATTGGATTATTACGTAAAATGGTTTCCTCCTGTTTATATATCGAGGCAGCATTCTGCTCTCTTTTTTTTTGAAACTCCATCCACGCTACCTTTCAGCCCCAGGAAGTAGTGAAGAAATCCAATTAACCTAAACCCTATAAACAGCCTCCTTGGTTAATCAGGGATATTCAGTTTCAGGCCAGGATGTCAATAATGGTACAGTCGAGGGTGGGGTGGGGGTAGGGGAAACAACCTCCATCTATCTGCATAAGAGTTTCCCGAAATCTAATTCATAAAGCTTGATTTCCCCTCTGCAAAACAGGACATACGTAAAGCAGGTAAACAACCATTAATCGCATCCATAGCATCAAAAACGTCATCAAAAAAGCACAAGGAAGAATGTTCTTTCTGCACCAACTCAGGAAGCTCAAAGGAGCTGCTGATTCTGCTCTACAGAGGAGTCATTGAGTCTGTCATCGGCACCTCCATCACTGTCTGGTTTGGCTCTGCAACCCAACAAGACAGACGGAGACTTCAGAGGAGAATCAGAACTGCAGAAAGAAACAATGGCTGCCAACCTGCCTTCCATTGAGGACCTGTACGCTGCACGAGTCAGAAAGAGGGCTGGGAAAATATCTACAGACCCCTCGCATCCTGGACGTAAATTGTTTCTACTTCTACCCTCAAAATGAGAGACTACAGGGCCCTGCACACCAAGACAACTAGACACAAGGGCAGTTTTTATCCTTCATGCCATCACTCTGCTAAACAAATAATTCCCTCCACACTGTCAAGCTATTTGCTAAGGCTGCATTACTATTACTATTAGTCTTCTCATCGTTCCTATCACCCATCTCCTCCCACTTATGACTGCAGGACTGTAATTTTATTGCTTTTATCCTTTCGAATTATATTGATATTGTTTCCTGATTGCTTATTTGTACCCTGTGACTATCATTAAGTGTTGTACCTTAGGATTCTTGACGAACGTGTTTTGTCTTTTTATGGACACTGAGAGCATCTGCACCAAAGACAAATTCCTTGTGTGTCCAATCACACTTAGCCAGTAAAGAATTCTATTCCATTTTATTCTATTCTATTTCTAATTCTTTATTCTATTCTATTCCATTCCATATTCTAGTCTTCATTCCATCTATTCTATTCTATTCTATTCTATTTTTTATTCTATATTCTATTCTATTCCATTCCATTCCATATTCTAGTCTTCATTCCATCTATTCTATTCTGTTCTGTTCTATATTTTATTCTATATTCTATTCTATTCTATTCCATATTCTAGTCTTCATTCTATTCTATTCTATTCTATTCTACCCTACTCCACTCCATATTCCATTCCATTCATTGGGAGAGTACTGCCATATTTTAGGCAAGGACGCTGTAGCTAGCCCTTGACTTATGACCACAATGGAGCCCCTAATTTCTGTCACTTAGTGAGGCCGAAGGGAGTTTCACCCATACACTCATCTCCCTTTCAGAGCCGAAGAGCCAGCGCTGTCCGAAGACGTCTCCGTGGTCATGTGGCCGGCATGACTCAACGCTGAAGGTGCACGGAACGCTGTTCCCTTCCCACCAAAGGTGGCTCCTATTTTTCTACTTGCAATTTTTTTAAACGTGCTTTCGAACGGCTAGGTTGTCAGAAGAAAATAAAATAAAACGAAACAATCAGAAGCAGCCAAATGTATGGCTCAACCTTCCCGACATCCCTGATTTTATTCCGGCCTGGCTTGTGTGTTGTGATGTGCTTTATGAATGACTCTGGAGCGGAGGCATATTTCATAGCCAGAGGTTTAGGAAATGGGATAAACACGCTGGAGAAACATTAACCAGACAGGCTAACAGCTCTGGGCTGGGACCCAGGAGATTTGCAGGAATCAAGGGGGAGATTTTCTAGGCTGGTTTCTTTGGCCTCCGGACCCGGATTTTCTTTTTTTTTTGCAAGAGCAAAAGGTTGTAAGTTGCGGGCGCAAAGACAGGGAGCGTGAAAGAAGGCAGCGGTGGGTTTCACATTTTGTTATCCCCTTCCGCGCATGCGCCTGGCCTCAAAAACGTGCCTAAATAAGGCAGCATAGAGCTGGGGCGGAAATAGTGATTTCCGTAACTGGTTCGGGCGAACCGATCCGAACCGGCTGAATGCCACCTCTGAAAGAGGGGAAAGCCACAAATTTGGAGCCTTGTTTTCCATCAGGGTTATTATCTCTGCTCGCTGAGCAAAATAATCCCCCCCCCCAAATGTTTTTGAGATATGGTGACATCTCTCTCTCTCCTCGCTTGAGGTTAGAATGCTTAAATCACCTCTTCCTGGAGGAGTGAAATGGAGGGGAGGAATTGTTCTCTGCCAAGATTTTGTTTAACGGCAGACCCGTGCCTAGCCAGCTAGCCTATAAAACACTCTGCTTGGCAGGATAGTTTCTCTGTATGCTGTAAAGTGGTAAATTTCAGCTTTCCCTTCCTCCTTCTCTGTCCTTCCTTCCATCCATCCTTCCTTCCTTCCCCTTTCCCCTCCCAATCACCCTCTGTCCTCTATCCCTTCTTCTCTCCTTCCTTCCTGCTTCTTCTGTGTCCCTTCCTTCCTGCTTCTCTGTCCTTCCTTCCTCTCCCTCTCAACCACCCTCTGTCTTCCATCCCTCTTTTTCTCCTTCCTTCCTTCTTCTCATCTATCCCTCCCTCCCTTCCTCCTTCTCTGTCCTCCCTTCCCTTTCTCCCTCCTTCCTTCTGTCCTCCCTCCCTCCCAACCACCTGACGCTCTCTCCTTCTTTCCTGCTTCTCCTCTGTCCCTTCCTTCCTCCTTTTCTGTCCTCCCTCCCTCCCCTCTCTTTCTCCCCCCCAACCATCCTCTTCCTCCATCCATCCATCCCTCTCTCCTCCTTCCTTCCCTTTTCCATCCCTCCTCCCTGTCATCCATCCCTTCATCTCTCCTTCCTTCCTCTCTATCCTTCCTTCCTTTTCTCCCTCCCAACCACCGTCTCCCATCCCTCCCTTCCTCCTTCCTCCTTCCTTCTTTCTTCTCCTCTGTCCCTCCCCCCTCCCACACCCTCCTCCTCCATCCACCCATCCCTCTCTCCTTCCTTCCTTCCCATTTCTCTGTCCCTCCTCCTCTCTCTGTCCTCCATCCCTCCCTCTCTCCTTCTTTCTTTCCTCTCTCTCTCCCTTCCCCTCCCAAGCAAAACCCAGAATTCTTTTTGATGAACCAAGCAGGAAAAAACAGACTTGGATGGAAGGAGGATTAGACAAACAGGTCTAAGGAGAATCCTTTCTAATTTTCTTGGCTGCTTCCCTCTCATTTCCCCGGACCGTCCTGATTTGCAGGAGAGGGTGTCACGGGACGGAGAAACGGGGTGCCATCTCGTCCCTCTCAAGCCGCCAGGCGCCTGGGCTCACCCCACCGTCCTTTGGCTCCCATCCCTTTCTCTCTGGCCGTGCCAAACCGGGTAAAATCAGCCCGGCGTTATTAGGCGACTAGCAACTCCCCTATGGAAGGGTTCTTCGTCTTCCGGAATTGGGCGATTGCTCAGTTCATCACGGCTGAATTAAAACAATATCCCGCAATCTCATGCCTTTCATCTTTCGAGGAAAGGATTTAGGGGGGTGAGCGAAACGAAAGGCCCACGAGAGAGAAGAGAGAGAGAGAGAGAGAGAGAGAGAGAGAGAGAGAGAGAGAGAGAGAGAGAGAGAGAGAGAGAGAAAGAGAGGGAGAAAGAGAGAGAGAGAGAGAAAGAGAGAATGTAAGAACAGCCTTGCTGAAACAGGCCACAGCCCATCCAGTCCAGCCTTCTGTCTCACACAGTGGCTCCCCATTTGCTTCAGGGTCTTCCCAAGCAGATGTCTTCACCTGCTTATGATGCCCTGCAAATGGCATTGAGAAATATGAGAGAGAGAGAGAGAAAGAGAGAGAGGGAGAAAGAGAGGGAGAGAGAGAGAGAGAGAGAGAGAGAGAGAAAGAGAGAACGTAAGAACAGCCTTGCTGGAAGAGGCCACAGCCCATCCAGTCCAGCCTTCTGTCTCCCACAGTGGCTCCCCATTTGCTTCAGGGTCTTCCCAAGCAGATGTCTTCACCTGCTTATGATTCCCTGCAAATGGCATTGAGAAATATGAGAGAGAGAGAGAGAAAGAGAGAGAGGGAGAAAGAGAGAAAGAGAGAGAGAGAGAGAAAGAGAGAGAGAGAGAGAGAGAAAGAGAGAGAAAGAGAGAGAAAGAAAGAGAGAGAGGGCGCAACAGGCTAAAACCCTGGCGTTGAAGGGATTTTCGTCCACGCAGGAATATTAGCCGAGCGGTGAAAGCAACGCAAATAAAGCTGACCCCCGAATATGATCATTATCAGCCCTGCAGAGAAAGCTTGAAAGTGGAAGGGCGCTTGGCAGAGCATCGTTCCGCCATGATAAATAGGCGTTTGAGTGTGCGGTGCACGTTTCCATTAGGAAGCAACGCAGATCGCGGGTCAAACCTTTCATTCATATCAAAGAGCTGTCTTTCGGCTGGGGGTCTTGGCGCCCCCATCACAGCAGGCCAGCTCCATGCAAGGGTTTTCGGACAACTGTGGCCAAGTGAAAAAGTGGATTCTTTCTTTCTTTCTCTCTCTCTTTCTTTCCATACTCATTTCCTTTCCTCCTTTTTCTTCCTTCCTTCCCTACCTTCTTTTCTTTCCTTCTTTTCCACCCTCTTCCTTTCATTTTCTTTCCTTCCCTGCCTATTCCTTCCCTCTCTCCCTTTTATTTTTCTTCCCTTCTTCCTTTCTTCTTCTTTCTTTCTTTCCTTTTTTCCCCTTACCCTTTCCCTTCCTTCGTTTACTACCTTTTTTCTTTCCTTCTTTCCCTCCCTCCCCTCCTCCCTTTCATTTCTTCCATTTGCCACCTTCCTTTCCCTGCCTATTCCTTCCCTCCCTCTTTCATTTTCCTCTCTTCTCTCCTTCCTTTCTTTCTCCCTTCTTTCCTTCCTTCCTTCCCTACCTTCTTTTCTTTCCTTCTTTCTCTCCCTCCCTCCCTTTCATTTCTTCCCTTCCCTACCTCCTCCCTTTCAGTTTTTCTTCCCTTCCTCTGTGACTTGTCCCAGCTTCTGCCAACCTAGCAGTTCAAAAGCCCGTAAAAAATGCAAGTAGAAAAATAGAAACCACCTTTGGTGGGAAGGGAATAGCGTTCTGAGCGCCTCCGGTTCGAATCCCTAGCGCCGCCTACCGGAGGGAGCTCCCATTATTTTTCCCAGCTTCTGCCAGCCTAGCTGTTCGAAAGCACACAAATAATGCAAGTAGAAAAATAGGAACCACCTTTGGTGGGAAGGGAACTGCATTCTGTGCCCCTTCGGTGTTGAGTCATGCTGGCCAGATGACCACAGAGACGTCTTTGGACAATGCTGGCTCTTGGGCTTTGAAACAGAGATGAGCACCGCCCCCTAGAGTCAGGAACGACCAGCACATATGTGCAAGGGGAACCTTTAATTTTACCTGTTTAATGTTCAGTGCCGAAGCCTCACAGTATACGAGGTCTACGAAGTGGGGCTATTAAAATATGTACTTCCCTACCTCTGGTACACCAGTAGTAGAATATCCTAGTTGCATTCTGGTTAAATTCATCAGTCTATCTTTCCCAGCTGAAATCCAGCACGGCTCAAATTAATTGCTCAAGGTTTTCTCAGCAACCAGAACTGACAACCAATTATCCATTAAAAAAGAAGAAAAGACTCTACAGTGTTTCGTTCAGCCTAAAAAGCATTTTAAGGAAAAACAGATGGGTGGAAGGATGGACTGACAGATAGGCAGACAGGAGGGATGGGTAGAGACAGTAAATGAATGGCTGGCTGGCTGAATGAATAAATAGGTAGATAGATATATGATAGAAGGTAGGTAGGTAGGTGGATAGATAGACAAACAGACAGACATAGACAGGTGATGATAGATAGATAGATAGATAGATAGATAGATAGATAGATAGATAGATAGATGGATGGATGGATGGATGGATGGATGGATGGATGGATAGTTAATAGATAAATAGATGGACGGATATAGACAGGCAATGCTAGATAAATAGATGGATGGATGGATAGATGGATGGATGGATGGATAGATAGATGGACAGATAGATAGATAGATTAGATAGATAGAAAATAGATAAATGGATGGAGGGATATAGACAGGGAATGATAGATAAATAGATGGATGGATGGATGGATGGATGGATGGATAGATAGATAGATAGATAGATAGGGGCTGGGAGGGGAGGGGCGAGGAGAGGCCGGCGAGGCGCCCCTCAATGTGAGTGACATTGAGTTGGCCATGCCCCCCCAGTCACATGACCACCCAGCCACGCCCCCCAGCCAGTCATTAGGCAGATTATATGAGTGGTCCATGGGATTTAAAAGTATGAATTTAGTGATTCCCTGAGGTCCGAAAGGTTGGGGACCCCTGCTCTAGATGCAACCTTCCTCACCCAACAGAGGGACGTAGTCATCCGTTCACACCTAGTGTCTCTGTTTCGATGGAGCTAAGGAAGAGACCTCAACCACTGGGGAAGGCAACTGGGATTTAGCCTGTCGGAACAAAGTTCCTGATGATGTTTTCCAGGGACCTTCATTTTATCATCCTAACGGCCTGCCAGACAAGACTTGGCGAACGATGAAGAAGTGGCGGGAGGGGAGGAAAGATGGAAGGGAGCCAACGGGAGACTGCCAAGTGACTCATTTCTTCTGAAATGGATGGATCAGGGTCCTTGCAGGGCAACCTGTCACTTTATAGTTCATATTTTCCTGCACCTCTCATGGACAAGGCCACCTAATTTCTCAGCTGCTTCAATTCCCACCTCTAAACCAACAAGAACACAGCAAGAGTTGTGCCCTGGAATGCAAGGGGCCTGTATCAGTTTTGTCTACTGCAGGGGTCTCCAAACTTGGCAACCTTTAAGACTTGCAGTTGCAATGGATGGCTGTGAAAGCCAGACCATAAGGAAAGCTGAGCGCCAAAGAATGGAGGCCTTTGAACTCTGGTGCTGGAGAAGACTCCTTCAAGTCCCTTGGACTGCAAGGCCATCCAACCAGTCAGTCCTAGAGGAGATCCACCCTGGCTTCTCTTTAGAAGGCCAGATCCTGAAGAGGAAACTCAAACGCTTTGGCCACCGAATGAGAAGGAAGGACTCCCTGGAGAAGAGCCTGATGCTGGGAACGATGGAGGGCAAACGAAGAAGGGGACGGCAGAGAAGGAGGTGGCTGGATGGAGTCACCGAAGCAGTCAGCCTGAGCTTAAATGGACTCCGGGGGATGGTAGAGGACAGGAAGGCCTGGAGGAACATTGTCCATGGGGCTATGATGGGTCAGACACCACTTCACAACTAACAACAATAACAAAGACTTGTGGACTTCCAACTCCCCAGAATTTTCCAGCTGTCATGTAAGCATAGTTGGTTGAAGAATTCTGGGAGTTGAAGGCCACAAGTCTTAAAAGTCACCAAATTTGGAAACCTCTGGTCTAGCGGTTAAGGCACCATCAGCCTAGAAAGTGGGAGACCATCTATTTACAGTGTCTATCCATCTATCATTCTCTCTCTCATATCTCTCTTTCTCTCTCTATTTTCTGTCTGTCTAGTCTATCTATCTATCTATCTATCTATCTATCTATCTATCTATCTATCTATCTATCTATCTATCTATCTATCTATCTATCTATCTATCTATCTATCTATCTATCTATCTATCTATCTATCTATCTATCATCTATCTATCTATCTATAGTATCTATCTTTCTATAGGATCTATCTATCTATCTATCTATCTATCTATCTATCTATCTATCTATCTATCTATCTATCTATCTATCTATCTATCTATCTATCTATCTATCTATCTATCTATCTTCCTTCTTGCTGTGTGTTCCTTGGTACTCCATTACTCCCCAGTAATTTTGGCAGTCTCCGAGGCTTATCTAGGCCATCTCCCAGGGTGGACACGCGAGCAGCTGTTGCGACTTATCACAGGCTGCCTGTCCACTGAGTTTACAAATTAACACCCTGGCGAGGCTGCCCGAGGACTGATTAATCACAAAAAGGCGGTGGGGCGAGGGGACTTTTATCTCTGCTAGCCGAGGAAGAAATCTCTCTGGGGGGTTGGGGATGGTTTACAAATGAAAGAGGGGGGGGGGCGGGGAAGGGGGGAAACAGCCAAGTCAAAGACAGCCTAGCAACGATAAGGAGAAAGGAGGAGAGAGCCAGAAAGAAGAGAGGAGTTGAAGGGCGAGGCAAGAAGGCTGTTGACAGCTAACAAATGCTAATTAACAATCTGGACCTCATGATTCTAGCCTTCACTTCCAACCCGGTCTTCTGACGCTTTGGCCCTGCCTGGGATGATAAATATTTGGCAGACTGAAGAGTCTGAGAAGGAACGAAGCAATCCCACTGTAGCAAATCCACTTCTTCTTCCTTCCCCAACAAACGACACATAATGGAGCTTACCAAAAAAACGAGAGGACAACTTGATTAAACCATGATTGTCTCTGAATAGTCCTTTCGTCCTATTAAGGATGCTTTCGCACATGCTCCTTTGGCAGGAGATGCAGGTTCTGTCCTCTGTTATAACAAAACTACAGAGCTGGAAGGGACCTTGGAGGTCTTCCAGTCCAACCCTGTGCTCCAGCAGGAGACGCTACACCACTTCAGACAGATGGTTGTCCAATCTCTTCTTTAAAAGCCTCCAGTGTTGGGGCACCCACAATGTCTGGGGGGCAAGTTGTTCCACTGGTTAAAAGTTCTGTACATTCTTGGGAACGTACAGAGTTGAAAACACTGTTTCTAACCTACTCTCTTGATGACCTCCTCAATTCATAGTCCTTAACTAGTTGATAACCCGAGTATTTATTTATAGGGGTAAAATCTCCTGACCAAAGGTAGTTTCTTAATAGAGCTGATCAGGAGGAATGGGGATTTTGCAGCATCCTTCCCCTGGAGTGGGGAGGGAATGGGGATTTTGCAGTATCCTTCCCTGGAGTGGGAAGGGAGTGGAGATTTTGCAGTATCCTTCCCCTGGAGTGGGGAGGGAATGGAGATTTTGCAGTATCCTTCCCCTGGAGTGGGAAGGGAATGGAGATTTTGCAGTATCCTTCCCCTGGAGTGGGGAGGGAGTGGAGATTTTGCAGTATCCTTCCCTGGAGTGGGAAGGGAATGGAGATTTTGCAGTATCCTTCCCCTGGAGTGGGGAGGGAATGGAGATTTTGCAATATCCTCCCCCTGGAGTGGGGAGGGAATGGAGATTTTGCAATATCCTTCCCCTGGAGTGGGGAGGGAATGGAGATTTTGCAGTATCCTTCCCCTGGAGTGGGGAGGGAGTGGAGATTTTGCAGTATCCTTCCATGGAGTGGAGAGGGAGTGGAGATTTTGCAGTATCCTTCCCCTGGAGTGGGAAGGGAATGGAGATTTTGCAGTATCCTTCCCCTGGAGTGGGGAGGGAGTGGAGATTTTGCAGTATCCTTCCCTGGAGTGGAGAGGGAGTGGAGATTTTGCAGTATCCTTCCCTGGAGTGGGGAGGGAGTGGAGATTTTGCAGTATCCTTCCCCTGGAGTGGGAAGGGAATGGAGATTTTGCAGTGTCCTTCCCCTGGAGTGGGGAGGGAGTGGAGATTTTGCAGTATCCTTCCCTGGAGTGGAGAGGGAGTGGAGATTTTGCAGTATCCTTCCCTGGAGTGGAGAGGGAGTGGAGATTTTGCAGTATCCTTCCCCTGGAGTGGGAAGGGAATGGAGATTTTGCGGTATCCTTCCCCTGGAGTGGGGAGGGAATGGGGATATTGCAGTATCCTTCCCTTGGAGTGGGAAGGGAATAGAGATTCTGCAGTATCCTTCCCCTGGAGTTGGGAGGGAATGGGGATTTTGCAGTATCCTTCCCCTGGAGTGGGGAGGGAATGGGGATTTTGCAGTATCCTTCCCCTGGAGTGGGGAGGGAATGGAGATATTGCAGTATCCTTCCCCTGGAGTGGGGAGGGAGTGGAGATATTGCAGTATCCTTCCCCTGCTCCACTCACCAAGCCACGTCCACAGAACCGGTAGTTACAATTTTTTGAATCCCACCACTGACGGTGCAGCCCTGAGCTACAAAAACATTCTCTTCTTTTAAGACTCTTCTCGTTGCGTTTAGGAATCTGCTAACCAAAACCACAAATTGCACAAAGGCCGTTAATTCCCAAATTAAAAACAAAAAAAGCCACAGACTTCTCCAGATCCCTACATTCCTTCTCTTGTGGCCGAAAGGCATTGGGTGTTGTGACTGAGAAGATTGAAATGTTAACACGGTGGGTTTCGCCTGTGATGTTTAAGACCAAGATTTCTTTGAAGCAAGATTCCTGGAACGAGTCAGAAGGGCACTGAGACGTCATAGAAAGTTACAAGCATAGTTACAAGCATTTGCTTGAAGATGGTCCCACCCGCTCCCTCTGCCAGCATCATTGTGGAAGACCTTATCTAATTAATTTTCCAAAATTACCTGCTATCTCTGAGAGGCTCCGTCTCACATGGTTATCTAAATCACCCAGTGAAAGATCCATGTCAAAAGCTCCGCTAAGCTTTTAGATTAAATCTCCCAAAACCCGTAGTTAATCTTTCAACTATTTCTAATCAAGGAACAGGGCCACGTTCTGAAACTAAGATGGCCTCCAGCGCTGATATTCCACTTTTTCCTGTGGATAGGACTCTCCCAAACACTTCTGAAAGAGCCGCCTGGGCACCCACAGGGCAACATTTGGTAGGTGGGATTAGAACTCCCAGTCTCCTGGTGATTGGCCCAAAATCACCAAGCCAGCTTTCATGGCTCAGGTAGGGCTAGAACTCCCAATCTCCTGGTGGTTGACCCAAAGTCACTAAGCCAGCTTTTATGTCTTAGGTAGGACTAGAACTCCCAATGTCCTAGTGATTGGCCCAAAATGGCCAAGCCAGCTTTCAGGTCTCAGATAGGATTAGAACTCCCAATCTCCTGGTGGTTGGCCCAAAGTCACCCAACCAGCTTTCATCTCTCAGGTGGGACTAGAACTCTCAGTCTCCTGGTTTCTAGCCTGGCGCTTTTACCACTAGACTAAACTAGCTCTCAACCTATTGGAGGGGAGGGAACTGTTTTGGCCCACCGGCGGCCAGCAGAGCTGGCAGCAAACTCAGACAGTGAGGAGGGTTGGGGAGGAAGATGGGCCAGTCCTGGAGTCTGGGGAAGGCTCTGAGGAGGGCTCTGTGTCGGAGGCAGAGAAGGGGCAATTATCAGCTGCGTTTGGGGTCAGACATCAGTGGGGCAGAAGAACAGCTGGAGCAGTGAACAGCGTGCGCATGCGCAGAGCTGCCAGGAGTAGGGAACAGCTAAGGAACAAGGGTCGACATGGGAGTAAGGCCACAAATGGACGATGAATGGCCCCTCCTAGAGGGAATAAAAGAGGAGCGAAGGGGGAGTGGAGTTTGCAGGAGACAATGAGTTCAACTCATTCAGGTGAAGATCTGTTCCTGACTTCTTGCCAAGGAATTGCTGCTACAGGGTGGCGTTTAGAAGATATCGGCCTGACAGCTCTCCATAAGGCCTGATCAAGATCTGTGGTTGTGAAATCTCATGAGAGGCTGTTAGCCGGGACTTTGCTGGAGAGGAATTCCCTTTTAACCAAAATAAAAAGGGGTTTTATCGGGGTGAGGAGTCGGCTTTGTGCTCTTGGGACGCCTCGGTCTGTACAGAATCCCAGCTATTAAGAAGAGACTGAACCAAGCCAGTCGCTGGAGATTTTTAATTTGCTAATCGCTGCAAACACTTATGGACGAAGCGGCCGATCGCTCCATGAAAGTTCATGCCATTCGCTCAACACTCCTGTTTCTTAATGTAACAACGGTAGCGATTTGCTTAAACAACTGTGGCACGGAAGGTTGTAAAACGGGGCAAAATTTACTTTGTGAATGTTTCACTTAGCAAAAAAACCCAACAACAACACCCTGGGCTCAATGGTGGCCATAATTCGAGGACTCCCTGTAATTCGTTCAAGAAAATCCTCAGCCATCAGAACTTGCAAGCTACACCCGGTTCCCTCTGGAACTTGGCGTCCTTGAGGCTGAACTGTTAGAAATGCCTGTTTGGTCTAGTCGCCCTCCAAGCAGCCCTGCAATCTGTCAACCAATTATGAACAACACTTCCCCTGACAAAAAATGTGGAGGGTTTATTTACTTTCAGACGGCAATAACGCAAATGAATCAGATTTCTGGCTGTAGTTCCACTGTTTCCAAACTGGGTCTCTCCCTCACTCTTTCAATCTCTCTCTCTCTCGCTTTTTCAATCTCTCTCTCCTTTTCAATCTCTCTCTTTCAATCCCTCTCTCTCTCAAAATCTCACTCATTTTTCCCTCAATCTCTCTCTTTCAATCTCTCTCTCCTTTTCAATCTCTCTCTTTCAATCCCTCTCTCTCGCTTTTTCAATCTCTTTCAATCTCTCTCTCCTTTTCAATCTCTCTCTTTCAATCCCTCTCTCTCTCAAAATCTCTCACTCTTTTTCCCCTCAATCTCTCACTCTTAAAATCTCTCTCACAAAATCTTTCTTCTCTCAATCTCTTTCACTCTTTCTTTCCTCAATCTCTCGCTCTTTCCTTTCTCTCTCTCTCAAAATCTCTCTTCCCTCTCTCAATCTTTCTCTCAAAATCTTTCAATCTCTCTCATTCTTTCTTTTGTCAATCTCTCGCTTTTTCTTTTCTCTCTTAAAATCTCTCTTTCCTCTCCCAATTTTTCTCTCTCAAAATCTTCCTCCCTCTCAATCTTTGTCCCTCCCTCTTTCATTTTTCAATCTCTTGCTCTTTCATTTTCTTTCTCTCTCTCAAAATTTCTTTCCTCTCTCATTCTCTCTCAAAATCTCTCTTCTCTTTCTTTTCTCTCTCAAAATTCCTTTTTCCTCTCACACTTTCTCTGTCAAAATCTCCTTCCCTCCCTCTCAATCTCTGCCTCTCCCTCTTTCTTTCCTCAATCTTTTGCTCTTTCTGTTCTCTCCCTCAAAATTTCTTTTTCCTCTCCCAATCTTTCTCTCTCAAAATCTCCCTTTCTTCTCTCAATCCCTTGCTTTCCTTTCTCTCTCCACCTCTCTCAAAATTTCTCTTTCCTCTCTCAATCTCCCTCACTCTTTCTTTCCTCAATCTCTCGCTTTCCTTTCTCTCTCAATCTCTCTCTCTCTCTCTTCCCCCTTCTCAATCTCCCTCACTCTTTCTTTCCTCAACCTCTCGCTTTCCTTTCTCCCTCAATCTCTCTCTCTCTCTCTTCCCCCTTCTCAATCTCCCTCACTCTTTCTTTCCTCAACCTCTCGCTTTCCTTTCTCTCTCAATCTCTCTCTCTCTCTTCCCCCTTCTCAATCTCCCTCACTCTTTCTTTCCTCAATCTCTCGCTTTCCTTTCTCCCTCAATCTCTCTCTCTCTCTTCCCCCTTCTCAATCTCCCTCACTCTTTCTTTCCTCAATCTCTCGCTTTCCTTTCTCCCTCAATCTCTCTCTCTCTTCCCCCTTCTCAATCTCCCTCACTCTTTCTTTCCTCAACCTCTCGCTTTCCTTTCTCCCTCAATCTCTCTCTCTTCCCCATTCTCAATCTCCCTCACTCATTCTTTCCTCAACCTCTCGCTTTCCCTTCTCTCTCAATTTCTCTCCCTCTCTTTCCTCAACCTCTTGCTTTCCTTTCTCTCTCAATCTCTCAATCTCTCTCTCTTCCCCCTTCTCAATCTCTCACTCTTTCCAAATCTCTCCCTCTCTTCCTCCCTCCCTTCCTCTCTCCCTCTTCATTTCTAATTCCTGCCCTTTCCTACCCTCCTCCTCCTCCTCCTCGCTTCCTCCTCCTGCTACAAAATGTCACCAATTTATTTTAGCCCCGGGGCCCATTTCAAATTTTACCGCAAACGCACCGAGAAATGCATTTCTCAAGCTGTTACCACTTAACTGTACAGATATCGGGCCACTCGAGGGACCCGCTATTGTTTACACAGCCTCCTCTGCGGAATAAGCACGGATGCCAAAAAAATAAAAATAAAGTAAAATATTTTTTTTAAAAAAAAAAATCTCTGCCTGAGCTCTGGAAAGGAGACGTTTAGTTTCCATTTTATTTCCCTCGATTTTGCAGCCGCCTCCACGGCCATAAAAACAACAACCCAAATTGCAACCATCATTGTTGAACCTGGCTGGGCAGAGCAGCAGAAGGTAAGGGAGGGGTGGAGGGGGGGCTTCAGCAGATTTAAGGCCCAAAGATTTCCAGCATCGCACATGGTGGGACTGGATCAGTGGTGGGTTCCAGATCCTGTCGCAACCGGTCGGCTGCAACGGGGCTGGGCGTCCACCATGGGCCGCGCATACATGCACAGCCACCACCTGCAAACACTCCAGCTGCTCGGCAGAGCGTCGCACAGGTGCCGTGCGCTGTGCGACTGGGCTGCCATCTGTCAGGAATGGTGTAGGGTCTCCTGTTTGGGGGTTGGACTAGATGACCTCCAAGGTCCCTTCCGACTCTGTTAATCTGTTCTGTTCTTTTGAGGGAAGCAGTCTTAGGAAAAAAGGGGAAAGTGATGACGGTCTGGCCAAAAAACACTGGAACAACAATGCAAAATTGTGAAGGTGGGGCATGGCTGCATGTGGGAGAGTCAATCCATTTATTTATTTATCGTTCATCAAATTGGTTTGCTGCCTGACTCCCAACTCTAGGCGGCTCACAAACAGAAGGGAAAATATAGCAAAGGCCTAATAACAGAAAATCACAAAATATAAAGGATCTAGAAGTAGAACAACTGTGGCAAAAGAAAGCAAAGGGAGTAAGTACCAACAGCTGCCTTGGGCACAATCCCAAAACATCTTGGATACCGCTGGCATTGACAAAATTACCGTCCGCCAATTGCAAAAGGTTGCTTTGCTTGGAACAGCTGCAAAGATACTTTGAACCCCATTAAACAACAACATTTGCTTATTCCCGGGTTCTTGGGGAGGACTCAATGGGTGATAAAAACACCAACCAGCCTAAACATTTGCCTGACAGTGAGACAAACCCATAGTGCTCATAGTTAACAGGCCCCTTGTTGTACAACAATCCAAAACAACCGGCGCATCACCTGAACACCGTCGGCACTGACGAATTCACCATCAGTCAATTGCAAAAGGCAGCCGACATCCTGTGATGACCACTCTCAACACTGTCATATGAATGTTGTAACCAAATACTTAGTTCCTGATAACATTCATCGGAAAAAAGCAGCATTGTTGAAAGATTACTCTACTTGCTTCAAATGTAGCCCAGAAATGTCAAGGGTGTGTAAGATCCATTACAAATAATAGAACTCTAAACAAGCTGACTCATTAACTTATGACATGAACAATCTCACTATGTAGATTCGCACATTATCTTAACCCCGATTCTTGGTTAACGACTAAATGTCAGGCAGTGGTGGGTTTCAATTTTTTTAGAACCTACTCTGTAGGTGTGGCCTATTTTGTGGGCGTGGCTTGGCAGTCATATGACAGTGTGGGAGTGGCCACCTTTTAAAATGTGGTGAAACTCATTTAATAACGCTCTTGCTTAGCAACCAAAATTTTGGACTCAATTGTGATGATAAATTCTTTCTTTCTTTCTTTCTTTCTTTCTTTCTTTCTTTCTTTCTTTCTTTCTTTCTTTCTTTCTTTCTTTCTTTCTTTCTTTCCTTCCTTCCCTTTCCTTTCCTTTCCTTTCCTTCCCATTGGGTCTCTGGCAGCGGCAGGCCAGATTTACTTCCAGGTACACCGGTGGAGCCCCCTCTCACCGGTTCTCTAAATTTCACCAACCGGCTCTCACGAGTAGGTGCGAGCCTGCAGAAACCCACCACTGATGTCAGGGCTCAAGAAGGGAGAACGACACGTGGAAGTTACTTCAATTTCCTTGATGGTTCCTTGCCTGTAGACAGAATCTTGCCAGGGTAAACAACTATTTGTATAACCTCAGATATATCCTGGGAATTGCTAGGCAGGAGCCCTTCTTAACCCTCTTCCTGCTTACCAGACATTCTCGGCTGCCTCCTTGCCCCTCCAGGAAGCAGCCCCTCCCTCCTGGGAATCCAGACTACATTCTACCCCAATAAACGATGGTCGCAAGGCTCATACAACTCATAGCTATAAATACCCACAATGGCGAAGTTTCTACCATCGGCTAAACTGAAGCTGATGATTTAAGTATGCTGACCAACCTCTGTCTCCCTCATCTATTCCTCGTTTTGTTTATCTCTTCTGTGTCTTTGCTTCCAGATCAGGAATGTGTCATGATGCCGACAGTGTCCTAACCCCACACTGCTTTTTATCAGACATGCGTGCTCAGAATTCTAGAAAGGCTTAAAGGAAAGGACGGAAGGAAAAAAAACAACCCTGAGCAATTATGACCCAATTCTCAAGAATTGATAGTGGTAGCATCTATTTTTATTCTCTGCTGGCTCGTTGGGTGTTAGCAACTCCCTGCAGGCTTATGGCCTTTTTAGCTGGAGTACTTCCACTGGATTCTTGTTATGTTTATTTTCTTTCCTTTTTGGCCTCGGATATGATTTCACTAAGGCTAGAATTGCATTTGCACAAAATGGGAAGGGCGAAGAGATTCCCCACGGAGGAAAATGGGATTAAAAAAACAAAAATTAGAATGTGCAGAAATGAATAGATGAACACTTGCAATTAAAGGAAAGGAAGACTCTGATATTATAATATATGGGAGCTATTCTATCAAGGGTTAGAGAATAAATATGAAAACGACGTATTTATAAATAAATTAAGAAGAGAAATGTTAAACAGATATGTTAAGCTTTAAATACTAGTATTAATTAATTAATTAATTTAGATAGATAGATAGAGAGAGAGAGAAAGAGACAGACAGACACATATAGAATGTGGTGGTAGGCTTTAACTATTACGACACAAAAAATTTGTACCCAGAAGACACGCTTTTTAATGAATGATGAAATGTTTGTATTAAAAGAAAATAAAAAGAAAATTGGAAAAAATATGATTTCACTAAGCAAGGGAAATCTGGAACAATCTGGTGGCCATTTTCCACAGATGCTTAAACAAGCATACCAGGCAATTAACCCCTCTGACCCAGGCAGAGAGAGGCCCGATGAAAGAAGGAAGAAAGAAAGAAAGAAAGAAAGAAAGAAAGAAAGAAAGAAAGAAAGAAAGAAAGAAAGAAAGAAAGAAAGGAAGGGTGAGTTTTTCTACCAAGGAACAGCAAAGTGGTGATCCGTGGGTGGGCACCATTATTACTTCCAGACTCAACTTTCACAGGTTACAAAACAGAGCTTCAAACATTCAGGTGAAGTATGTTGTCAGTACCCCGAGAGATTGCAACTGGAAGAATGTCATTATAGGTAAGTAAAGGATGTTGCTACTGCTATTACTATATATTTGTAAACTGACTCAGACAATACACTGCTTGCTAAGCACTTCTATACGTTAAAGCAGAGGTCCCCAACCTTTGCAACTTTAAGTCTGAAGGACTTCCAGCTCCCAGGAGCTGAAATCCTTCAGACTTAAAGTTGCAAAGGTTGGGGACCTCTGCGTTAAAGGAAAATGTATAAATAAAGTAAAATAAAAAGTCCATGATTAAGCGTCTTCCTTTGACTCCTCGCCTCCACTCCCTTTCCACCGGAAGTCATGTCAATGTCCAGCCAAGTCTTGTGGCTTAAGGTTCTCTCCCTGATTCACAGCCTCACTTGAATCCTGGCCAGGTGCATGGAGAGGTGTGGCTTGGCCAAGTGGCAGGTCAGGTTTTAATCACCGGAGAATTAGCTTGGCAGCCTCCTTCTCGGATTGCAGTGCCCTGAGCTGACAACTCAAGTCCCTGGAGACCTGTGGGTTCACTCAGCTGCCCCACATGACCCGTGGAGAAAGGCTAGGCCTGCTGGGATGACCTGGGGCATGGCACAGAGGCAACGCAGGCAGCTGCCAGTTCAAACCGCCCCTTTATTGCTCCAAAGTCCCCCCGAACGCTCCCATGTTCCTGGTAAGCCCCAGAGCCAAGGGATGACTGACACCCCCCCCCCCCAATACACACACACCTCAAGCAGCCTCTGTCTGCAAGGAGTCCAGTCCTATACTGTGAGCACCACGGCTACAAGCCGGAAAATCCAAGCAGGCAAGTCATTGAGTCATCCTGCTTGAGCAAGGGGTTGGACTAGAAGACCTCCAAGGTCCCTTCCAACTCTAGTTTAGTCTACTTTACTTTATTGTCATTGCACCCTGTACAACGAAATTAAAATGCCATCTTCATTATAACTATAAAAAGAAAAACACAAACAGCCTTCACGTTCTGTATAATGGAAATTGAAAACTTTGATATTGCATTAATATTGCACCATACTGTAGAATTCAAGATAAGTTACTTCCCTGGGATAGAAGCTGTTTTTTCAGCCTTAATTATCCTGTACCGGCTGCCAGATGGTAATAGTTCAAAAAAAAAAAAGGTGCCCAGGATGAGATGGATCTTTAAGAATGTTTTGAACTTAAGGCAGCGGGAGCTATAAAGCTCTTCCAAAGAGGGGAGGGGGCAACCCATGATCCTCTGGCCAATGACGTTGACCCTCTGGAGGGCTGTCCTCTCTGCCCCTCTGCAGTTGGCAAACCAGACACGGGTGTCATAAGTTAACATTCTCTCTCTGGTGCAGCGGTAGAAGGTCACCAGCAATTTTCCATTCAGTGGTTGTCTCCTGAGAAGTCTCAGGTTGTATCATCTCTGCTGGGCCCTTTTGACCAGGGCTGCCATGTGAGATGCCCCAGGTTTGGTCCTCTTTTATGACGACTCCCAGAAACTTAAAACTGGCCACTTGCTCCACTCGGTCTCCATTGATAAGCAAGGGCTGGATGTCTGATCTATTCCTTCTATAGTCCACTATAAGCTCCTTGGTCTTCTAAGGACCAAGTTATTGTCTCCACACCCTGAAAGCAACCGGTCCACTTCATCTCGATAGGCACACAAATCCTCCATGAGTGAGCTGAGTGTTTCTGCGGTTAACGATGGCCGAGACAAGTCTAGCAAACAAGGAATAAACGGCCCCTTTTGAGCACAGAGAAGTTGATTCCCTCCACCTCAAGCTAATGACCTCCATCCTTCATGGCTCTCCAAGGAATCGCCGTCATCATTTAGCCAAAGTCAAAACTGATCGCCGTGCTTGCAAAACTAATGCCAGATATACCTTGACGAATCTCGCATCACGCCGTCAAGCCATCTGGTCTGCGAAGTGGGGCAGGCAGGCGTGCAGAAAATAGGAATCGTTCTGCTCCTCTCCATTCCCATTTCTCTTCCTAAGTCTCGAGCTGGCTCGATCAGTTACCATCACAGCTTCACTGTGGTTCCCCCCCCCCCTTCCATTGATTGTGTCTTAAAACACGCCAGGGACTTCGGAAGCTGTTTCTGTCTCAGCATCTTTAAGATAGCTGAAGTAAGGGACAGAAACTGGAGGCAGGATTCCAAGGGTGGTCTTACCAAGGCCTTATAAAGTGGAAATTAACACGTGAAGTGTTAGTACCACTTTATAAGGCCTTGGTGAGGCCAACCTTGGAATGCTGCCTCCAGTTTTGGTCGCCACGCTGTAAAACAGTTGTTGAGACTCTGGAAAGAGTGCAGAGAAGAGCAACCAAGAAGATCAGGGGGCTGCAGGCTAAAACATATGAAGAACGGTTGCAAGAACGAGTTTGATGAAAAGAAGGACTAGGGCAGACATAATAGCAGTGTTCCGATATCTCAGGGGTCGCCCCAAAGAAGAGGGAGTCAAGCTATTCTCCAAGGCACCTGAGGGCAGGAGAAGAATCAATGGGTGGAAACTCATCAAGGAGAGAAACAACTTAGAACTGAGGAGAAATTTCCTGACAGTGAGAACAATTAATCAGCGGAACAACTTGCTTCCAGAAGTTGTGAATGTCCCAACATTGGAAGTCTTTAAGAAGAGATTGGACAATTATTGGTCTGAAATGGTGTAGGGTTTCCTGCCTAAGCAGAGGATTGGACTACTTGGATCTTCCATTCCATTCCATTCTATTCTATGGATTTAAAAACCACGAACAAGATTTAACGGATTAATATAATTTTTGTGCCATTTTATTCAGTAAACTTTACAGAATTTCAAGGAGGAGGAGAGAAGGAGGTGGAAGAAAAGAAGATGTTTTCATAATAAAGGAGTAGAAAGAGGAGAAGGAAGAAGAGAAGGAGGTGAAGAGGAAAAAAGGAGAATGAGGAGAAGCGGGAAGAAGAAGAGGAAGGAGGGGAAGGATGAGAAGAGGTTTTCATAATAAGGGAGAAGGAAGAAGAGGAGGAGAAGGAGGGGAAAAGGAGGAGGAGGAGGCAAAGGAGGAAAGGAAGGAGGAAGAGGAGGAGAGAAGGAGGTGGAAGAGAAGAAGATGTTTTCATAATAAAGGAGGAGAAAGAAAAGAAGGAAGAAGAGAAGGAGGTGAACAGGGGAAAAAAGGAGAAGCAGGGAGGAGAAAGGAGGGGAAGGATGAGAAGAGATGTTTTCATAATAAGGGAGAAGAAGAAGAAGAAGAAGAAGAAGAAGAAGAAGAAGAAGAAGAAGAAGAAGAAGAAGAAGAAGAAGAAGAAGAAGAAGAAGAAGAAGAAGAAGAAGAACTGGAGACTAAGACATATGAAGAACGGCTGCAGGAGCTGGGTATGTCTAGTTTGATGAAGAGAAGGACCAGGGGAGACATGATAGCAGTGTTCCGATATCTCAGAGGGTGCCACAAAGAAGAGGGAGTCAAACTTTTCTCCAAGGCACCTGGGGGCAGGACAAGGAGCAATGGGTGGAAACTAACCAAGGAGAGAAGCAACTTAGAACTAAGGAGAAATTTCCTAACAGTAAGAACAATTAACCTCTGGAACAGCTTGCCTCCAGCAGTTGTGAATGCCCCAACCCTGGAAGTCTTTAAAAAGATGTTAGACAGCCATTTGTCTGAAATGGTATAAGGTTCCTGCCCATGCAGGGGGTTGGACTAGAAGACCTACAAGGTCCCTTCCAACTCTGCTATTGTATTGTATTGTATTGTATTGGAAGAAGAAGAAGAAGAAGAAGAAGAAGAAGAAGAAGAAGAAGAAGAAGAAGAAGAAGAAGAAGAAGAAGAAGAAGAAGAAGAAGAAGAAGAAGAAGAAGGCCCATCAATCCATACTATCTGTTTTAAACAATCCTACTGATGCAGGCAATTAAACCAGATAATTAGCTCCATTAAGTGCCTCCTTGCTGTAAAAGGGTAGGGGAAGAGATTTAGCTGGCTTCTTAAGTCAATACTGCAAGCAAAAGAATATTGTCTTTAAAGGTTTCCTCTAAATTCACGACAGAGAAGCCAAGAAACTGGTGATTTTTTTGGACTTCTTTGGGGGGTGGGGGGAAGCAACAGTTATGCCTCCCAAGTACCATCTGGGGAAGAAAAAAATTAAAATGCCCCCCGAGGCGCCATGCTTTTTGAACCCTTGTGGCACAACCTCATCGGGGCTGTTTAAACTTTTTATCCGCAATTTGCTCCGATCCATAAGTCCTGCCTGGATGGATAAATCAAGGAGTCTTGAGTGGGTGGGCGGGTTTATTGCATTGCATTCTGGTTTTGTTATTTTTTTCCCTTTCTATTTTCGATTCCTTCAGTTTGCGTTTCGGTAAATCCGAAGCTGCCGTACGAATCAATTAATCAAACAAAACGAAGCCAAAGCAGTTTAAATGCTTTTTGGAATAGGTTGCTCTGAGGGAGCACGACGACAACCAGACCCAACGGTGGCCCAAAATCAATTTGATAGCAAAACATCAGCTGAAAAGAGCAAGAAGGAAAATACTGCGTCTCTTTCTTCAGTAACAACCAGAAGATCGCCTCTGTAGGAAGTGAACACCCAACCTCCTCCTAGAAAAATGGAATATTTTAGGAAATATTAAAAGGGCAGAATATTTCCCCTGAAAGCAAGGCAGAAACGTATCCCCTGCACCTTTGTCAATGGACCATTAAGGCCTGAGCCAGTCAATTCTACATAACGAAGATCCACCTCCTTCAGGCAGAGCCCGAATAAGAATCCCAAAGGCCTTTCATTACATCAACACCCAGCAAAAGTCAACTGAGCTTGGGACTCAGGACAGCCTACAGAGTTGCCCCTGCATGGCCCCATGGGAGTCTGACAACCAATCAGAACACAATCTCAACGTCGAAAACTCCGAGAGGGCACAAAACCCAGGAACTCTCAGTATCTATGCTCCTTTTTTTGCCCAGGATCTGAAACCATGCGATCCTGTCCATCCATAAACCTTCTTTTCAAGCAACTTCCATGAATCCAGTGTCTTTTTACATGATAAAAGTAAAGATTCCCCTCGCACTTATGTGCTAGTCATTCCCGACTCTAGGGGGCGGTGCTCATCTCTGTTTCAAAGCCGAAGAGCCAGCGCTGTCCGAAGACGTCTCTGTGGTCATGTGATCAGCATGAATAAATGGTGACATGACAGCAGTGTTCCAATAACTCAGGGGCTGCCCCAAAGAAGAGGGAGTCAAGCTATTCCCCAAAGCACCCGAGGGTAGAACAAGAAGCAATGGGTGGAAACTCATCAAGGAGAGAAGCAACCTAGAACTGAGGAGACATTTCCTGACAGTGAGAACAATTAATCAGTGGAACAGAAGTTGCCTCCAGAAGTTGTGAATGCCCCAACACTGGATGTTTTTAAGAAGATGTTGAATAACCATTTGTCTGAAGTGGTGTAGGATTTCCTGCCTGAGCAGAGGGCTGGACTAGAAGACCTCCAAGGTCCCTTCCAACTCTGTTATTCAATTCTATTTTTCCCCACTTGGAACTGAACCCAGAAGGATATTTATTTTAACAATATAGTCTAGTCTAGTCTAGTATCATATCGTATCACATCACATCCTGTCTCTCTCTCTCTGTCTCCATCATTATCTCTCCATATCTATCTCTATCATCCTTGTCTATCTTTATCTCTCTGTCTCTCTCATCTCTATCTCCATCGCTAAGTATCCATGTCCATCGTTATCTAGCCATGTCCGCCACTCATCCATCCATCTTTCATATACAACCACGTCTGGGAAGAAGAAGAAAAATATATATCCAGGCGACGACAAGGCAGGAGTGAGACTTTGGAAAGGCCTCTGGGCATTCCATTCAGAACGGAGCCTGGCATCCGAAGACTCATTTTGGGCTAAAGAGAAGAGGAATTTTGCCGCTGGCCGCAACCGCCACCATTCCGGCAGAACAGTGTGTGATGCCGCTCCCTGGGACGCAATGGAAAACATTTCATCTGTTTCCTAATTCTGCGCGGTGGGACGGCTCCTTCAGCCCGCAGCGACAGAGTCTGTCTACCTGGCCCGGGGTGTGTGTGTGTGTTGTCGTTTTTTTTCTTCTTCCTTGGGCTTCCTCGTCAGCTGGGGGGGTGTTCCTGTCCGTTTCCCCCCCCCCCCCCAACCCTAAGGAAACGGCTGTGCATCCCCGCTGCATCTTTCAATGGCTTCGTCAGGGTTTGCACCAAGCCGAGCGTGAAAGGTAGCTCGGCGCCCAGCAGGCAAGAGATGGTGTGTGTGTGTGAGTGTCTCCGCACAACTGGTTAGGGGGGACAAGAGGGGAAGGCAAAAGGAAACATTTCACCTCCTTTCTCTCCCATAACCATCTTCCTTCCTTCCTTCCTTCCTTCCTTCCTTCCTTCCTTCCTTCCTTCCTTCCTTCCTTCCTTCCTTCCTTCCTTCCTTCCTTCCGAAAGGCAAGATGCAGAACCAGTGGTGAATAATGAGGCGCCGTGCAAGGAAGGCTTCCACTCCGGAGTAACCCCTTCTAACGGGTTTCTGCGATGATGGATAATCAGGTGCGCATTTGTGGGGCTCAGCGGGCCGCCTCACCCGCTGCCCGGCTTTGGCCTTGTAATTAGGAGCCTCCACACTCGGCTGCATAAAAAAGGCAGGTTGCGACAGCAGTGCGTAGCCCCTCCGATGTGGGGCTGGGGGGTGGGTGGGGGCAAGAGAGCGGCGGCTGTCGGGGATGGAGGGAGACAAAGAAGGGACGACAAAATAGAAAGCTAATTGTTGCCTCTACAAACCCAACATCCTTTCATTGCAACTGAGTTAGTGGTGGGTTTCTGCAGGCTCGCACCTACTCGCGAGAGCCGGTTGGTGAAATTTAGAGAACCGGTGAGAGGGGGTTCCACCGGCGTATCTGGAAGTAAATCTGGCCCGCCGCTGCCAGTGACCCAATGGGAAGGAAAGGAAAGGAAAGGAAAGGAAAGGGAAGGAAGGAAGGAAGGAAGGAAGGAAGGAAGGAAGGAAAGAAAGAAAGAAAGAATCATCACAATTGAGTCCAAAATTTTGGTTGCTAAGCAAGAGCGTTGTTAAATGAGTTTCACCACATTTTAAAAGGTGGCCACTCCCACCCTGTCACATGACTGCCAAGCCACGCCCACAAAATAGGCCTCACCCACAGAGTAGGTTCTAAAAAAATTTGAAACCCACCACTGAACTGAGTCTTTCCTTTTTTTAAAAAAATGGGGAGGGGCTCTCTTTGGAAGTCCAAGGCTGCCCCCCGCCCCCCCAATAACTTCCTTTGGGGTTGGCAATTCCTCCTTTTTGTAGCGGCTGAAGAGATACGACCAAGAGATCAAAAAAAATCCACACACACACACAAATCAAAAGAAGAGAATAGTTGTAGCTCAGGGTGGGACTATGGAGTCCCCTTGGTGCTCTCTGAGCTTGGTTGCTCGGGGATGGCGAACCTTTGGCACGCCTGCCGGAAGTGGCACGCAGAGCCATCTCTCAGGGCATGCCAGCTGTCACACGCTGCTCTTCCAGGTTCCAGCTGGCCAGCTGTGCATGTGGGAGCGCCGAAAACCCGAAGAACAAGTCACTGGTTCTGGCATTGGCTGCGAAGCTGAGCTTCTGTGCGTGCCAGCCAGCTGGTCTTCGCGCGTGCATATGGTCCAGAAACCGTAAGACCGGAGTGCATGGCGTAAATTTCCCGACACAAGCATGTACGCTGGGGAAATGCTCTTCCAGTTTTCGGCTCTCCTGTGGTGTGCGCACTCCCGTTTCAGCACTTGGTGCCAAAAAGGTTCGCCAACACTGTCCTCCTAGCTCTTGGCATCTTCAAGGAAGGCAGCCAACAGTCATCACTGTTTAGGGTTGAGGATGTCCAGGCCAAACCAAAGGCGGCAAGCTGGACAGCTATTAATGCATGGGGCAGATGCCCCGCCACACCCCCAGCATGGTGTGGGATTTCAATACCCCCCCCATTTGCATTTCAATGCAACTCAAATTACACGCTGCTCCTAACGATTAACTGCCCCGTTCCATACTGGTGTCTCCATCTGTTCCTTGGAAAATGGTAACAATGGAGGCAATAAACTCCTGGAGGTCCTTCGGGGCCACCTCAAGGGACACCAAGGATCCCGTGTGGCTCTGGGGTTGTGTGCTTCTGGGCACCGTTGACAGAGGATACTCCAATGTAATATATTATGTAGCATGGTTTGGGTGCTTCGGTTCGTCCTCCTGTGCTTCTGCCAGCAGAGGAGATAAGAGAATGGCCTTGAGGAACAGAAGGAAGAGTCGCAAGCCAGTCTCAAGGGCCAGATAAGAGAGACTTGAGCCGGGGCCAAGAAAGTAACCAGAGAAAATGCTTCAAATAAGTCTCCCCACCTCGTTCACACTGTTAATATGAAGGAGAAGCACAGTCACACTCGTAAAATTCTGTTACAGTGAAAGCAGTTCTGACTTATTTCAGTTGGGCCTACTTGGTTGGGCTGGACCTGCCTCAGCTATTCTCTCTCTCTCTCCCTCTATCCCTCTATCCATCTATCCATCTATCTATCTATCTATCTATCTATCTATCTATCTATCTATCTATCTATCTATCTATCATCTATAAATCTATCTATCTATCTATCTATCTATCTATCTATCTATCTATCTATCTATCTATCTATCTATCTATCTAATCTCTCTCTCTATCTATCTTCTCTCTCTCTAATCTCTCTCTCTCTCTAATCTCTCTCTCTCTCTATCTTCTCTCTTTCTCTCTCTCTCTCTCTCACACACACACACACACACCTATCTGTCTACCTACCTTCCTACCTACCCATCCATCCATCTATCTATCTCTATCCATTCATCCATCTACCTATCCATCTATCGTGGCGAATATCTGTAGCTCAGGTGTAGAATGAGGGCAGGGGTTCGTTCTCCGAGCTTGTAGGTTGGTTTCCAAACATTTTGTTACCAGGCAAGGTAACATCTTCAGCAGAGATTAGGTTCCCCTGAACGCCACTGAAGATGTTACTCAGCCTGGTAATGAAATGTTTGGAAACCAACCTACAAGCTCGAGTTCTCCCTGTTCCGATCGAGGCTTCCCGAGAGCATGGAACAAACTCCCTGTCCCGACAAAAAACCCTTTTATTGATTGATTGTGAATTCTGCTCATTGGCATCCAGCAAAGTCTTTCCAAGGAGGATTTACAGTCACAGACTTTATCTGGCTTGGAGAGCTGCCAGGCTGATATCTACAGAACTTGGCAAGGAGCCTCAGAGAGTCACGAACCAATTAAGCGAACGAATGGTCTCTCTTGCAAACTCCACTCCCCTTTTGCTCCTCTTTTATTCCCTCTGGGAGGGGCCCTTCATCCTCCACCTGTGGCCTTACTCCCAAGTCGACCCCTGTTCTTTAGCTGTTCCTTTCGTCTTGCAACTCTGCACATGCACACACTGGGAAGAGGCTCCAGTTGTTCTTCTGCCCCACTGATGTCTGACTCTGAAGGCAGCTGATAACTGGCATATGGCTGTGGCCCCCTCTCTGCCTCCGACACAGAGCCCTCCTCAGAGCCTTCCCCAGCCTCCAGGACTGGCCCAGGTTCCTCCCCAACCTCCTCACTGTCTGAATCTGCTGCCAGTTCCGCTGGTGGGCCTAGAGGTTGTGGGGAAGGGCAGCTTGCCAGAGCAGGAGGGAATCACAGGAGCTCTGCTGTGTTCTTCCTTCTGCCTGGCATGAAATGCCAGCTTTTTTCCTTGGAATGCGGGAAGCAAACTGAGGCGCTGGGACCCCCCCGCTTCTGGCTGACCCCCAATCCGAGCTCTTGTGAATACCCGTTTGTAGATATTTAAAGCCGAGGAAGATCATTAGCAGCGCAGAGGCGCTGGCAAGGGAGCACTAACTTGGGTTTGCTAATGCGCCGCATTCTTGAATAATGAAAAGGCACACAAGTAGGCACAGACGCCTCTCTGGCTGCAAGTGAAAAACGCAACGGGAAGAGAAGGAAAGGCAGCCTGAGTTTGGTTGATTCTGAGTTCGGTTTACAAGTTCTCCCCTGCTTTCCGCCACTCTCAAGCTCAGCAACGTAAGAGGAGGACTAAGGGAGACCTGATAGCCGTCTTCCAATATTTGAAGGGCTGCATTGGAGAAGAGGGGGGGGGGGGTTGACCTATTCACCCAAAGCAGGAGAAGAAGCAATGGATGGAAGCTTATCAAAGAGAGACCCGACCTAGAACTCAGGATAATTAACCAGCAGAACAAGCTTGCCTCCAGAAGTTGTGGGTGCTCCATCACTGGTAGAGAGATAGATAGATAGATGCAGTAGATAGAGATAGAGATAGATAGATAGATAGATAGATAGATAGATAGATAGATAGATAGATAGATAGATAGATAGATGGATAGATGGATAGATAGATACAATAGATAGATAGATAGATAGATAGATAGATACAATAGATAGATAGATAGATGGATAGATAGATAGATACAATAGATAGATAGATAGATAGATAGATAGATACAATAGATAGATAGATAGATGGATAGATAGATACAATAGATAGATAGATAGATAGATAGATAGATAGATAGATACAATAGATAGATAGATAGATGGATAGATAGATAGATACAATAGATAGATAGATAGATAGATAGATAGATAGATACAATAGATAGATAGATAGATGGATAGATAGATACAATAGATAGATAGATAGATAGATAGATATAATAGATATAGATAGATAGATAGATAGATAGATAGATAGATAGATACAATAGATAGATAGATATAATAGATAGATAGATAGATATAATAGACAGACAGACAGACAGACAGACAGACAGACAGACAGACAGATACAATAGATAGATAGGGATAGATAGATATAGATAGATATGCTGTAGAGAGAAAGAGAGATATAATACATAGATAGATAGATAGATACAATAGATAGATAGATAGATAGATATAATAGATAGATAGATAGATAGATACAATAGATAGATAGATAGATACAATAGATAGATAGATAGATACAATAGATAGATAGATAGATAGATAGATAGATAGATAGATAGATAGATAGATAGATATAATAGATAGATAGATAGATACAATAGATAGATAGATAAGATAGATAGATAGATACAATAGATAGATAGATAGATATAATAGATAGATAGATAGATAGACAGACAGACAGACAGATAGATACAATAGATAGATAGGGATAGATAGATATAGATAGATATGCTGTAGAGAGATAGAGAGATATAATAGATAGATAGATAGATAGATATAGATAGACATGCTGTAGATAGATAGATAGATAGATAGATAGATAGATAGATAGATAGATAGATAGATAGATAGATAGATAGATAGGGATAGATAGATAGAGATAGATAGATAGATAGATATGCTGTAGAGAGATAGATACTGTAGATAGATATAATAGATAGATAGATAGATAGATAGATATAGACATGCTGTAGATAGATGATAGATAGATAGATAGATAGATAGATAGATAGATAGATAGATAGAGATAGATAGATAGATATGCTGTAGAGAGATAGATAGATAGAGATGGATGAAAGAGTTTGCCAATGATGGCTGGGTATGTTATCTGGTGAAGTCTCAACATCACTTATTCTGGCTTTGAACCAACACAAACACACACAAGACACAATTAGCCAGCCATAGTCCTTGGGAGAGACCATAGCCGATTCTCCGCCCCCTCCTAGCAAATAGCCTTGTTGTTACATGCCTACAATTTTGTTTTTAACACTTCAAACTGCCCGAAGAACCAACATCTGCTGAAGAAATCTGCGGTACAAGAAAAAAATATTCCATGTTTTTTTAAGAAAAGAAGGCTAGAACCTTCAAACCAGACAGGTTAAAATGTTAAGGGAAAAAAATACCCAAACAAAAAAAAAACAAAAAAAAACCCCATGCCAGGATCGATCCATCAAATAACACCCCACTCCCCCTCTTTCACACCCAGCCAAACAGACACATACCCTTGCGAAGGGAGGAGGGCAAGTGTTCACTTCCACCTCATCTGTTCTTCTGGACACCCTGGGGACACCCTCGCGCAGCAAACTACAATTTCTAGTAAATATATCCTAGGGACACAATTAGTTTTTTCAGCTGGGGACATGATAAATTGGGCATGCATAATTCAAGACTGAAATATAAACCGCCGCGTGTGACAGGCTTCCAAGGTTCCCGACAGGAGAACACAAACGACAAACGCTGGCTGGCAACAGCGAAACGACGTTGGGCAGCCCCCGAAGACGAAGGAAGACGATGGGTTGGGTGTCGCTTATGGCAGCCTGGCGTTCTTCCTTTCGACAATCTAAAGCAGGGGTGTCAAACTCGAGGCCTGTGGGTCGAATGCAGGGCGGAAATGTTAAAGGATTGGCTTTCTGGTCCCGCACAGCACCCGCATCAGAGGTGGGTTCCTACCGGTTTGGCTTGGTTCGGCCAAATAGGTAGTAACTCAGCCGAACACGGGACTGTACCGGTTCTATTCTGGGTGCCGCCATCTTTATATTCTGTTCAGCACGTGCGCAGAATATAAAGATGGGGAAAAAAGTAATTTTCCACTCTTTTTTAATGGTGTGCACATGCACAGTCCCAGAGATGGACCGTTTTTCACAAAAACGGAGGCGTTTTTGCCTTCCCCCAGCCTCCAGAAGCACTCCGCAGGCTTTAGCAAGACTGGGGGAAGGGGAAAATGCCCCCATTTTTTTTTTTTTTGCAAAAATGGGCCATTTGTTTGCAAAAAACAGAGGTGTTTTTACCTTTCCCCCAGCCTCCAGAAGCATCCTGCAGGCTTCAGCAGGGCTGGAGGAAGGGGAAAAATGACTCAGTGTTTGCTAAAAACGGCCCATTTTTTTTTTTTGCAAAAATGGGGGCATTTTCCCCTTCCCCCAGCCCTGCCGAAACCTGTGGGGTGTTCCTGGGGACCAGAGAGGACAAAAAAGGTTTTTTTTCTTACTGGGTAGTTTGCCCTTAGCTCCAAGGAGGCTGGAGCCCCCCCACTTCAAAACTTTTCACAACCTTTTCTGTGGTCATGGCTTGGTGGACATGGTTTACTTTCCCCAGTAAAAGGTAAAGGTTCCCCTCGCACATATGTGCTAGTTGTTCCCAACTCTAGGGGGCAGTGCTCATCTCCGTTTCAAAGCCCAAGAGCCAGCGCTGTCTGAAGACGTCTCCGTGATCATGTGGCTGGCATGATTTAACACCAAAGGCGCACAGAACGCTGTTCCCTTCCCACCAAAGATGGTTCCTATTTTTCGACTTGCATTTTTTACGTGCTTTCGAACTGCTAGGTTGGCAGAAGCTGGGGCGAGTCACGGGAGCTCCTTCCGTTACGTGGTGCTGGGGATTCGAACTGCCGACCTTTCTGATCGACAAGCTCAGCGTCTTAGCCATTTAATCTACTATCAACAATCTATAATTGACAGCCATTTCTGTTTATTATGCTGGAAACTGAACTCTACTGTTAGATCTTGTGTTGTCATGTGTATTTACACTATTGTGTTTTTATTATTAGTTGAACAGTAAAAATGCAATAGTATGAATAGCTCTTTTGCCTGGAAAAGCCATTTACTATGAACCAATGGGGTATAAATTTAGAAATAAAAAGTTTAGTGGAGTATGAAGAATAAGTAATAAATGTTTGCCCGTAATATCTGGTAGAAGAGATAGGAAAATGGTTATAGTAAAGAACTGTGGAAAGAAAGAGGGGGAAAATGCATATTGAGCCTGTGTCAAATACCCACTATGTATTCTGACCGAGGCTTCCCGAGAGCCTGAAGCCAACTCCTGGTCCCGACAAAACCCCCTTTTATTAATTGACTGTGAATTCTGCTCATTCACATCCAGCAAAGTCTCTCGAGGGAGGATTTACAGTCACAGACCTTATCTGACTTGGAGAGCTGCCAGGCCGAGATCTGCAAACCTGGCAAGGAGTCTCGGAGAGTCACAAATCAATGAAGAGAACGAATGGTCTCCTGCAAACTCCACTCCCCTTCCGCTCCTCTTTTATTTCCTCTGGGAGGGGCCATTCATCGTCCACCTGTGGCCTTACTCCCTGTTCTTCATCTGGCAACTCTGCGCATGCGCACACTGGGAACAGGCTCCAGCTGTTCCTCTGTCTCACTGACGTCTGATTCTGAGGGCAGCTGATAACTGTCAGATGGCCCTGGCCCCCTCTCTGCCTCCGACACAGAGCCCTCCTCAGAGCCTTCCCCAGACTCCGGGACTGGCCCATGTTCCTTCCCAACCTCCTCACTGTCCAGATCGGCTACCAGCTCCACTGGCCGCTGGTGGGGCACAACACTATGTCCACACACAACCATCGCACCCACAACCATCGCACCCCCTGCCCTCCCCCGGCCCTCTGAGGTCGAACACAACCCTGATGTGACATACAATTAAATCGAGTTTGACGCCCCTAATGTAAATCGTGCTGTACACTTCCCGCCTTGCTTGATTTCTGCACTCCATAGAATTTGTAAGCGGCCTTTTTGAAAATCTTGGGAATTTTTCATAAAGGTGTTTGTGTAAAGGTGTTTGTGTCTAACGGAGGGAGCTCCCGTTGCTTCTGCCAATCGAGCAGTTCAAAAGCACGTAAAAAAAAAAATGCAATTAGAAAAATAGAGACCACCTTCGGGGAGAAGGAACAGAGTTCTGTGCACCTTCAGGGTCTAGTCAAGCCAGCCACATGACCACGGAGACGTCTTCGGACAGCGCTGGCTCTTCGGCTTTGAAACGGAGATGAGCCCTGCCCTCTAGAGTCGGGAACGACTGGCACGAGGGGAACCTTTACCTTTTACTGCAGAAGCAATACTTCCACTCTCTTTAAAAATGTGTCCCTGGGTGGGACTTCTCTTTGTCAAGCCCCCGCTTTAGTTTCCACCCAGAAATGCTAATTTTGGCAAAATAAATAGTTTGCGCGTTCTCTTTGCGGCTCGGCTGTGTTAAAAAGCCTGGGAGCTGAAGTGTACAGATGTTCAACAATCTGTCCTGGTGTTAATTACCCTAATGTGAGCAGAAACTCAACAGATCCCTGCTAATGAAGGAGAAAGTTTTCCAGAGTGACTACCTTATGCTACAATTGTCCCTGTATTACCGCTCCCCCCACCCACCCCCCAGCTTTCTCTGCCAGCTAAATCTTTCCCCAGCCTATTTTGAATTTTATGTGCTATTTTTTCCCCCTTCCTCCTGTTAGCTTGGTTGTGTCCGTCTAATGACTGCGAATACGCAGGAGCCCTGTATTTGTATTTACACATTAACAGAGTTGGAAGGGATCTTGTGGGTCATCTAGTCCAACCCCGCTGCCCAAGGAGGAGATCCTGCACCATTTCTGACAGATGGCTGTCCCGTCTCTTTTTGAAAGCCTCCAGTGATGAAGCTCCCACAACTTCTGAAGGCAAGCTGTCCCACTGAATATAGAATAACAGAGTTGGAAGGGACCTTGTAGGTCATCTAGTCCAACCTCCCACCCAAGCAGGAGACCTTACGCCATTTCTGACAGATGGCTGTCCAGTCTCTTTTTGAAAGTGGTGAGGCTCCCACAACTTCTGAGCTTCATCACTGGAGGCTTCACCACTTCATCACTCTTTCAAAAAGAGACTGGACAGCCATCTGTCAGAAATGGTGTAAGGTCTCCTACTTGGGTGGGAGGTTGGACTAGATGACCTACTTCTGTTCCATCTAGGTTGAATCTTTCCTTGGTCAGTTTCCATCCATTATTCCTTGTCTGAAAGTTGGATCATAAGGAAAGCTGAGCGCCAAAGAACGGAGGCCTTTGAATGATGGTGCTGGAGAAGACTCCTGCATTGAGTCCCTTGGACTGCAAGGCCATCCAACCGGTCAGTCCTAGAGGAGATCCACCCTGACTGCTCTTTAGAAGGCCAGATCCTGAAGAGGAAACTCAAAGACTTTGGCCACCTAATGAGATGGAAGGACTCCCTGGAGAAGAGCCTCATGCTGGGAACGATGGAGGGCAAGAGAAGAAGAAGAGAAGGAGGTGGCTGGATGGAGTCACCGAAGCAGCAGGCGTGAGCTTCAATGGACTCCCGGGGATGGTAGAGGACAGGAAGACCTAGAAGAGCATTGTCCATGGTGTCGCAATGGGTCAGACACGACTTCACAACTAACAACAACAACAAAGGATGTTTTGTTTTGGGAAACATGACTTCTACAACTGAGCTCTAGGCTTTCTGGAGCAAAGGTTGAGGAGATGATGGTTGGCAAAAACCACACAGCTGTGGAATGACAGCTTCAGCCAACCCCCCACGTGGGTTGGAGGGCGGAGGTCTTCCATTCTTGTATTAATAATGGTGTTTAATGGAAACAAAAGATGTCGCAATTTAATCTTCCAAGAGATCCTCCCAAAGATCAAAACACAGCTGGGTTGGGGATGGATGGATGGCATAGACCGAGCCATGTAGGAAGGGCATCTTCCTCCAACCCTCCCGCATCTTCTGAGCCAAAAGGCAAGGACATATATCCAGTTCCTGGCAAGGATCCAAGGCAACCTTCTTTCATTCGACAGGTACCGTTATTTTTCGGAGTATAAGATGCACCAAGATTTTGAAGAGGCAAATTAAAAAGCAAAGTTTTTGCACTCTGCAGACCGCCCAAAACCAGCCGTTTTTTTGTGAAAACTGGCCCGTTTTTTAATCAAAAAAACCCCAAGCCTTTAGGAGGCTTATAGAGTGCTTCTGGGGGCTGTTGCCGGGGGGGGGGTAAACAAGCAAAAAAGGCCCGTTTTTCACTCATTTCTGCCCTCTTCAGCCCTCAGGAACAGTGTGTGTGTGTGTGGGGAATGAGAGAGAATCAGAGAGAGAGAATGGGAGAGAGAATAAGAATCAGAGAGAGAGAGAGAGAGAAAGAAAATGAGAGAGAATGAGAAAGAGAGTGAGAGAGAGGATGAGAGAGAAAACTGAGAGAGAAATAGAATGAGAGAAAGAGAGAGAATGAGAGGAAATGAGAGAATTAGAGAATGAGATGAGAGGAAATGAGAGGGAGAGAATGAGGGAAGAAGAGAGAAAAAGAGAGAGAAAAAGAGAGAGAGGGAGAGAGAGAGAAAACAAGAGAGAGGGAGGGAGAGAATGAGAGAAGCAGAGAGAAAATAAGAGAGAGAGAAAATGAGAGAATGACAGAAAACGAGAGAAAGAAAATGAGAGAGAGAGAGAGAGAGAGAGGAAGTGGGGGGAGATCCTAAGGCATTTATTGGCCTTTGTTGTTTGAATCCTTAGAGATGATAAAAGATGGATCAAGATTGAAATAGCTGCAGGACAAAATGGAGCATCTGCCACCATTGTCTGCTTTTGGGAGTTGCTGAGGAGAAGATGACTTATTAAAGAATATCCTCAGGACAAAACACTTAGAAAGCATTCCCGAAGGAAGGAGGCTTTCTGCTCGTCTATTTTCTCCCCCCTTCCTTTCCTTCTTTTTTATTTCTACACCTCTCCCGGCTTAAGAGTGCGAGCGAGAACAACAACAACTCCGGGTGAAAAGAATTAATCGCTTTGCTTCTCACATGACAGGAGGAAAAAGGGAAGAAGGAACGCAGCTGAGGCCTCACCAAAGAGCCCCGAGCTTGAGAAAGGCTGTGTGCAGGCGGTCCTCAACTTACGGCCCACAATTGGGCCCAAAGTTTCTGTCGTTATGTGAATCGTTTGTTACGTTTGTTTTGCTCCACGGAACGCTGTTCCCTTCCCACCAAAGGTGGCTCCTATTTTTCTGGTGGCTTTCATTTTTTACGCGCTTTCGAACTGCTAGGTTGGCAGAAGCCGGGACAAGTCACGGGGGCTCACTCCGTTAGGTGGCGCTAGGGATTCGAACCGCCGAAGTGCCGCCCTTTCTGATCGACAAAGCTCAGTGAGCCTCCACGTCCCTCATCTAGAAATTAAGAGACCTCTAATTCCCCCACCCCTTTTCTCCTCTTCTCAGGAATGTGATCTCCTGCGCAAGGGCTCCATCCTTCCCGCTGACATCATCATCTACCGCCTAGGGATTCGAACCGCCGAACCGCTGACCTTTCTGATCGGCCAACTCAGCGTCTTAGCTACTGAGCCACTGCGTCCCTCATCTAGAAATTAGAGACGTAGAATTCCCGTCACTCCTGCGCAAGGGCTCCATCCTTCCCGCTGACAACATCATCTACCGCCTAGGGATTCGAACCGGCGAACCGCTGATCTTTCTGATCGGCCAACTCAGCGTCTTAGCCACTGAGCCACCATGTCCCATCGCTCTTTAGGAGTCCAGGATTTCTGAAAGAACACCCAATATACCTTTGGGGTATTTTTTGTTCCCCTCCAGAAGCTGCTGGAGCTTGTCCGGACAATCTGCAATTCCCTCTTTCAGAGACACACCTCTGCGTGGGATTTCCAAGTCTCCACTTAAAATGCTTGGATTACTCTTAGCCGCAGCTGCTACGGGTTCTTTGTCTGCGCCTCAACTTAAGCACCGCGGAGTACAATGAAGGAGATTAGCATGCCTGACTTATTTCCAAAAGCCCACCACCCCCTCGGTGAAGGTACAAGGATTCCCTTTCAAACGTCTCCCCCACCCACCTCTTTTGACTCGGAGGGGGAAGGCTTTGAGTTTATTTTTTTAAAAGCAGAGGGCCTTACATTTCAATCGGACTTAAAGCGTTTACAAGAATATGGTAAAGGTTCCCCTCGCGCATATGTGCTAGTCCAGGGGTCTGCAAAGTCGGCTCTTTTAAGACTGGTGGACTTCAACTCCCAGAATTCCCCAGCCAGCTATGCTGGCTGGGGAACTCTGGGAGTTGAAGTCCACCAGTCTTAAAAGAGCCGACTTTGCAGACCCCTGGGCTAGTCGTTCCTGATGCCTGACTCTGAAGGCAGCAGAGAACTGGCATAGGGCCCTGGCCCCCTCTCTGCCTCCGACACAGAGCCCTCCTCAGAGCCTTCCCCAGGCTCCAGGACTGGCCCAGGTTCCTCCCCAACCCTCCCCATGGTCTGAATCTGCTGCTGGATAGGCTGGTGGGCCACGACTCCAACATGCTCAAAATCTCTCTCAGCCTGGATTTCGGGATGAAGGAGAATCAGGTGGTAGATGAAATTTCCTGACCGTTAGAACAATTAACCTCTGGAACAGAAGTTGCCTCCAGAAGTTGTGAATGCCCCAACCCTGGAAGTCTTGAAGAAGATGTTAGATAGCCATTTGTCTGAAATGGTATAAGGTTCCTGCCCACGCAGGGGGTTGGACTAGAAGACCTACAAGGTCCCTTCCAACTCTGCTATTGTATTGTATTGAAGAGGAAAAGTCTCTCTTTGGGTCAGGTAGGGGGAAAAAACCCCAATCTGCAATCAGAACTGTTCGGCTTTCCTCAGGGGTGGGGGGTGGGGGGGGCTGTTGTCCCATCTTAAGAATTCTTACCCAATGCAAACTTTGGCTGAACTGGCTAGAGATGGGCACAACACTTGTGGATAGTCTAGAGTTGTTGGGTGGGACTAGCCACGTGCAACCAGCAGCTGGACCTATAAAAGGACCTTTGGAAAGAGGGGCTCGTTCCTTCCCTACAATTTAGGGGAGGGGAAGAAAGAAGGAAAGAGTGGGAAGGGAGGGGAGAAGGACGATGAGAAGGAGGGGAAAGGAAGGGAAGATAAAGAAGATGAGAGGGAAGGAAGGAAAGGAAAATAGGAAGGAAGGGAAAGAAAGGAAAGAAAAGGAAAATGAGAGGAAATGAGGGAGGGAGGAGAAAGGAAGGGAAGGGAAGGAAGATGAGATGAAAGGAGGGAGGAAAGAAAGAAAGGGGGAAAGGAACGGAAGGAAAGGAAGATGAGAGAAAAGGAGGGAGGGAGGAAAGAGAAAGGGGAAAAGAAAGGAAGGAATAAAAGGAAGATGAGAGGCAGGGAGGAAATAAGGAGGGAAGGGAAAAGGAAGGGAAGAAAAGGAAGATGAGATGAAAGGAGAGAGGGAGGAGAAAGGAAAAAGGAAAGGAAGGAAAGGAAAGGAAGATGAAAGGAGGGAGGAGAAAGGAGAAAGGAACGAAAGGAAAGAAAAAAAAGGAAATGAGGCCCCACCCACTTTGGGACATAGCTCCTCCCACTGCTTTCTTCAGTTCCTGCTCATCAAAAGTGGGTGAAAATATATCCCGTCAGTGCACCATGCTAGTTTAACCTGCTTCTTTGAAAGGCCAATTTACTGGGTCAGCACAAGATACATGAACTCACCCCATTACTTGGTTTAAGCCCAAGTGGGGGAAAATCAAAGTTAATAACACACGTTACACAAATGCAGTTACTAATCCTTAACTGGGTAGGTTAAATGTTGATTGAAACAGAGAACCTCTACGATTTAGTTGACATACCCAATTCTGGGTAAATGTGAGAATTTCTGACCTTTGGGACTTCTGCTGAAGTTGGTTTCTTCCCCTTTTAACAAAAACTGTTCGGGTAAAATACAGCCCACCTTACCAACAATACCCACTGTTTACAACTTCACTTCTACAAAGCTGCAAAATCTTAACTCTCCGGTACATTATATCCTTGTAAACCTGTCTCCTGTGTTGACCACATAATATTTCAATGCACAATGGCACCTTAAAAAAAACAACAACCAGCAACCCGAGAAGAAGACAAGTAGAATAATCTAAATGAAACTTCATTGCGTCATAATTTCTTGGAGATGAAAGGGAAAATGGTGACATTCTGATTTCTCTAAAACGTCAAACCCAAAGAAGGAGAAGAAGCTATGGGGTTGCATGGAATTAAAGTTTGCAAAACAAAAATGACTGCGGAATGCAAGCCAAACCAAAAAACTGGCCCATCTGATAGATAGGCGTTGAGCAGGAATCTGGCACAAATGCACAAGAGGATTTTGAATGATTAGAGCCGTCAGCACCAAGCGTCTGAAATAATAATAATAATAATAATAATAATAATAATAATAATAATAATAATAATAATAATAATAATAATAATAATAATAATATAACAACAATTGAAAAGAAAAAAGTATGGTTTGTTGACATTGCAATACCTGGTGATGCATGAATTGAAAATAAGCAGCAAGAAAAAAAATCACAAAGTACCGGGACTTGCAAATTGAAGTTGAGCGACTGTGGAAGAGAAAGTCGTGTGTTGTCCCGATTGTGATTGGAGCCCTTGGAGCAAGACCTATGGGGCTGCCTCGCTATGTGGAGGTTCTAGGTTTGCCGGACTTGAGCATTCGGACTCTACAAAGGGCCACCCTGCTTGGAACTGCTTCTATCCTCCGACGTTACCTTGACAGTTCCTAGGTCCTTGGTTAGGACTTGAGCTGTTGAGCTACCAATCAGCCCAAAGGCTGTGAATCTCACCAAAGATTAACCACAGAATAATAATAACAACAACAACAAACGGCAGCATGACAAAATAGCAGCCATGGTGCGCTGAAATAACTGCAAGAAATACCGCTTGCCTGCAAGCGAGAACTGGTGGGACCATAAAATAGATAAATCACAGAAAATGAAGAAACTAGAGTACTCTGGGACTATAGAACTCAAAACAGACAAGTAATATGCTGCACAACACACTAGAATTATGAACAGTTGTTGGTAAGAAATATATATATATATATAAAAGGTCTGGATAGTGGACAAGGTGATACTTGGAGTCAGCAGAAGAGAAGCGAAAGAAATGGAGAAGATGATAAAATGCAAAGAGCTGCAAATAGAAGCAGAATAATTGCGGTGATAGAAAGAAAGGAAAAAAAGATAGAATCGATAGTAATAGTCGCCTTGGATGCAATTCCAAAACATCTGGAGCGCTCTTTGAATACCATCGGCATTGACAAAATCCCCGTGAGTCAATTGCAACAGGCAGCTTCACTTGTAACGGCTTACATCCTGCGAGGATATTTTTAATACCTTCAAACAACAACATCTGCTTGGCATTGTAATGAATAAGGACATCCATTCAGTTTTGCAGCTACTAAGGTAGTTGGCAGAGCAGGGACAAAAATAGCCAGGGGAATGGCTGAAGCCTGGGAAAAGGACCCTTTGTCAGACAGATGATAAGATAAAAATAGGATTGCATGGAGAGAAAGGAGGATCCAGGCCTTCCTTCCTTCCCTCCCTCTCTCTGATTCTCTCTTTCTCTTTTTCTCTCACTCTCCCCCCCCTCTCTTTCTCTCTCCTTTAGAAAGCATTCCTTCTGTTAGTCCATGCCTATCTCTTACAGGTAGTCCTTGATTTATGACCGTGATTGAGCCTGCAATTATGTTAGTCAGTTGCAATGGTCATAAAGCAGATCATCTCTGGCATCTTGCAAAGCTCACTGAAACAGATTCCAGTAGGATGGGCAAGCTTGATGGGCATACAGATAGTGCTTGACTTATGACCACAACGGAGACCAGTTGCTAAGCAAGTTGGGTCTTCAACAAGCTACCCCACTGACTCTGTTTTGCCACATTGATTAAGCGAATCAGGGAGGTTGCTAAGCGAATCACTCAATCGCTAAGCAAAGCTGGCGGCTCCCATTGATTTTGGTTGCTGGAAGGTCACAAAGGCAACTCCAGGACATGGCCATTGTCATAAAGGCATGTTGGCTTAAAAATGCCTGAATTTTGGTCATGTGACCATGGGGAAGCTGTGATGGTCGTAAGTGTGAGGATCGGCCACTAGACACTTTTTTCAGTGCTATTGTAAATTTGCACGGCTGCTAAATGGATGGTGGGAAGTCAAGGACTATCTCTTTTGAATGTGCCCCAAGGACAATCTATGATATGCCTCCCACCTCTGTGTGTGTGTGTGTGTGTGTGTGTGTGTGTGTGTGTGTACTAATTATAAGCCTTCTATCTCTTAGTCCCAAACCTGTAAAAGTAAAGGTTCCCCTTGCACATTGGTGATAGTCGTCCCTGACTCTAGGGGGCGGTGCTCATCTCCGTTCCAAAGCCGAAGAGCCAGCGCTGTCCGAAGACGTCTCCGTGGTCATGTGGCCGGCATGACCCAACACCAAAGGCGCACGGAACGCTGTTCCCTTCCCACCAAAGGTGGCTCCTATTTTTCTACTTGCATTTTTTACCTTGCTTTCGAACGGCTAGGTTGGCAGAATGTGGGACAAGTCACGGGAGCTCCCTCCGTTACGCGGCGCTGGGGATTCGAACCGCCGAACTGACGACCTTGCTGACGGACAAGCTCAGCGTCTTAGCCCCTGAGCCACTGCATCCCTCAAGCCTGTGCAACCTCATAATCATTGTCAAGAAATTGAAAGACTGGGAAGGGTTACAATAAGAAACAGGGCAGAGGAATCTTACAGCATACAACAGGAAGATAAAAGGAAATAATTATCCCAGCCTCGTTAAAGTCATCCGTTAACAGTGTCAGGTTTTTGCCCCGCTGTTGACCTGGAACGTGTGACTGGAAGGGAAGAAGTAGAGCGCTTGTCAACTGGGGCAGCGGCCCCTCCTCTATTAGGGTTGGAAAAGCTAAACAAAAGATCTCAGCCTCTCATATCCCACCCATCCCGGCTGCTGCAATGTGCAATTTTCTTGCAATGGCCGCCCGATAAGGAAAACTCACTTCTCCCATGGGGGATGCACCTTGGCCTCGTGCATTCTTCAGCACAGGCCAGTTGTCTTGCACGCAAACCTCACTAACTTCTCCTTTCCACATAGGATAGGATAGAGTTAAAAATAGAATAGAATGGAATGGAGAAGTAGAAATTAAGAATAGAATAGGACAGGGCAGGGCAGGTCTGGAAAGGGTAGAGTAGAGTTGTGTTGCATTGAGCAGGATAAGACAGGACAGAACATAGGCTAGGCTAGGCTAGAATTAAGAATAGAGTAGAATAGGGTAGGGTAGCGTAGGGTAGAGCAGGGCAGGACAGGAAAGGGTAGAGTATAGTAGAGTTGCGTTGAGCAGGACAGGACAGGACAGGACAGGACAGAACATACACTAGACTAGGATAGGATAGAATTAAGAGTAGAGTAGAGTAGAGTAGAGTAGAGTAGAGGAGTGGAGGGGAGGGCAGGACAGGAAAGAGTAGAGTAGAGTAGAGTAGAGTAAGTAAGGGTAGGGTAGGGCAGAGCCGGAAAGGGTAGAATAGAGTAGGGCAGGGCAGGGCAGGGCAGAGTAAGTTAGGGTAGGGCAGAGCCGGAAAGGGTAGAGTAGAGTAGAGAAAGTTAGGGTAGGGCAGGGCAGGGCAGAGCCGGAAAGGGTAGAATAGAGTAGGGCAGGGCAGGGCAGAGTAAGTTAGGGTAGGGCAGAGCCGGAAAGGGTAGAGTAGAGTAGAGAAAGTTAGGGTAGGGCAGGGCAGGGCAGAGCCGGAAAGGGTAGAATAGAGTAGGGCAGGGCAGGGCAGAGTAAGTTAGGGTAGGGCAGAGCCGGAAAGGGTAGAGTAGAGTAGAGAAAGTTAGGGTAGGGCAGGGCAGGGCAGGGCAGGGCAGGGCAGGGCAGGGCAGGGCAGGGCAGAGTAGAGTAAGTTAGGGTAGGGCAGAGCCGGAAAGGGTAGAGTAGAGTAGAGTAAAGTTAGGGTAGGGTAGGGCAGAGCCGGAAAGGGTAGAATAGAGTAGGACAGGGCAAGGCAGGGCAGAGTAGAGTAAGTTAGGGTAGGGCAGAGCCGGAAAGGGTAGAGTAGAGTAGAGTAGAGTAAGTTAGGGTAGGGCAGGGCAGAGCCGGAAAGGGAAGAGTAGAGTACAGTAGAGTAGGGTAGGGTAGGGTAGGGTAGAGTAAGGTAGGACAGGACAGGATATTCTTTATTGGTCAAGTGTGAGTTGACACACAAGGAATTTCTCTCTGGTGCATAAGTTCTCAGTGTACATACAAACAACAAACTATATACTTATATTTCTAACCCTCTCATCATTCTTGACTGCAGCAAACATTCTGCTGGCTTGAAGAAGAGGACTGTTTCTCAAGAGCCTTGAATTTTAGGTTCCAGAAAATGCCCGCCCCTCTATTTTCAATAGATAAAGGAAATGCTCTTGAACACAGAAACACATCCATAAGGAAGGGAGAAAGGAAAGAAGGAAGGGAGGGAGGGAGGGAGGGAGGGAGGAAGGAAGGAAGGAAGGAAGAGAAGGAAAGAAGAAAGGAAGGAAGGAGGAGGTGGAGAAGGAAGGAAGGAAAGAAGGGAAGGAAGGAAAGAAGGGAAGGAGGGAAGAAAGGAAGGAAAGAAGGAGGAGAAGGAAAGAAGGAAGGGAAAGAAGAAAGGAAGGAAGGAGAGTAATGTTGTCTCTATTTAGCTGAATGACTATATTTAGACCTAATCTGTGTCTTTGGGGAAACTTTTACAGGCCTCCTTAAATCTCAGAAAATGTGCAAAATCATTTGTAGCCGTTTCACTTGCTTTTTAAATCCTCTTATAGTTTAACATGTTCCTTTTCTGAAACAAAAACAAAGGAAAATCTTCCTCTATTTTTTGACACATATTTGCCACTAGAAGCTAAGCAGACAGCCCTAACCAAAAGGAAACAAATAGCTATCCATATTTCCTCCTTAATGAGAGCAGGAGACTTAAGAGATGAAAAGGCAGTTGGCAGGATTTTCATTTGCACAACAGGGGCAGAATTTGCACACACACACACAAAACACACACAAAAGAAAAGAAAACACCTTCCTTACAAAACTAAGGGCGTAGTAATAAGCCAGTTTTCAATTTTAATCGTTTTAGGGAAGAATTCCAATCAGCTCAACCTTGTAATGCTCAGCAAAACTCAACCAAAAGTTGGACCACACGACTCAACAGTCCCAATTATCCAAGTCGAAAACTTGGTCAAACCTTGGCCAAGAAATTAAGTTAGGAAGATGCTTTATAAGTTAAGAACTGGCAGATGTTTTCGCCCAACTGATCAAGCTTAAGTTAATCTTAGTTCAGTGGTTTAGTTAATTGGGCAAAAATCCCAGTCATTTGGGTAGACCCATGCTTCCCAACCTTAGCAAGCTTCAGATAATCTAGATTTCAATGTCTTTTCTTTCAAATTCTGAGAGTCAAAACCCAGACACCTTAAAGTTGCTAAGGTTGAGAACTGATGAGTTAGTTTAAGGTGATGGTCCAGAAACAGGGTATAATTCAATTTAGTACGGTGCGTGAATTTATATAGACACGCCAACCTGTCTCAAAGGCACTTGTTGAAAAGGCAACTTGGACTTGCTTTGTTTTTTCCTTGAAGAGGTTTCGCTTCTCATCCCAGAAGCTTCTTCAGTTCGGACTGAATCCATTCGATCAGAACTTGAGGATGCTTCTTGGATGAGAAGCGAAACCTCTTCAAGGAAAAACAAAGGAAGCCCAGTTGGCTTTTGAAAAAAGCACGGTTGGGACAACCTGGATGACTGAGAATCTCCCTAGACAAATACGCAAACACATTTAGTCCACAAATACCTGTCACACGTAATTCAACCTTAATGTAACCCTCCGCTGAAACCAACACAAGTTAAAAGCTGCAGATCTCACTGGAGTTTAATGAAACACACGGGGTTTTTTTGTTTTTTTTTCAAAATTGGGCTTCTGAAATGCTGACTATGAGAAGAAGGGAAAGTGAGCATATGACATCAATTTGCAAATTGGGACCGTCCTGAGCCAGATATACAATACGGGTAGTCCTCCACGTACGACAGCTCATTTAGCGACTGTTCGAAATGACAATGGCACTGAAAAAAAGCGAGCCTGTGACGACCATTTTTTCACACTTACAACCGTTGCGCCATTGAGGCGCTTCGCAAGTGACTCGTATTTATGACGGTTGCAGTGCCCTGGGGGTCACGAGATCCCCTTCGGCGACCTTCTGACATTTGCCTGAAACTGTATAGGGCTTCCTGCCTAGGCAGGGGGTTGGACTAGAAGACCTCCAAGGTCCCTTCCAACTCTGCTATTGTATTAAAAGCAAGTCAATGGGGAAGCCAGATTTGCTTAACAACCAGTTATTGTCATAACCCTTGCAACGATTCGCTTAAGGACTGTGGCGGGAGAGGTTCACACAATGGGGGCGAAACTCACTTGACGGACGTCTTGGCTTAGCGACAGGGACTTTGGTCGTAAGTCGAGGACTACCCATAGAAGCACCAGAGGAAGAAGAGGCAAAACAAAAAAAAAGACAGGAGTAGTAGAGCAATTTAGTTTAGGGAAGAAACTACTCAACCCCCGAACTCAAAAAAAACTTCCTGGCTGCCCCATTGGAGAGTAACGTAACCCATAATCCCATACCTTGTTGGCTACCAAGCCGCTCCTGATATGAGGTAACTCCAGATCCGCTGAATTCTACAGACAAATAAAACAAAAAGGTCCATTCACAATCACCATTAGCATCATCGGCAAGGGGGATAAATATCGATATATCTATAATTGTTCTACAACACCCTGTTAGGACCCCAATTAAGGGAGGAAGCATACTGCTTTCCTCTTCTGCCTTTTGGCTCATCACCAGAGACCATCTAGACAGAAAGCCATGAGTTCCGTTGTGTGATTTTTTTAAATATGTGTGTTAGTTTTATGAGCTGATCAATAAATAAATCAGGGAGACTAGTATAGATCTATTTCGAGCTTTTTAGCTCTCATCAGCTAGCCATACCCTTACTGGGATTTGAACCGGGGCTGTATTGCATGTCAGGCCTTAGCCATTCAGCCAGCCAGGTTCTCTTATTGCATCAGCTGAGACAGGAGGATAAGTATCTATAATTGTTTCCACAACACCCTGTTAGGGCCCCAATTAAGGGAGGAGACATACTGTTTCCTTTTCTGCCTTTCGGCTCATCAACCAGAGATCATCTAGACAGAAAGCCATGAGTTCCGTTGTGTGATTTTTTTATGTGTGTTACGTTTTATGAGCTGATCAATAAATAAATCGGGTTTATTGATTTATTGATTTATTTATTGATCAGCTCATAAAACTAACACATCTATATATCTATATATACAGTATATCACAGAAGTCAGTACACCCCCTCACATTTTGTAAATATTTAAGTATAATTTTTCATGTGACAACACGGAAGAAATGACACTTGGCTACAATGTAAAGTAGTGAGTATACAGCTTGTGTAACAGGGTAAATACGCCGTCCCCTCAAAATAACGCAACACACACAGCCATGAATTGTCTAAACTGCTGGCAACAAAAGTGAGTACAGCCCTAAGTGATAACGAAAAGATATAATGTATTTTTTCGGAGTATGAGACGCACCGGAGTATTATGGCGTACCCAGATTTTGAAGAGGTAAATTAAAAACAAAAAGGTTTTGCACTTTGTAGGCCTCCCAAACCCTCTACATGCCTTATTTTTATTTATTTATTTTTTTGCAAAATATTTGCCCCTCAAATATTTGCAATATTTGCCCTTCAAATATTGGAAGGCTGCTACCCTGTCTCCCCTGGTCCTTCTCTTCACTAGACTAGCCGTGCCCAGTTCCTGCAATTGTTCATCGTGTGTTTGAGCCTCCAGCGCCCTCATCATCCCGGTTGCTCTTCTCTGCACTCTTTCTAGAGTCTCAACATCTGTTTTATAGTCTGGGGATCAAAACTGGATGCAGGATTCTAGGTGTGGCCTTACTAAGGCTTTATAGGGCGGGATTAGTACCTCCCTTGATGTTGATCGCACCCCTCGGTTAATGCAATTTAGGACTGCAGCGAGGGCGCCGGGTTAACAGAAGCTATTTCAAACAACCTTTAACCCTAGACTAGGGGTCTCCAACCTTTGCAACTTTAAGTCTGAAGGACTTCAGTTCTCAGAGTTCTCCAGCCAGCTTTGCTGGCTGGAGAACTCTGGGAGCTGAAGTCCTTCAGACTTAAAGTTGCAAAGGTTGGAGACCCCTGCCCTAGACCACTACTGCCACTGCGGCAATCCCCAGACAGCAAGGCTGAGGGTATTTCAGCTGCTTTCTTCCTTTCCCTTCCCTCCTGCAAACCCATGTTGCTTTAAGACAAAGACAAACAACATTACAGGAGCTTTGCAAACTGTCCTTTTGTCACTTGCTCTGGTTTTTGGGCAGAGGACTGCCAGTTCCAAGAGGATTTCCCCCCACCCACCCACCCACTTTCCACAGGGCTGTTTAGCAAACACCGCAAAAAGGTTCAGGAACAAAGCCTACAGGCCCTCCATCCCTGTTGTGTAAATCTGAGATAAGAGATTGTCTGCTTAATCCTAATGAGGCCTCTCCATTAAAATCTTTATTAACTCGCGGCTCAGCGGGGGCTGGCCAGCAAGCCCTGTCGGCACCCTGGGTCTCTTTTCCCCCTCTCTCCGCTATCTCTCCGTGCTTAGATCTGCTTTAACTTTCCTTCTTGTTTTTTCTTTTTTTTACCAATAGCTCTAAGATGTTTCCCTTCCTTATCGGCCCGTGCCAAGCCGCTTACTTTATCACTGCTATGGCAGATAAAATAAATGAGCTGGGGATGAGATGGATAATGGCATTTTCTGCAGGCAGGGTTCCCATTACATTCACAACAGACTGTAGATTTCAACTTCGCCACAAAGGAGACACCGGGTGGGGAGAGGGAGAGGGAGAAAAGGAGGGGGGGATATACAGCGAGAGAGGGAAAAAAGAGAGAGACGAGAGAGGCAGAGAAAGAAAAAGATACAGAGAGAAAGAGAGAGGGAGAGAAAGAGAGACACAGAGAGAGGAGAGGATGCAGAGAGAGAGGGGGAGAGAAAGAGAGAGAGAGAAAGAGAGAGAAAATAGAAAGGAGAGAGAGAAAGAGAAAGGGAGAGAGAAAGAGAAAGAGAAAGGAGAGGGGGGGAGATACAGAGAGACGAGAGAGGCAGAGAAAGAAAAAGACACAGAGAGAAAGAGAGAGGGAGAGAAAGAGAGACACAGAGAGAGACACAGAAAGAGAGAGGGGAGGATGCAGAGAGAGAAGGGGAGAGAAAGAGAGAGAGAGGAGGAAAGTGAAATAGACACAGAGTGAGGGGGGGTGAAAGGAGAGAGAGAAAGGAGAGAGTGAGAAAATAGAAAGGAGAGAGAAAGAGAACGGGAGAGGGAAAGAGACAGAGAATGAGAGAGAAAGGGAGAGAGAAAGAGAGAAAGAGAGAGAAAGAAAGAGGGAGGGATAGAGAAAGAGAAAAAGAGAGAGGGGAGGAGATACAGAGAGATGGGGGAGAGAAAGAGAGAGAAGAAAGAAAGACAGAGGGAGAGGGGAAAAGGAGACAGAGAAAGAGAGAAACAAGAGTGAGAAGAGAGAGAGAAAGAGAGAGAGAGAGAAAGAGAAAGGAGAGAGTGAGAAAATAGAAAGGAGAGAGAAAGAGAAAGGGAGAGAGAAAGAGACAGAGAATGAGAGAGAAAGGGAGAGATAAAGAGAATGAAAGAGAGAAAGAGATGAGAGAGAAAGAAAGAGGGAGGGATAGAGAAAGAGAAAAAGAGAGAGAGGGAGGAGATACAGAGAGGGGGGGGAGAGAAAGAGAGAGAAGAAAGAAAGATAGAGGGAGGGGGGAAAAGGAGACAGAGAAAGAGAAACAAGAGTGAGAAGAGAGAGAGAAAGAGAGAGAGAGAGAGAGAAAGGAGAGAGGGAGGGGGAAGGCAAATCTTAACAAATAACCTCTCTTTCTGCTCAACGGGTCTTAGATTCCAGGATGGGTTTTAAACCTACCTGAACTGAGGAGGCAATTAATTTTGAAAACCATGGGAAGGCAGCCAAGGGTTGACTTCTCGGAAAATCCCCAGGCTGAGCGTATTGTGACTTTTTACAGATTTATTTTATTTTATTTTTTTGCAGTGTTTGGCATCGCAAGAAGCGGCTTAAAGCTGTACGTCGCCTAATAAAGCTGTTGGCTTTCCATTTTTTGTCTCCTGAAGGGACGGAGCTCAAAGCTCCATTCTATTAGAGGTGTCCTATTGGCACATCTGGGAAAACCCGAATCTGAAAGCTTCACCCAAAAGGAAGTCCAAGTGCAAGTTTATCACATGGGCCGATCAGGCACCGTCCCAACTGGAGATGCCTCCCAGTCATGCCTCTCCAGGTGCAGGTCAAGGTGACCTTGACTCTCTGAGAAAGGAATGCTATTTTGAGTATGTCTCACCCATACGCCATGTGATTCCTGCCTCCCAATTTCCCTCAGGATTAATAGTGGCGGGCCTGAAGGCCCAATGCAAAAGATGGCTTCCCGGCCTGACGCAAACGCCTGGAATGACTCCCGCCTCCCAATTTCCCTCAGGATTAGTAGTGGCGGGCCTGAAGGCCCAATGCAAAAGATGGCTTCCCGGCCTGACGCAAACGCCTGGAATGATTCTCGCCTCCCAATTTCCCTCAGGATTAGTAGTGGCGGGCCTGAAGGCCCAATGCAAAAGATGGCTTCCCGGCCTGACGCAAATGCCTGGAATGACTCCTGCCTCCCAATTTCCCTCAGGATTAATAGTGGCGGGCCTGAAGGCCCAATGCAAAAGATGGCTTCCCGGCCTGACGCAAACGCCTGGAATGACTCCCGCCTCCAAATTTCCCTCAGGATTAGTAGTGGCGGGCCTGAAGGCCCAACACAAAAGATGGCTTCCCGGCCTGACGCAAACGCCTGGAATGATTCTCGCCTCCCAATTTCCCTCAGGATTAGTAGTGGCGGGCCTGAAGGCCCAATGCAAAAGATGGCTTCCCGGCCTGATGCAAATGCCTGGAATGACTCCCGCCTCCCAATTTCCCTCAGGATTAGTAGTGGCGGGCCTGAAGGCCCAATGCAAAAGATGGCTTCCCGGCCTGACACAAACATCTGGAATGACTCCCGCCTCCCAATTTCCCTCAGGATTAATAGTGGCGGGCCTGAAGGCCCAACGCAAAAGATGGCTTCCCGGTCTGATGCAAACGTCATGTTACTAAATGGGAGGAGGGATGCGGGAAACGGCTGGATTCTCACAGCCCGCTTCAGGAAATCAACCCAGATGGGTTGAAGTCGTAAATTGCATTCGGACATACAGGTTTAAGTATCATCTTTATTGTCGTTGTACTTGTTTACAACGAAATTCGTCCTCGACTTAATGACCACAAAAGAGCCCAACATTTCTGTTGCTAAGCGAAATGTTTGTTAAGTGAATCTTGCCTTCCTGGCAGCAGTTGTTAAGTGAATCCCTGCACAGTTGGGTCACAAAAAGGGATCGCATGACCCCGGGGACACTGCAGCCGTCCTACGTGTTATGACTTCTGTCAATAAGTGGGTCCACATCAGGTTTGCTCAGAAACATAGCTTTTATTTAGCTAGGCACAGCTTACAAGGAAAGAAAGTTCAGTTAAAGAAATAGGCGGTAGACAGGGGCTCCCGCGCTTTGACAGCTCTTTATATTTGGAGCTGTCAAAGGGGGAGCCAATCAGGCTGCAGCAAGGGCCAGGCGCGCCTCAGCCAATCAGGCGCGTCTGTCAGTTGGCTGCCTTGCTACAGCCTGTTACCAAGGCTCCAAGAGGCAGCCTGGAAGACCTGCGGCCGGTCGTAAGTCGAGACCGGTCGCAGGTCGAGGACACAACACCCCTTTCCCCCCTCGGTCTGCGCATGCGCGAAAAGCTGTCCATCAGGAGAGCGGAGCATGCGCAGTCCGCTTAGTCAGCCTCAGAGTCTCTCGGACGCCGGACGAGGAGGATGTGTCTGAGGAAGCTCCTCCCTGCCGGGGTGTGGATCCGGCGGCGTCATCGGAGGGGCCTACCCGAAGAGGCGGGGACGTCTGAAGCGGTGAGTCGGGCGAGGGGGCGCGGTCTTCAATGGGAGGGCCTGGTCGACTTGAGCCAGGCCTTGGTGGTTGTCAGGCGAAGAAGAGAAGGCGTGGTCTTTGATGGGAGGGCCTGGTCGGCTTCAGCCGGGCCAGGCCGAAGATGGTCGCCGGAAGCCGGGGAAACCCAGGCCCGGCCGGGCGGGGTTGTTGGGCCCCAGCGAGGCAGCCGGATGGTGGCCGCTGTTGCTGCTGGACGGCTGCCGCTGCTCTGCTGCTGGTGCTGCTGGCGCTGCGGTGGTCTGGTGCCTCGCCTTGCGTTTGAAGGCTTGTCGGTTTCTTTTGGGTGCGAAGGCTTGTCGGTTTCTTTTGGGTGCGAAGGCTTGTCGGTTTCTTTTGGGTGCGAAGGCTTGTCGGTTTCTTTGGGTGCGAGGCTTGTCGGTTTCTTTTGGTGCGGAGGCTTGTCGTAGCGGCGGTAGGTGGGCCTTGCACGGCGACTCAGGAGTCCCGTAGGCCTTGGCTGCTTCTGTCGGCTCGATCCGAGGAAGAAGCGGTGCGTTTCGTAGTTCCTGGCTGTTTCTGGTGGCTTTGTCCGAGGGCGAAGCGGTGTCCCGCGGCAGGTCGTCGACCGCTGCCGGGGTAGCCACGGCTTGCGCGGTTTCGAGGTCTCGGCCGCCGCAGCTCGAGGGGTCTTCGAGCGTCCTGGCCCGGTCGTACTAGCCGGCAGGGAAGCGCTCGAGGTGGGCCGTAGGAGACCCAGGTTTCCGTGGCCGCGTCGATGGGTCGAGCGGGGGAAACGATCCGGTTGATCGTACCGCGAAAATGAGCTCTGCCTGATCCCACCTTCGTCGCCAGTGTTATGACTTCTGTCAATAAGTGGGTCCACATCAGGTTTGCTCAGAAACATAGCTTTTATTTAGCTAGGCACAGCTTACAAGGAAAGAAAGTTCAGTTAAAGAAATAGGCGGTAGACAGGGGCTCCCGCGCTTTGACAGCTCTTTATATTTGGAGCTGTCAAAGGGGGAGCCAATCAGGCTGCAGCAAGGGCCAGGCGCGCCTCAGCCAATCAGGCGCGTCTGTCAGTTGGCTGCCTTGCTACAGCCTGTTACCAAGGCTCCAAGAGGCAGCCTGGAAGACCTGCGGCCGGTCGTAAGTCGAGACCGGTCGCAGGTCGAGGACACAACACTACGTATGAGTCGGTTGCCAAGCGTCTGAAGATGGATCGTGTGACGGCATGGGGGATGGGATGCCGCAGTGGCTGCTGTTAAGTGTGGAAAAAAGAGTCGCAAGTTCCTTTTTGCGGTGCCGTTGTCCCTTTGAATGGTCACTAAGTGAATTGTCGTAAGTCGAGGGCAATCTGCACACGGACTTCTTTTGATGGCTACGGGCTGAAATTCACCCTAGCCAGGGGCGTAAGGAAGGAATCTACCTTCGGAACCAACTTCCTAACGTATAGACGCATGATGGCGAACCTGTGGCATGCATGCCGCAGGTGGCATAGAGAGCCATCTCTCTGGGCAAGCCAGCAGTCGCCAGTTGCTCTTCCATGTTCTGGTGTGCCGGCCAGCTGGTCTTTGCACACGCAGGAGCACTGGAAAATGGAAAAGCAGGTCCCTGGTGCACATGCGCATGCCAGGAAGCTGGATTTCTGGTTTCCGGCGTGCGCATGTGTGCTAGCCAGCTGGTCTTCACCCTTGCACGCGTGCCGGAAACTGGAAGCTTAGCTTCCCAGTGTGCACGTGTGCCAGGGAATTGCTCTTCTGGTTCCGATGCTCCTGCGCGTGCGCTCCTGTTTCGGCATTCCATGCCGGAAAGGTTCACCAACACTGGTGTAGATCATTTTTTGCCCCTTGGATGCTGATTGTTTTCCAGTTTGTTCTATAAAAACCATTTCCACCCCTCTTAGCCGAGCCTGTTAGCTTCCAGCTTTCTTGTGCATCTCACTTCTGGTTAACATCAACTCATAGCATAATGAAGGAGGAAGAGAAATTATAATCATTAACACTGCATAGACAGGGGGCAGAGTCACAACAGGAGAAGAGCTATGCGCTTAATTGTTTTGCTGCGTTGCTGTAAATCACCGAGGGTTTTCGGCACTTGCGTTAAATGAATACAATTTTCAAGGCTACCCAGGCTACCCAGGCCAGGAGGTGGAGGAGGAGGAGGAAAGAGGAAAAGGAGTAGGAGAAGGAGTTTTGGCACCTGCAGGAAATGAAGAATACAATTTTCAAAGCTACCCAGGCCAGGAGGAGGAGGAAGAGGAGGAGGAGGAGGAGAGGAGAAGGAGGAGGAAAAGAAGGAAGAGGAAAAGGAGAGGAGGAGGAGGAGGAAGAGAAGGAGAAATGAAAAGGAGGAGGAGAGAAGGAGGAGACAAGAAGGAGGAGAATAAGAAGGAAGAGAAGAAGAAGAAGAAGAAGAAGAAGAAGAAGAAGAAGAAGAAGAAGAAGAAGAAAAGGAGGAGAAGGAAGAGAAGAAGAAGAAGGAAGAAGAAGAAGAAGAAAAGGAGGAGGAGGAGGAGGAGGAGAGGAAGAAGAAGAAGGAAAGGAGGAGGAGGAGAAGAACAAGAAAAGGAGGAGGAGGAGGAGGAGAGGAAGAAGGAAAGGAGAAGGAAAAGAAGAAGAAGAAGAAGAAGAAGAAGAAGAGGAGGAGGAGGAGGAGGAGGAGGAGGAGAGGAAGAAGGAGGAAAGGAGGAGAAGGAAAAGAAGAAGAAGAAGAAGAAGAAGAAGAGGAGGAGGAGGAGGAGGAGGAGGAGGAGGAGGGGGAGGAGGAGGAGGAGGAAGAAGAAGAAAAGGAGGAGGTATGGCAATACTGCAAACAGTAGAATCCCCAGGGACAGAGTATTGGAGAAGATCCCTAAGTATCAAGATCTGAAAATTAAAAGTGAAAGGTTTTTGGCATCAGCCAGTGTGATCTGGTCCCAGTGTGAACGGCACACTGAGTGCCATACCAAAAAGTCTTGGACAGCCCTTGGAAAATCTGCGCAATGACAAAAACATCCATCTGTCAATTGCAAAAGGCCACATTACTTGGACCCCACGTATTTTACTACACCAATAAATTATGAACACGCTCGTTCTTGGCAAGCACGGGATGCGAACCAGGGCCAACGCCGCTAAAGAACTGGCAGGGGCAGGTTTCACACGGTGGCGCATTGCAATAAGGAAGGACCCGAAGCGGAAACGACAACGGCACACGAAAGCAAAGATACCACCAACGGTAATAGGCCCCCCCATCTGGCGCCCCACTCGAACGCTTATCGGCATTGACACATTCGCTACCCGTCAATTGCGAAAGGCAGCCGAGCTTGGAACCACTGGCCTCTCTAACACCATCCAACAACCCCATCTGCCTATCGCGGGGGTCTTTGGGAAGGACTCCAGAGGTGGGCCGAAATGCCAGTCTGAACCTCTGGCTGCGCGACAAACCATGATAATAATAAGGTTGATACAATAATATAATAGCAGAGTTGGAAGGGAACTTGTAGGTCTTCTAGTCCAACCCCCTGCATGGGCAGGAACCTTATACCATTTCAGACAAATGGCGATGATGATGATGATGATGATGATGATGATGGCGCCATGTTCCTCAGAAGCCACAAGATGGCATGCAACGTTATCCGATTCCTTGTCTTCTTTTGGCTTTCCAAAAAATCGTAGCCGGGAAAGCAAATTTGGGTCAGCCCATACATGATTTTCCACACACCTCGGCAGAAAAATAGGAGGAATGGGAGGAAGCTAACCTTGTCATCACCGGCCCCAGCAGGGGTCAGCCTCCTACTTCCGAATCGCCTTTTTCAATGGAAAATAAATCCCCATTCAAAAGGAAAAGAAAAACAGACGGTTATTTCCGTCAACAAAGTTTATTGATCTCTTCTAGGAAAAAAACAGATCAGCAGTGGGATGAAAGTCATGCCCCAGCCCCCTCCGTTTCTGCTATTTGCTGACGTATTTTACAGCTGTTTCTTCTCGAGTGATTGGCTGGTTTATATACACCTTTGAAACAGGGGCGTCACATCGTAACTACTGTATTGTAATAGCCCTAGACTTTATTTATTTTTTATTGGGTTTTTTTTTCTCCTGGAGAAGCCAAAGACAACAGAAGCCGAACAGATCTAGAAGCAGCATAACATTTCCTACAACGCCTTCTTAACGCAAATATTGAAAACTTTGAATAGCGTTCTTTCCCAGTGTAGTCTGGGGGAGATAGGGAATGTAGTCCAGCATATGGGGCAGTGTGTGTGTGTGTGTGTGTGTGTGTGTGTGTGTGTGTGTATTAGTCCTTGTCTGAAAGTTGGGCCACAAGGAAGGCGGAGTGCCAAAGAATGGAGGCCTTTGAACTCTGGTGCTGGAGAAGATTCCTGCATTGAGTCCCTTGGACTGCAAGGCCATCCAGCCGGTCAGTCCTAGAGGAGATCAACCCTGACTGCTCTTTAGAAGGCCAGATCCTGAAGAGGAAATTCAAAGACTTTGGCCACCTAATGAGAAGGAAGGAGGACTCCCTGGAGAAGAGCCTCATGCTGGGAACGATGGAGGGCAAAAGAAGAAGAAGGGGACGGCAGAGAAGGAGGTGGCTGGATGGAGTCACTGAAGCAGCAGGTGTGAGCTTTAATGGCCTCCAGAGGATGGCAGAGGACAGGAAGACCTGGAGGAACGTTCTCCATGGGGTCGCAATGGGTCGGACACGACTTTGCAACTTCACAACTAACAGCAACAACAAAGAATGTTTTGTTTTGGAAAACATGACTTCTACAACTGAGCTATCGGCTTTCTGGAGCAAAGGTTGAGGAGATGATGGTTGGAAAAAACACACAGCTGGGTTAGACACGACTTCGCAACTAACAACAACCATCTGGAGAAAGTCTGATAGAAGAGAATATTTGTAGCTCAAGGCTGAACTGTGACATTCTTAGAGCTCTCTGAGCTTGGGAGTTTTTGAGCAGGCATTTTATGACCCAACTAGGTAGCATCATTAGTGATAGAAGGGAGTGGGGTGGAGTGGAGGTGGATGAGGATTATGGGCTCCTTGGTGCTCTCAGAGCTTGGTTGCTTTCTTTCAGATGTTCCATGGCCTACTAGGGAACATCATCAGTGATAGAAGGGAATGGGGTCTGTTGAATGGAAGAGGAGGGGGAGGAGGACAATTATGGGGTCCTTGCTACTCTCTGAGCTTGGTGGTTTCCATGGAAATGTTTCATCAACCAACTAGGGAACACCATCAGTGCTTAGGGAGGAATGACATTTTCTCTCTGTTTATACAATACCCCAACTGAGGAACTACCAAGTCAGTAACAAGCAACAGCCCAGTCAAGCAGCCACCAAAAACACTCCCACCATAACACTGACGGGGCAAGCCACTAATATTAAAAAGAGAGCAAAACCCTCCAACTCTGATGGTGTTATCTAGTTGGGTCATGAAACGTCTGCCAGAAAAACCACCAAGCTTAAAGAGCACTAAGGACTCCACTGTAGAAAGTACTTAACTACCAGAATATGAGGATAAGACTGATTTGATGGATCCTCAAAAGCATCATTGGTGCCTTACAATAATACAATAATACCATAGCAGAGTTGGAAGGGACCTTGGAGGTCTTCTAGTCCAACCCCCTGCGTGGGCAGGAACCTTATACCATTTCAGACAAATTTCTATCCAACATCTTCTTAAAGACTTCCAGGGTTGGGGCATTCACAACTTCTGGAGGGAAGCTGTTCCAGAGGTTAATTGTTCTAAATGTCAGGAAATTTCTCCTTAGTTCTAAGTTGTTTCTCTCCTTGATGAGTTTCCACCCATTGCTTCTTGTCCTGCCTCCAGGTGCCTTGGAGAATAGTTTGACTCCCTCTTCTTTGTGGCACCCTCTGAGATATCGGAACACAGCTATCATGTCTCCCCTGGTCCTTCCCTTCATCAAACTAGACATACCCAGTTCCTGCAACCGTTCCTCATATGTTTTAGCCTCCAGTCCCCTCATCATCTTGGTTGCTCTTCTCTGCACTCTTTCCAGAGTCTCCACGTCTTTTCTACATCGTGGCGACCAAAACTGTATGCAGTACAGTTCACAGGTTCCCATTTGCTATCAAACCCATCTGCAAAGTTGGGTCTTGGCCACACACTCATCGTACTTAACTTCTGGCTTGGGAAAAAAGGAGCCACACCCTTTCTGTGGTATTTATATTGCACCTGCCCGGCGGGTGAAGGCAGAACACAAAAACATAGAATCTTCTGCAAAGAGTGGTGAGAAACAGCACATGGATAATGAGTTGGAAGGAAGCGGAGAAGACAACAATGTCCATGTTGCAAAGAACCTGATGGCCAAACTATTATGAGATCGCCTTCTGCCACCGAGAGCCTCCCACCAGCCAGGACGCTCCCATAGAGAGGGTCTCCTCATGGTGCAGTCGGCTAAACAATGTCGACTGGCGACACCCAGGGGGAGAGCCTTCTCCGTGGGAGCCCCTGTCCTCTGGAACGAATTGCCCCCGGAATTAAGAACTATCCCTGACTTACACACCTTCCGCCGTGCTCTCAAAACCTTTTTCTTCAAACAAGCCAGGCTGGCATAAAACATGATTTTTAAATTTAAATTTTTATTATTTTAATCAGGGTTAGTTTGGTTTTCCCCCCACGTTTCAGCCAATAGTTTAATTATGTCTTTTAAAAGCCTTCTTTTAACTTTATATATTTGTTTTTATTCTGGCTGTACACGGCCCTGAGTCCTTCGGGAGTAGGGCGGTATAAAAAACCCAATAAACTCTAAACTCTATTTTGAGGGCTTACAGAGACTCATCGCACAAGAACGAAGAACGTATCTGTAACAGCCAACACAGAGCTGGCAAGGAGACCTCGAAGGGATAACCACAAGGAACATGATACTTAGAATAATAAAGAGTTGAGAGGGACATTGGAGATCTTCTAGTCCTACCCTCTGCTTGAGCAGAGCAGGTGATCCGATATCATTCCAGACAAATGGTTTGCTGGTCTCTTTTTGAAAGACTCCAGGGATGAAGCTCCCATAACTTCTGAAGACAACTTTTGCTCCACTAGTCAATTGCTTTCACAATTAGGAAAATGTCTCCTTAGTTCGTGGTTGTTTCTCTCCTTGGTTATTTCCCAACCATTGTTTTTGTCTTGCTTCTTGGTGCTTTGGAAAATAGTTTTGACCTCCTCATCTTTATAGGAGGCTCTCAAATATTGGAAGTCTGCACCACTTTATAAGGCCTGGGTAAGGCCACCCTTGGAATGCTGCATCCAGTTTTGGTTGCCACAATGTAAAAAATAAAAAAGATGTGGAGACTCTAGAAAGAGTGCAGAGAAGAGCAACCAAGAGGATTAGGGGACTGGAAGCTAAAACATATGAAGAACGGTTGCTGGAAATGGGTATGTCTAGTTTTATGAAAAGAAGGACCAGGGGAGACATGATAGCAGCGTTCCAATATCTCAGGGGCTGCCCCAAAGAAGAGGGAGTCAAGCTATTCTCCAAAGACCCTGAGGGCAGGACAAGAAGCAATGGGTGGAAACTAATTAAGGAGATAAGCAACCTAGAACTAAGGAGAAAATTCCTGACAGTGAGAACAATTGGAACAGAAGTTGCCTCCAGAAGTTGTGAATGCTCCAACACTGGAGGTTTTTAAGAAGAGATTGGATAACCATTTGTCTGAAGTGGTGTAGGGTTTCCTGCCTAAGCAGGGGGTTGGACTAGAAGACCTCCAAGGTCTCTTCCTATTCTATTCTGTTCTGTTCTGCTCTATTCTATGTTCTATTCCTGCAACCGTCGTTTGTACCTCTCAACCTCCTGTCCCCAAATCATTCTTGTTGCTCTTCTCCGCACTCTTTCCAGAGTTGCAACCTCTTCTGGTGACCAGAACGTGGTTGCAGTACTCCACGGGTGGTCTTACTCAGGAGAAGACCTCCAAGATAGATGAGATGTGTGGCAAGAGAAGAACAACGCTTGAGGCGGCCTCTTGGCCAAGACCTTGGAGGCCCTCTCCCAAAAATTCATGACCTTCAAGGATAGGGAAAAAAAAGCTGAGAAGAACTTCTTAGCCAGGGCTAAGATACCAATCAAGACTCTTCTGGCAACCTCTCCTTCATCACATTTTAATATAAACCAATCTCCTATTCCACCAAGGGGCTTTTGTTGCACGCCACAGCTCTGATTTCCTGTTCTTTCTCCATCTCCTATTCAGTCAGGGCCAAAAAAGTATTTTTTTTAAAAAAAATACATTTTTCATGCAAAATTGCTTACCATTAAATCAAAACTCCTTTTCGTAGCCCAGAGAATTGCAAAACCGCTTCTTTCTTGAAAGTGAGCGAATGCACAATGTCTATCTTTCCTGATCTACGACTGTAATAAAAGACTCTGCTTATTGTTTTCGGGGTGTTTTTTTTTTTTGACAAGAAACACCAGGGCGCATTGACAAAAACCCGGATTTAAAAGGAAGATGAACAGAGGATAAATATCTTCCCAAGGCCCTCCAGCGTGTACAAAGTATAACCTAAAACTGAATGGATGTATGTATGGCTGTGGTTTCCGGCTGCCCGATTCAATCAGCTGATTCCATCGCTGGCCATAGGGGGCGAACATCTTGCCCCTGTGGATGGGGCGCGCAACTTGGGTGTCCTCCTGGATGCCCGGCTGTCCATGGAAGATCAAGTGACAGCCGTGGCCAGGAGGGCGTTTTACCAGGTTCGCCTGGTTCGCCAGTTGCACCCCCTATTGGATCGGGACGCCCTTCGCACAGTCACTCATGCTCTCGTGACATCCCGACTGGACTATTGTAACTCTCTCTACATGGGGCTCCCCTTGAGGTGCACCCGGAGGCTGCAGTTGGTCCAGAATGCAGCCGCGCGAGCAATAATGGGTACCACAAGGTACACCCATGTAACACCGCTCTTGCACGAGCTGCACTGGCTACCTGTATCTTTCGGGTGCGCTTCAAGGTGCTAGTCATCATCTTTAAAGCGCTCCATGGCTCGGGACCTAGCTATCTGCGGGATCGGATTCTGCCTCATACTTCCTCACGGCCGATTCGCTCCCACAGAGAGGGACTTCTCCGGGTGCCGTCCACCAGACTTTCTCAGCGGTCGACGCCCAGGGGAAGGGCTCTCTTTGTGGCGGGCCCAGCCCTCTGGAACGACCTCCCCCCCCCCGATATTAGAACTACCACGGACCTCCGTTCCTTCCGTCTGAAATTGAAAACGCACTTTTTCTGCCTGGCCGGCCTAGGGTAGCCTCTTACCACAGTATTATAGGGTTTAGGGTTTTAGTGATTGGTTTTGGGGAATTTTAGCGCAGGGTCTTATTGTTTAATGTGTTTTTTAACTGTTTTGTATATTTATTGTTTTAATTTTCCCTGTGCACCGCTCCGAGTCCCCTTGGGGAGAGGGAGCGGTCTAGAAATTAAATATATTATTATTATTATTATTTACCTGAATGGGAAAATTCATAAAGCAGTAAAAGTTTTAAAATGCCTGTTCCTTCACAGGAAGTAATAATAAAACAGGGCTGGGATTTTATGCTGGTTGCTTAGAAAAACCGACCAGGGACACCAGGAGGTGTGTGCGTGTGTGTGTGTGGGGGGGGGGGAACCAGTGGAGAGTTTTAACATTTGTGAGTGGTTAACACCCCCCCTCTTTGCCTTGGGAGTCTACATGCCGAGAAAATCGGATTTAATGCATAAACATAAACCGCTGGAGTAAAATGGTGAGCAGAGGTTTTAACTCTTTAGACATGAGGACAGGCAGGAATACTGTGCTGCTGAGTAAGATCCTTAGCTTGAGATCAAGTTTCTAGTAAGGAGAGATAATAAAACCTACCAGCCTGTTTTGAAAAGAAGGAGGCCGGAGGATTTGTATGGGGAAAAACCCCCAAACCCCACTGCAGTTCTAAACAATCTCTGGAAGCAAACTCTTCTCTTTTTCCCCACTTTAATACAATACAATATTCTTTATTGGCTTTGTATGTTTCTCCTCTCTCTCTTGCTCTCTCTCCTTTCTCTTTCCTTCCTCTCTCTCCCCCCTTTTCTCTCTCTTCCTCTCTTCTCTCTCTCTCCTTCTTTCCCTTTCTCCTTCTGTCTGTTTCTCTCTCCTTTCTCTCTCTCTCCCTTTCTTCTCTCTCTTACTTTCTCTTTCCTTCCTCTCTCTCACCCCTTTTCTCTCTCTTCCTCTCTTCTCTCTCACTCCTTCTTTCCCTTTCTCCTTCTGTCTGTTTCTCTCTCCTTTCTCTCTCTCTCTCCCTTTCTTCTCTCTCTCTCTTACTTTCTCTCTCCTTCCTCTCTCCGACCCCTTTCTCTCTTCCTCTCTTCTCTCTCTCCTTCTTTCCCTTTCTCCTTCTGTCTGTTTCTCTCTCCTTTTTCTCTCTCTCTCCCCTTGCTTTCTTTCTGTCTCCCTTTCTTCTCTCTCTCTCTTACTTTCTCTTTCCTTCCTCTCTCTCACCCCTTTCTCTCTCTTCCTCTCTTCTCTCTCTCTCCTTCTTTCCCTTTCTCCTTCTGTCTGTTTCTCTCTCCTTTTTCTCTCTCCCTCCCTTTCTTCTCTCTCTCTTACTTTCTCTTTCCTTCCTCTCTCTCACCCCTTTCTCTCACCCCCCTCGCTTTCTTTCTCTCTCCCCCTTTCCTTCCTCCCCCTCTCTCCTTCTGTGTTTCTCTCTTTTTTTCTCTCTCCTCCTTTTCTCTCCCCACTCTTTCTTTCTTTCTCTCTCCCTCTCCCTCCCTCCCTCTTTCGCCTTCTTTCTCTCCCTCCCCTCGCTTTCTTTCTCTCTCCCTCTTTCCTTTCTCACCTCCCTCTCTCCTTCTCTATATATTTGAGAGTCACGATGCTCCACATAATGTAGCATGTGTTTAAAATCTCTCGCTTACTTATTCCTTTCATCATTGTTTTTTATCTTGGCCGGGGAAGGCTCTTTGGGGCCTTTCGACTCTGGACACGCTCTTCTTCAAATCTCACCGTTTTCTTTCCAATCTTATTTTGCACGCAACGCGGAATATCCTCCTCCCCGCCACAAATTTTGCCCTTTTGTCGGTCCAATGGAGTCAAATAGAACTGGATAGTGAGAAGAAGAGCCTTCCTAACAGGGCCTAGAATGGGTTTTTCCCCTCCCTCTCTTTTACAAATGCAGCCTGCAGATCTTCGGAAGGTTTCTTGATAATATTTTGCTGGGCCAAACAACAATATCAGTTACACTGGACTATTCTCTAAAGCAGGGGTCTTCAACCTTTGCAACTTTAAGTCTGAAGGACTTCAGCTCCCAGACTTCTCCAGCCAGCTTTGCTGGCTGGAGAATTCTGGGAGCTGAAGTCCTTCAGACTTAAAGTTGCAAAGGTTGGAGACCCCTGCTCTAAAGGCCCTTTTTAAACAATTAGGTTTAGGCTAACTGCGGGTTTTTCTGCCCCCCCCCTTCCTTCTCTTTCCTGAATTAAAACCCCACCCAAGAGGAAGAAATGACCAATAAAAACTAAACCGAGAAAGTAAAGGGAGCTCGGCTGCTTTAACTTAAAGAGATCTCAGACAAAATATTATGTTTGGGTTACGGGGCTGATCAGAAGCTCCTTTGAACTTGGCACCGGGATGAATGCAGCTCTTATCCGCCCAGTGGCTCCAACACAATGCTGCTTTTGCGAAAATAAAACAAAATAAAATACCACGGAGCCAACAAGAGCAGCCACGAATGTTTGCACACGACGCAACTGCACCTAATCAAAGCGATAAGACAAAGAGAAAAAGAGGGGAAAAGCCCCGGTGGATGAAAGCAGAGGTGATGCAGACAATGGCTTCGTTGTTGGCGCTTTGGCTTGTTTGCTTCTGTTTTTTTTTAATTTCAGTTTATTGTTTATCTCGGTTTACTTCTGTAGCTATTCTGGCAAATGGAGCAGCTGTTATTTACGCTCTGCCAAGGATCCCAGCCACTCGGCTTTCCACCTTCCTCTCCAAGTTCTCCTTCTCTCCTGCTTTAAGAGCAAAAAAATAAATAAATCCTGATAGCTAAAACAGGGGGATTTCTCATCCCTCCCCCCCCCCCCCAACAATTCCAGCTGGAGCCAAGGAGGCAGAAACCACATGCGAAATATGCCCGGGTTTTCCCCCCTTCTTCTTCAAGTTTTACAAGCTCTTAACAGTTGCAGCTCCTACCATTTCTACGCAATATCCTGTTTGGACCACGCTTACGATCAAAGGCAGTTTGGATCTTGTTATCCTTCCACATGTGGCCCAACTGGACTCCAGTCCAGTTTACACTTAGGGCAGCATTGCCCTGGGTGTGCAAGAAACGGCAGGCGTGCGACGCAAAACGGTCTGCAGAACGGTTCCCTTCCCGGCTTAGCCACGTTTGTGAAGGGCCCCACGGGGTGCCTGGGAAGGAGGGCGAGGGATCTCCCCACCACCACCACCACCACCACACCCCTTCCTAGAAAGTCAACAAATCTGATGGGCTTCGAATTGCAAAAATAAAATAAAATAAAATAAAAACTCCCTTTCCGAGAAAACTTTCTGGGAAGTTGACATCGGCGAGAATGAAAAGAGCGGGGCGGCCTTCCAAAGAATCCTATTTCCAAGGAAATAAATCTCGCTCGTCAAAACAACCGCGGTTCTGCCAATCACCTCTCCTTTGGTGGGGGGCGGTTGCATGGTGTCAATTCTTGGCAGGACCGAACCTCTGGAAAATCCATCTCTCTCTCTCTCTCTCTCTCTCTCTCTCTCTCTCTCTCTCTCTCTCCATTAATATATTTCCTTCTCCTTGGGCAGGAGACAAGCAAGGAGAGAAGAAACAAAAAAGCTTCTCTTTTTTGGATAGAAGAGAATAGAATTCCTTATTGGCCAAGTGTGATTGGACACACAAGGAATTTGCCTTTGATGGATTGTGCTCTGGGTATATACATATTCCGAAAGATTTGGGAAGAATTGCAGGGCTGAAAAGGGAATGCCTGAATTTCATTACACACTCTTAATTTCATTACACAGGCAGCAACCGAAGTGGGTTAAAATCCTCTGTGGATTCATTCCTCTTTCTCTGACGACACCCTGCCCCCCTCCCATTAAAACAAACCAAACCCAACAAGAAAGGCCTTCAATGGGCACCTGGATCAAACCTGTTTCTGCAAGGAGATTGGTGGGGGAAGGGAGAGAAGGAACTGGAGGAAACTACAGGAACTAAAGGAGGAAACTACAGGGAAACCCAAGAAGGAGGGGAGGGAAATAATGAAGCCAGGCCTCCCTTCTTTGCATTCAAAGGTGTCCCTTGGGGGTCCTCGCCCACCCCGGACTAGTCCACCCGTCGTGCCCAGCACTCGTGGGGCAGAAAGCCCCCCTGCCCTGCACACCAAGGCACCGCTTCTGCAGGAGTCAAGAAGAGGGCCGTGAAAATATTTACAGACCCCTCACATCCTGGACGTGAATTGGTTCAACTCCTACCCTCAAAACGACACTATAGAGAGCTGCACAGCAAGACAACGAGACACAAGGGCAGTTTTTCCCACTCTGCTAAAGAAATAATTCCCTCACCACCGTCAAACTAATCACGAAGGCTGCATTGCTATTGCTATTAGTCTTCTCATCGTTCCTATCACCCATCTCCTCCCACTTATGACTGCAGGGCTGTAACTTTGTGGCTTGTATCCTTACCATTTATATTGATATGGATTGTTTCCTGATTGCTTATTTGCACCCTGTGACTATCATTAAGTGTTGCACCTTAGGATTCTTGACAAATGTATCTTGTCTTTTTATGTACGCCGAGAGCATCTGCGCCAAAGACAAATTCCTTGTGTGTCCAATCATAACATTTCATTTCATTTCATTTCATTTCAATCCTATCCTATCCTATCCCATCCCATTCTTATTATTGTCTCTGTTCTGTTCTATTTTTTTTCTAATTCTATTCTAATTCTCCTCCGGTCCTGGCACCCCTGGGCTCCGTTGCCCTGCGGGAGACAACCCCCCCCCCTCCCCACACACGCGTGTCGGCTCGGGCACGTCTGAACGCGCCTTCCCTTCCACGCCCTTACTCACCCGGAGGCTGTCCGTGCAGCCGGCCCTTCTCGCAGGCGTCCAAGCGGGCGGCGGGTCCCTCGGGCAGCGGCCGACTCAACACCCCCACCAGCAGCCCCAGAGAAGCGATAATCCACAAAGCGGGGAAAGGAGGCAGGCCAGCGGCCCGGCCCGGAGCTGCCAAGGGCAGAGCGAGGCGCAGAGGCACATCCGACGGAGGAGGGGGAAAGCCTGGCCGGTCCCGGTGGCTCAGCTGCTCCGCCGCCCTTCCCAAGCCGGAGGAGGAGGAGGAGGATCCGCAAGGGGCAAGGAGAAGGGCAGGGGGGGGGGGCGCCTGGTTCTGCGCCCTCTTGGCACGCTTGGCCAGACCGGCCGATGCTTCCTTCCAAGCGCCGGGCGAGGAGACCCTTCCCCAAGACGAAGCACAATAAAAGTTTCCTTCCCCCGCGGACGCCTCCTCTGCTTGTCTTCGGGGTTCCTCCCCGTCCCCTCCACGGCTAGCTAGCGCTCCTGAGCTGGCACCCCCGGGCACTCCGCTTCCTGCGGGCCGCGCATCGCCGGGGCCGCCTGGCTGGAGAAGAGGCTGGGGGCGTCCGCGGTGGAGAGCGAGCGGGCGAGGACTAGGAGGAGGAAGAGGAGGAGGAGGAGGAGGAGGCGGCCGCCAGCGCGGCTCTGCCCTCCTCCGGCAGCAGCGGCGGCACCCTCCGTGCCCGGGGCGCGCTGGGCTTGGCCCCGCCGCTCCTCCAGCGCCGGCCCTGGGCTCGGCCTGCCTTCCCGCCGCGCTGGCCTTTTGTTCAAGTCTTCTTGGAAGCCATCATTCCCAACCATGGAGGGGGGAAAAAAGGAAGGAAGGAAGGAAGGGGGGAAAAGAAAGGAAGGAAGGAAGGAAGGGGGGGGAGAAAGGAAGCGGGGAAAAGAAAGGAAGGAGAGAAAAAAGAAAAGAAAAGAAAGGAAGGGAAGAAGGAGGGAGCCGCTGGAAACCCCGAGCCCGCGGGGTGAAGTGGCCGTTTGAGCTCTCGGCTGGCTTTTTCTTTGCCCCCCTTCTTCTCTTCTTGCCCTCCCCCCTCAAAGGCAGAGGCAACACGCCCAGGCTCCGTTGCCCACCCCCCTCTATTTCCCTTCCTTCCGCGCTCCCCCTCTCTCCGCTCCTGCTAAGGTCTTCTCCAAGCGCAGCTTGTCTGCTCCGTTTCCCGGCGGCGGCGGACTGAAATGTATGTAAGCCGAGCGAGCGAGAGGGAGAAAGCGGGGAGGGGGGAGAGAGAGAGAGAGAAAGAGAGGTGGGGGGAGACAGAGAGAGAGCGAGGGGGGAAAAAGAGGGGGCTTTGAGACTAGGCGCGACTAATCCAGCCAAGAAAAGCCGATCTGTTCGGCTTTGGGGGCTGGGGGTGAGCGGTGGGGGGAAGAAAGGCATGGGGGGTGGGGGGGTGGGAGGCAGGAGCCAGCCCGTTCCCCTCTCCTTTCCCCCCCTCCTCATCCTCCCTCCCGTCCTGCAGCTTTGTCCCCCTAGCTGGGGAGGGGGGAGGGAAGCGCTTGGCAACCTGCCACCCGCGGGGAGGGGAAAAGGCCGTGGGTGTCTCGCGCGTGCCGGCGTGGGGCGCGAAGAGGGGAGGGGGAAAGAGGAAGGCGACCCTTCCCCCCCCCTCTCCCCAGGCGCAAAGGAAAGCCAGCCTCTCTTGGCCAAGGCCTCCAGCCCACGGGGAAGTAGCAGAAGGGAAGCAGAAGAACGGAGTTGGAAGGGACCTTGGAGGTCTTCTAGTCCAATCTCCTGCTCAGGCAAGAGACCCTATACCGTTTCAGACAGATGGTTGTTTAGTCCCTTCTTAAAAACCTCCAGTGATAAGGAAGGAAGGAAGGGAAAAAAGAAGGAAGGAAAGCAGAATTACAGAGTTGGAAGGGACCTTGGAGGTCTTCTAGTCCAACCCCTGCTCAAGCAGGAGAACTTATATCATTTCAGACAGGTGATTGTCTAGTCTCTTCTTAAAAACTTCCAGTGATAAGGAAGGAAGGAAGGAAGGAAGGAAGGAAGGAAGGAAGGAAGGAAGGAAGGCAGAATAACAGTGTTGGAAGGGACCATGGAGGTCTTCTAGTCCAACCCCCTGCTCAAGCAGAAGACTCTATACCAGTGATGGCAAACCTTTTCGACATCGAGTGCCCAAACCGGAATGCAAATGCGCTGGAGTGCCAGCCACCTGGTCTTCGGGTTTCCAGCACTCTGGAAACCCGAAGTGCGCAAAGACCAGCTGGCCAGCGTGCACTAGAAACCAGAAGAGCAGCTGGCGATGGCGCGCCCACCCACAGAGAGGGCTGTGCATGCCACCTCTGCCACACCTGCCATAGGTTCGCCATCACATGACCCTAGACCATTTCAGACAAATTGGCTGACCAGCCCTTGCTGGACAGCTGCCAAGTCGGAATTTATGCCCCCCTCTGACCCACAGAAAAAGACCCCAAAGGGGGAGACTCTCTGCAGCGACACAAGCGGTCAGCGCAGGTATCCGGCCCAGGGGGACGTAGTTTGAGGACCCCTGATTGAGTGCAATATAAAAAAAGGCAAATGATTTTTCTGCGGACCACCAAAATTTTCTCGTGGACCACCGGTGGTCCACGGACCACCAGTTGATGAATGCTACTCTCCTCCTTGAGGTCTGCTAAAGAGATTGCCCTGCCTAGGAGTGTGTGTGTGTGAGAGAGAGAGAGAGAGAAAGAGAGAGAGAAATACAGAGAAAGAGGGAGAGAAAGAGAGAGAAATACAGTGAGAAAGAGGGAGCGGGAGAGAGAGAGAAATAGAGAGAGATACAGAGAGATACAGAGAGAAAGAGGGAGGGAGTGAGAGAGAGAAAGAGAGAGAGAGAGAGAAAGAGGGGGAGAGAGAAAGAGAAAGAGGGAGAGAGAGAGATACAGAGAGAAGGAGGGAATGAGAGAGAAAGAGAGAGAGAGAAAGAGGGAGGGAGAGAGAGATACCGAGAGAAAGAGGGGGAGAGAGAAAGAGAAAGAGGGAGAGAGAGAAAGAGGGAGAGAGAGAGATACAGAGAGAGAGTGGGGGAGAGAGAGACGCGAGAGAGGAGGGCCTGGGCCTCTAACTGCAGAAATGAGTTTTGCAGGAAGAGGGGATGATGGAGAGAAAGGAATTCACTTAGACGACATCCAGATGAGAGAGAGAGAAAGAGAGAGAGAGAAAGAGAGAGAGAGACCAACTGTAAATACAAACATCAAAAGAGATCAGCCTGGCCCTCTACGGAGGCTCTGCAGGAAGTGCCTTTTATTTGGGGGGGGGGGGATTTTTTTAAAAGGATAAATCTTGGCAGGGAGGGAGGAAAGGTATGTGTGAAGGGAAGGATATGAAGAGCTGGCTTCCCTTCTTTGCCCCTGGGCCAAAACCCGTTCCTTACAGCTGGCTTCAGGCAGAAGCTTGTAATAACCGTCATGCCGCCTTCATCTGCAACTCATTAAATATATACGGGGAGAGGAGGGGGATTATACATTGGCTTTGAGGAAACTCAAGGAAACTGTATTCGGTTTGTCTGTCTATCATCTATCTCCGTCCATCCATCATCCTCTCTTCCCCCCATCTGTCATATCTATCATCTATCTGTCTGAATCAATTTTATGTATTTACATCCATCCATCCATCCATCCATCCATCCATCCATCCATCCATCCATCCATCCATCCATCCATCCATCCTTTTCATCTCTCTCTCCATTCATCCATATCCTCTTTTTCACCTCTGCCTGTCTGTCTGCTTGCTGCCTACCTTCCTACCATCTCTCTTTTTTCATCTGTCTGTCTGTCTACCACCTCTCCATCCATCATCCTCTTTTTCATCTCTTATATCCATCCATCCATTCATCAACTTCTTTTATCATCTACCTACCTACCTACCTACCTACCTACCTACCTACCTACCTACCTACCTACCTACCTACCTACCTACCATCTCTCCATCCATTATTCTCTTCTTTCATCTTTCTTTCTCTCTGTTTTATCCATCCACATCTTCTTTTTTTGTCTACCTACCTACCTATCTACCTACCAACCATCTTTCCATCCATTATTCTTTTTCCATCTTTCTTTCTCTTTCTCTTTTATCCATCCATTCATCATCTTTTTCATCTCTTATATCCATCCATCCATTCATCAACTTCTTTTATCATCTACCTACCTACCTACCTACCTACCTACCTACCTACCTACCTACCTACCTACCTACCTACCTACCATCTCTCCATCCATTATTCTCTTTTTTCATCTTTCTTTCTCTCTTTTATCCATCCACATCTTCTTTTTTTGTCTACCTACCTACCTATCTACCTACCAACCATCTTTCCATCCATTATTCTTTTTCCATCTTTCTTTCTCTTTCTCTTTTATCCATCCATTCATCATCTTTTTCATCTCTTATATCCATCCATCCATCAACTTCTTTTATCATCTACCTACCTACCTACCTACCTACCTACCTACCTACCTACCTACCTACCTACCTACCAACCATCTTTCCATCCATTATTCTCTTTTTCCATCTCTCTCTCTCTCTCTTTTATCCATCCATTCATCATCTTTTTCCATCTATCTACCTATCTACCATCTCTCCATCCATCATCCTCTTTTTTCATCTCTCTCTCTCTCTCTCATATATCCATCCATCCGTCCGTCCGTCTGGCTAATTATACCCAACAGCAATTCATTTCCAAATTCCAGTGGTTTATCTCACAGGATAAGAAGAAAAAAAACCCAGACAAATAAAGGAATTAACTCATGTTGAGAAATGGCAGCTATGCTATAACCCCCCTCTTGTTCCCTGTCCCCCCCCCCACTCACACACACACACACACACACACACACACACACACGCACCCCTACATCCAGTTAGTTAAAGCCAAGAAGCCAGGAGAGAAGTGCACAGATGGCCAAAGGCACCAACCAGAGTGGGAAGTGAACATATGCGCTATCTGTATGGGGCGACGTGTTGGTAGCGCAGATGATGAATTAAGTTTGCTTCTGTCACTGTTTATTGAATTTCGCTAAGTATTTATAACACTTCCGTGAGATATTCTGTGCTTTGGCGATGGGAGTCCAGGAGCTTTTCCTTGCTTCAGTGTCCCATTCTCCACCTCACCCTTCCCTCCTCCGCTCTTCTGTCCAATGTTCCCCCTGCTCCTTTCCCCACCTGGAAACAGCCCCTGGACTAGAGAAATTAATCAGTGGGACAACCTGCCTCCTGAAGTTGTGGATGCTCCAACACTGGAAGTTTTGAAGAAGAGGTTGGACAACCATTTGTCTGAAGTGGTGTAGGGTTTCCTGCCTGAGCAGGGGGTTGGACTAGAAGACCTCCAAGGTCCCTTCCAACTATTCTATTCTATTCTATTCTATTCTATTCTATTCTATTCTATTCTATTCTTTCATAGGTAAAGGTTCCCCTTGCACATATGTTGTTCCCGACTCTAGGGGGCAGTGCTCCTCTCTGTTTCAAAGCCGAAGAGCCAGCGCTGTCCGAAGACGTCTCCGTGGTCATGTGGCTGGCATGACTAGACCCCAAAGGCTCACAGAACACTGTTCCCTTCCCACCAAAGGCGGTTCCTATTTTTCTACTTGCATTTTTTACCTGCTTTCGAACTACTAGGTTGGCAGAAGCTGGGACAAGCCACGGGAGCTCACTCCGTTACGCGACGCTGGGGATTCGAACCACCGACCTTTCTGATCGACAAGCTCAGCCTTTTAGCCACTGAGCCACCACATTCACAGCTACTTTCATATTTCTATTCTATTCTTTCATAATTCTGTTCTGTTCTGTTCTATTCTATTTATTAGGAATGTAATCCTAGTGTTGGGTTGGCAATATATATATAAGCCATGATTGGAATATTGTATCTGTAACTTTAACTGCTACAGTGAGATGTGATTGGCTGCTGTTTCCGCAATCAGCCATAAGAGGAAGCCAGAATCACTGTTAGGTGCTGATCCTTGAATGATGGCTGCTGTGTATGTCAGTTATTGATCAGCAGTTGTGTTGAGCAACTGTAAGTCAACGTTTGAGTAATAGACTGTGCATATGATTCAGGACTACTTATCGCTTGTTTGTGAAGAAGCGTCTCTTACTTTATTTTTCCAATGCAAGTAAAAATCTACTTGTTTTACCTTCAGTGTCTGTGACTGATAGGGTGGATAATTAGCAACTTGCTACATTGTGCTGCATAGTTTCGGTCTCCTAATGGAGATATCTTCTATTCTGTTCTGTTCTATTCTATTCTATGTTCTGTATTCTATTCTATTTTATTCTATTCTATTCCCATTCCGTTTTCATTCCCATTCCATTCTATTCTATGTTCTGTATTCTATTCTGTTCTGTTCTATTCTATTCTATTCTATGTTCTGTATTCTATTCTATTTTATTCTATTCTATTCCCATTCCGTTTTCATTCCCATTCCATTCCATTCCATTCCATTCCATTCTATTCTATGTTCTCTATTCTATTCTACTCCCATTCCATTCTATTCTATGTTCTCTATTCTATTCTATTCTATTCTATTCTACTCCTATTCCATTCCATTCCATTCCCTACTCTACTCTACTCTACTCTACTCTACTCTACTCTACTCTACTCTACTATTATTTCTGTCTCTATCTCTATCCCCTTCCCTGTCATTCTCATTCCTATTCCTGTTGAAATCTCCTTCATGGAGAAAGAGACTTTGGTAAGCAATACCAAGAATGCTTTTGCATTGCACCTTATCTGGGCAATCTAATTACAGGGAACCCTCGACTTCCGACCATAATTGAGCCCAAAGTTCCTGTTGGTATGCTGGACATTTCTTAAGTGAACGTTGCTCCATTTTACGACCTTGCTTGCCGCGGTCAGTAAGCGAATCCCTGCAGCTGTTAAGTAAGGGATACGGTTGTTAAGCGAATCGGCTTCCCCACTGATTTTTTGCTTGTCGGAAGTTTGCAAAAAAAAGGGGGGGGGGTGTCACGTCATCCCGGGACATTATGACGGTCATAAGCCTGAGTCAGTTGCTGAGCCTCTGAATTTTGACCACGTGGCTATGTGGATGCCGCTACGGTCATAAGTGTGGGAAACGGACGCAAGTCATTTTTTCCCCAGTGCCGTTTCACTAAATGAACTGTTTGTAAGTTGAGGGCGACCGGTATGTTGGATTTATCTGGGCAATTCTTCCAATTTCTGGAAGATCAGAGATCTTTGGCTTGCCAGCTGCAGTGGCAATGCCTCCCTAGGTGTTCTCGCTCTTATCAGGCAGCTGACAGGGGAAAAAAACCATAACATTTCCTCTATTTTCAAAGCCTCTTTTCTTGGATCGGTTCCAAAACAACAGCCGAGGGGCGTTTTTGCGCATTAAAGTCTTGGAGGCTTGAGGAGAAAGAAGGCGGGATGGAGGCAGGTGGTGGAAGATGCTAACTCAGGACCTTCAAGTCTTATCAAGAAGCCAGCATGGAAACGAGGGGGAAGATAACCCTTTATTTCCCCGAAAATAAGACCCAACCGGAAAAATAAGCCCTAACACGATTTCCCCCCCAGGATGCTCCTAATATAAGCCCTACCCAAAAAATAAGCCCCAGTTAAGGATCATCAGCTAGACCAGGCGTGAAATGCTACAAGTTCGGGCCAGTTTGCCCAAAACGGTGGTAAAAAAAAAAGGCTACCGGTTCTGCGAAGTAAGTAAGATATACTAAAAAAAAGTTTTAAAAGTTCCGACAATCGCACGTCGCACAGCGAAAAATGGGGGTGGGTGGGAGGGGGTGTCCGTTTTTGCTCCCAGCTGGCTTCCCTGAGGCCTGCTAGGCCAAAAATGGGGGGTGGGTTTGCTGAGAAAGAAAGAAGGAAAGAAAGAGAGAGAGAGAGAGACAGAGACGGAAAGAAAGAAGGGGGAAAAAAGAGAAAGAAAGAAACAAGAAGGGAGGGAGGGAAGGAAAAAGGAAAGAGGAGAGGAAGGAAGGACTACAAACCTGGCACTAGACGCAGCTTCAGAGGATAATCCAGGGCTGGAAGGGACCTGGAGGTCATCTAGTCCAACCTTGCTCCAGCTCCTGCTCGAGCAGGGGGGATGGACTGGAAGACCTCCAAGGTCCCTTCCAACTCTGAAATTTCCTTATTCCGAACGGGGGAAGGTCTCCTGCTCGAGCAGGGGGGGGGGTTGGGCTAGAAACCTCTAAGGTCCCTTCCAGCTCTATTGTGGAATGGAATCGAATTCCATTGACCCTTTCCCGCAATTTTTTGCAAGTTATTTTTTGCCCCAATTGTGATGCCGAAGAAGCCTTCCAACCTCCTGCATTCACCCATCCTTGATTTATTTCATACAGTGGGGGGACATAGGGAAGCAGTACACACACACACACACACACACACACACACACACACACACACAGACAGACAGAGAAAGACAGACACACAGAGATAGACAGACAGAGACAGAGAGAGAGAGGGAGAGAGACAGACAGAGAGAGACAGACAGACAGACACACACACACAGACAGAGAAAGACACACACACACACACAGATAGACACAGAGAGAGAGAGAGAGGGAGAGAGACAGAAAGACAGACACAGAGAGAGAGACAGATAGAGACTGACACAGAGACAGACAGACACAGAGAGAGAGACAGAGAGAGAGACAGACAGACAGAGACAGACACACACACACACAGATAGACAGACAGAGAGAGAGAGAGAGGGAGAGAGACAGACAGACAGAGACAGACAGACACACACACACACAGAGACAGAGAGAGAGACAGACAGACAGACAGAGAAAGACAGACCGACACACAGATAGACAGAGAGAGAGGGAGAGAGACAGAAAGACAGACAGAGAGAGAGACAGACAGACAGACAGAGACTGACAGACACACACACAGAGACAGACAGACAGACAGAGAGAGACAGACAGACAGAGACTGACAGACACACACACAGAGACAGACAGACAGATAGACAGACACAGACACAGACACACAGAGAGACAGAGAGAGAGAGACAGACAGACAGAGAAAGACCGACCGACACACAGATAGACAGAGAGAGAGAGGGAGAGAGACAGAAAGACAGACAGACAGACAGAGACTGACAGACGCACACACAGAGAGAGACAGACACAGAGAGAGAGAGACAGAGAGAGAGACAGACAGACAGATACACACACACACACACACACACACACACACACACACACACACAGGGTTTATGTTTCCACCCCAGGAGCATTTATGGGCTGAAGAAGGCTGCAACTTCTTCTGATATCTAGGGCGTGGAACATCAACGCTTGTGGGGGTTGTTGTCGTTTTTTCCAGAGCCCCATCGTAATAAAAGCTGCATTTCACGTTTAGCACCCTGCATGAGGAAATATGTATTACTAACGGCGAGATATTAAGAGAAAACTCATCCCCAGCTTGCTGCCACTGCCAAAATGATGTATTTCCAAATCACGCTGGGTACGTTAATGATCTGCAAGGTAATAGAAGGCAATCGAAAAGTAAAGAAGTCGCCGGCTGCAACCGGCACAGAGAGCGCGCGCGGCTCATGTTAAGCAGTCAATTTCCTCTCCCCGTCATAAAGAGATTTTTAACGACGTGTTTCATTCGGCAGAGCCCTGTGGCTCCGGGCTTCCATTTTCTCTAGAAAAATCATTGAGATTCACAACGGCCTGCCCTGGCGCCGTAGGAGTTTACGACACAAGCACAACAACGGTTGTTATCTCCGGACGAAGCTGGGTCATTGGATGATGCCTCCTTCGGAGCCATTTTACGGGTGCACCAAAGCATGGAGCGATTTCCATGCTGCAAAAAAAATGTATTTCCATGCGCTGTCTTGACAGCGTCCCCCGAGCTGCCATGATGAAACCCCAGAAGAAAAAGGAGGATCAAAAGGCGGAGATTTCGGGAGAGCGAATTTGGCCCGAAATGGACGGATTATCCGTCCATCGAAAAGGGACCTTCTGGATGACGCAAAGATGAGACGTCTTCGAAGGCAACACTGATCTCGGGATGTCTAACGGGGAGGCCCCTGTGGACCGAGCCGAAGATTTCCTGGTACCGAAGCACAAAAATGGACCTACGGGTGTAGGAGGAGGAGCGCGGGCGGAGTTAAAAGTGAAAGCAGCCTAGAATTTCTACACACTGTAAGTGTTGCTCCGTAAGACGCAAACTTTTGGTCTCCCAAAAGGGAGTGGAAATGTCTGGGTGTCTTATGGGGCGAATATTGCTGAAGCCTCACCGACTCACCCGTCTGTCAGGTATTTTCGGCCTTCAAGTGTCCTGTTTTCGGCCTCTGTGCACTCCATTTGAGGCCTCCTGCATGCCCTGTTTTTGGCCTCCTGCACGTCCCATTTTGGGCCTCCCACACACCCCATTTTCAGTCCCTGTGAAGACTGAAAGAAGTCCCTGTGAAAAACCAGACAGAAAAACCAGAAAGTCCATTTGACTCTTGAAAAAGCACCTTTTCAGTTGACTCTTGAAAAAGCACCTTTTCAGCCATGATCTGGATGACCGAGAATCTCCACAGACATTTACCTAAGCCCAACTATGGTTTACGTTGACATTTGTTAGCCTCTAAGACTAATAACATCAAAAAGTCCAACTATGGTCTACATCTCTAAGACAAATTCCAAGGTCAACCATGGTCTACATCTCTAAGACAAACACCATCAACAAGCCCAACCATGGTCTATATCTTTAAGACAAGTAACATCCAAAACTCCAACTATGGTCTACATCTCGAAGACAAACACCACCCACAAGCCCAACCATGGTCTACAGGGGTTCCCAAACTTGGCAACTTGAAGACTTGTGGACTTCAACTCCCAGAGTTCTCCAGCCAGCAAAGCTGGCTGGAGAACTCTGGGAGTTGAAGTCCACAAGTCTTCAAGTTGCCAAGTTTGGGAACCCCTGGCACACCTTTAAGACAAATAACATCCAAAACTCCAACCATGGGCTACATCTCTAAGACAAACACCAACAACAAGCCCAACCATGGTCTACACCTTTAAGACAAATAACATCCCAAACTCCAACTATTGTCCACTTCTCTAAGACAAACTCCCAAATCCAACTATGGTCTACAACTCCTAAGTTCACATACCATATGAAACTAATCATTTTATGGGTAAAAAGCAGTGAGGGCAGAAAAATGGGGGTGCATAAAACCCACAGCGGAAGGACTGGGAACTTGAAGTGATTTGAGAAGTGATTTCAATTGAGACGTAATTGAAAAATAATCGTAGAAGGCCCTGCGAAGACTATCCTGCCATTTGGAGAAAATCTGAGCAAACCACATGATGGGGCGATAATCTCTGTGAAACATCAGTGCTGTGAGCAACCAATCTTCTTCCCTTAAGATACTCATCTCTTGTTTCTCATTGTTTTCTACGTTGTTTTATCATACCGTAACATCGCATGCCTTAGTCCAGGGGTCTGCAAAGTTGGCTCTTTTAAGACAGGTGGACTTCAACTCCCAGAGTTCCCCAGCCAGCATAGCTGGCTGGGGAACTCTGGGAGTTGAAGTCCACCAGTCTTAAAAGAGCCGACTTTGCAGACCCCTGCCTTAGTCCAAGGGTCTGCAAAGTTGGCTCTTTTAAGACTGGTGGACTTCAACTCCCAGAATTCCCCAGCCAGCCACCTAGGCTGGCTGGGGAATTCTGGAAGTTGGAGTCCACCAGTCTTAAATGAGCCAACTTTGCAGACCCCTGCTTTAGTCAATTGCAAAACATTTTTAGGGAGATTTTTAAGGAGTTAGTAGTTAGTAAAGTAGTTTTAGTAGTGGCCTCCCCCCCCCCCACCCCCAGATGTCAGGCGTCAACTCTATCAAAACAAAATATGTTTTTCGCTAGATACCAGAGAGCTAACGCATTTTATACTTGAAACAAATAAAAGTATAAAAACAGGATGACTTCCCACCCACCCACCCCCTCTCCTCTTTAACCCAAGCTGCTGATTTGGCATTGGAACAAACACACACACACACACACACACACACACTCCTTTGTGTGTGTTTTGCTAACACACACAAAGAAACTTCTGTTTATACAGTGAGTCCGGGGCCTTTAAAATCGAAAAAGTTTGCGAAGCTGTAATTTGTGGTTTTGCAACTGTGGTTCGGCGGAACAAGGAAAGTTTGCAATACACACCCAGCTCCTGCTTCTCGTTCTCGGTCATCCCACAAGCTATCACGGCAACCATCTTTCACCGTGACAAATACATGAAGATCCTGCGAAGCTGGCCGCCTTCCAGATTCTTGGCTTCGTGATGCACTGGGGTGCTACATCAGTTCTGCTGGAGCTCAGCCTTGTAATTAGGGCTGGCAAGCTACTAATTACATACTGCCATCAAATCTAACAATTTTCCCAATAAAAAGAAATAACTACTTTGGTGTTGGATATGGCAAATACAATTACATACTCTTTCTTTCTTTCTTTCTTTCTTTCTTTCTTTCTTTCTTTCTTTCTTTCTTTCTTTCTTTCTTTCTTTCTTTCTTTCTTTCTTTCGTTCTTTCTTTCTTTCTTTCTTTCTTTCTTTCTTTCTTTCTTTCTTTCTTTCTTTCTTTCTTTCTTTCTTTCTTTCCCTTCCTTCCCTCCCTCTCTTTCTTTCTTTCTTTCTTTCTTTCCACTTAATATATGTGTACATATATGATGTGTTGACTCAGGAGGCATTCGGGGGGGGGGGGGCGTTTAAGATGGTCACAGAGGCTGATGCAATATAAAAATTGGAGATTAGATAAATGATGCAGAGAGATGTAGGCAGTGGCGGGAGTCAAATAATTTAACAACCGGTTCTCTGCCCGAATGACCAGCAGGGTAGGCGGGGTTCGGTGGTCATGTGATCAGGTGGGCATGGCCAACGCAATGCCACTCAGGTTGATGGGCTCTTTGCCTTAGCTGTTATGATGGAATAAGGGTTAACCAGAGAGGCAGTTTCTGTAAATAGGGCAATAAAGATTAGGCTACAAATAGCACAGGGATAGTTTAATAGTTTTTAATAATTAGGTATTTTTGTATTTTTGTATGGTTTTAATAACGCCTGTGCGCCGCCCTGGGTCCTTTTTTAGGAGAAGGGCGGGGTATAAATTTAAATAAATAAATAAATAAATAAACACCAGAATGTTTCCTTCCTTCCTTCCTTCCTTCCTTCCTTCCTTCCTTCCTTCCTTCCATCCATCCATCCATCCATCCATCCATCCATCCATCCATCCATCCATCCATCTCTATCTCTCTACCTATATACCTATCATCTATCTATGCATCCATCTATGCATCCATCTATGTATCTCTCTCTCTCTACCTACCTACCTACCTACCTACCTATCTATCTAATCAATCATCCATCCATCCATCCATCCATCCATCCATCCATCCATCCATCCATCTCTGTCTCTCTACCGATATAACTATCATCTATCTATCTATCTATCTATCTATCTATCTATCTATCTATCTATCTATCTATCTATCTATCTATCTATCTATCTATCTATCTATCTATCTATCTATCTATCTATCTATCATCTATCTATCTATCTATCTCTATCTATCTATCTATCTATCTATCTATCTATCTATCTATCTATCTATCTATCTATCTATGCATCCATCTATGTATCTCTCTCTCTCTACCTACCTACCTACTTACCTACCTACCTACCATCTGTCTGTCTCTCTACCTATGCACCTCTCATCTATCTATCTATGCATCCATCTATGTATTCATGCATCCATGTATGTATGAATCTCTCTCTCTCTCTACCTATCTCTCTACCTACCTACCTACCTACCTATCATCCATCCATCCATCCATCCATCCATCCATCCATCCATCCATCCATCCATCCATCCATCCATCCATCCATCCATCCATCCATCCATCCTATCTCTATATACCTGGATATCCAAGCATGCGCATAACACATGAATCCATGCTTCCTACTCAAAGGCCCACTGCTTACCACTAGCCTCTCTGAAACCTGCGGGGGCCCCCCTGCTCTTCAGCCCCTCTGCTGATCCCCAATCCCCTCTAAAGGGCGAACCTCTTCTCTCTATCCAACCAAAGCAGCGCGACTTGGGAAAACCTCTTATGTGCAGCAAGCTGCACAACCAGGTCAGAAGGTTGCTGGGATCCCCAAGGGACTTGTGTCCTCCTGCTGCTGCCCTGCACGGCCTTGGAGCACAGTTGTCAGAGATTAGGTGGTAATGGACAATTAGGGCCTGGTGTTCCGTGTGGGGGCTAACCCTCCAAGCGGGGCCTGCTGTCTCCCTCCCTCCCTCCCTCTCTCTTCCCCCTTTTGCTCCATCAAGATGACCAACCACTCCTTCCCTCCCTCCTCCTTTCCTTCCTTCCCTCCCTGTTCGTAGCGCCTGTCAGTCCCCAAGGGCTGTAATTCAGCTATCCTTCTCTCACTCTATCCATCACATTTACAGAAATCCCCAAAGTGGACTGCCTTCTAAATGTCTTTACCTTGCGCATTATCCTGGGGCTTAACAATCCAATATTGGTGCAGCCAAGCATAATTACTTTCCATTGATGATAAAACGCCCTGAATCCTGTCAACCCCGGCTGTTTGCATCTTACGGGGCCGAGGATCAATAGCTACAACAAAGGAGTAAAACCTGATTAGATGCTGACTGCTTGCTGCTCTGTGGAAAAGGAGGGGGGGGGGGAGAGGCAGCCGTTTGGAAATATCGGAGCTCTGGTTAAGAAGGAAACAGCCGTCTCCACTTACAAAGGATTGCCTCTGAGGGTGGTTGGAAGAGCTTGTAGCTGGCAGAGAAGAAGAAAGCAGGCCCCAAAACAGAGAAAGGCGAGAGAAGAGCAACCAAGAGGATTAAGGGACTGAAGGCTAAAACCTACGATGAACAGTTGCAGGAACTGGGCAGGGCTAGTCTAGTGAAGAGAAGGACCAGAGGAGACAGGAGAGCATCTTCCAATATTTGAGGGGTTGCCACAGAGAGGAAGAGGGGGTCAAGCTATTTTCCAAAGCACCTGAAGGCAGGATAAGGAACAATGGATGGAAACTAAACAATCTTGAAATAAGGAGGAATTTTTTAACAGTGAGAACAATCAACCCACGGAACAGAAGTTGCCTTCAGAAGTTATGGGAGCTTCATCACTGGAAGATTTCAAGAAGAGACTGTACTGCCATCTGTCAGAAATGGCATAGGGTCTCCTGCTTGGGCAAGGGGTTGAACTAGATGACCCACAAAATCCTTTACAACTCTGTTAACCTGTTGAGGACATGCTGGGTTTGAACCTACAAGGATTGACAACAGTCAGAATTGTACAAGCCACAGTGCTTCTTCCTAGAATACTTAACGGAAGTGGAAAAAAAGGACTTTGAAGGATACCTAAGAAGATTATCAACCATCCAGGACATGATTGCCCCAAAGGTGCTTTTCCAAAAGCAACTGGACTTTGTTTTTCCTTCAGGATGTTTCGCTTTTCATCCAAGAAGCTTCGTCAGGTCTTTAGAATTTTCTTCAAGAGAACTGAAGAAGCTTCTTGGATGAGAAGCAAAATGTTTTCAAGAGGGAAAAAAGAAAGAAAGCCCAGTTGCCTTTTGGGGAAAAAAAACCTTTGGGACTGGATGAGTTTGGACACCGCTGAACTTTGGTGTTGGAGAAGACTTCAGACAACACCAGGGACATCCAAGAAACTTTATTTCACATCTCACACAACATCAGGGGCTATCAATCCATCCCAAAACACAAGTGGAGTTTATGCCTTGATAAAAGTCATAAAGTCCATGAGGCCTAAAATAAATAACTTGGCATTCTTGGGACGTTTTGGACTTCAACTCTCATTTAGATATCTTAAAATCCCCGTGAGATGTGGAAAGGACTACATTTCTTTCAGCTGTGTGGTTTGTTCTAAGCTACCGGCACACACCGCTACCTGGTTGACCAGAGGGCCTTCCTAGCTCCATTTTAAGTCTTGGAAATTCGTCACAACATCACAGTAGAGAGGAGGGACATGATTATGGCTTTCCACCTGTCAGCCTAAAGTGAAATGTAACTTTGCGTTGGTCTCTGCACTCTGCGGTTCAGGCATGGAAGATTTAGCGTTCGGAGCTCTGCTTCTGAAGAGGGGCAAAATTGAAACAAAGCTGCGGTGACATGAGAAAACGAACCAATCTTGCTGGCTGTTTCTCTCTAGGGGGAGGGAGAGGATGGAGAAGGAGGAGGAGGAGGAGGTGGAAGAAGAAGAAGAAGTAGTTGAGTTGTGACTCACAAAGCAACATTCCCTTTGAATTAAGGATGTGGTATTTTTTCTTTCCCCCCTTTTCTCTAAGGATAAATGAAGAGGAGAAGGAGAAAGGGAAGAAGAAGAGGAAGAAGAAGAAAAAAAGAGGACGAGGAAGAAGAAGAAGTTGAGTTGTGATTCACAAAGCAACATTCCCTTTGAATTAAGGATGTAATATCCCCCCCCCGCCTTTTCTTTAAGGATAAATGAAGAGGAGAAGGAGAAAGGGAAGAAGAAGAGGAAGAGGAAGAGGAGGAGGAAGAAGAAGAAGAAGAAGAAGAAGAAGAAGAAGAAGAAGAAGAAGAAGAAGAAGAAGAAAAGAGGACAAGGAAGAAGTTGAGTTGTGACTCACAAAGCAACATTTCCTTTGAATTAAGGATGTAATCTTTTTTTTCTTTTCCCCCTTTTCTTTAAGGATAAATGAGGAGAAGGAGGAGGGGAAGGAGGAGGAGGAGGAAGAGAAGGAGAAGAAGGAGAAAGTGAAGGAGGAGGAGGAGGAGGAGAAGAAGAAGAAGAAGAAGAAGAAGAAGAAGAAGAGAGGACAAGGGAGAAGAAGTTGAGTTGTGACTCACAAAGCAACATTTCCTTTGAATTAAGGATGTAATCTTTTTTTTCTTTCCCCCCTTTTCTTTAAGGATAAATGAGGAGAAGGAGAAGGGGAAGGAGGAGGAGGAGGAAGAGAAGGAGAAGAAGGAGAAAGTGGAGGAGGAGGAGGAGGAGGAGGAGGAGGAGGAGGAGGAGAAGAAGAAGAAGAAGAAGAAGAAGAAGAAGAAGAAAGAAGAAGAAGAAGAAGAAGAAGAAGAAGAAGAAGAAGAAGAAGAAGAAGAAGAAGAAGAAGAAGAAGAAGAAGAAGAAGAAGAAGAAGAAGAAGAAGAAGAAGAAGAAGAAGAAGAAGAAGAAAAGGGAGTTTTCCACTTGGCTGCAATTCATTTGCCCACATTTCCATCACACTTAAACCATCTCAAACCATCTGAGGACGGCATTGATTTGTTCCTTGGTGGAGCACCGGCTGGATTTAATGGGGATTATATTTTTTAAGGCGATGATTACCAAGGGAGACGGGAGATAAAACTATATTAAATAAGAGGACACGAGGCCTTAAAACAGAGTTACCGAGCCGTCTCGGCCTACCCAGCTCTTAAAGGAAGGGCAATAACTCCCCTCACGTGCCTCTTGACACAGGTGAGCTGAGCGGTAATGAATTTGCAAGGTGTAATAAACCTGATGGAAATTGGCTTGGAAGAGACTGGTGGCAATCATGCATCCTCTTAGAGCACGATACTTTCAAGGACTCTGTCCTCGTCAAAATGACATGATGAAGAGTGGGGGAAGCTGGGAGACCACAGGCCCTTTTCTAAGCAGGGTCCGGAAGCCGACGGGTTTACCTACAAGGAAAGAAATGATATGCCGGGCCTCAGTGGTGGGTTTCAAATTGTTTTAGAACCTACTCTGTAGGTGTGGCCTATTTTGTGGGCGTGGCTTGGCAGTCATGTGACAGGGTGGGAGTGGCCACCTTTTAAAATGTGGTGAAACTCATTTAACAACGCTCTTGCTTAGCAACCAAAATTTTGGACTCAATTTGATGATAAATTCGCTTTCTTTCTTTCTTTCTTTCTTTCTTTCTTTCTTTCTTTCTTTCTTTCTTTCTTTCTTTCTTTCTTTCTTTCTTTCTTTCCTTCCTTCCTTCCTTTCCTTTCCTTTCCTTCCCGTTGGGTCACTGGCAGCGGTGGGCCAGATTTACTTCCAGGTACGCCGGTGGAACCTCCTCTCACCGGTTCTCTAAATTTCACCAACCGGCTCTCGCGAGTAGGTGCGAGCCTGCAGAAACCCACCACTGCTGGGCCTGCAATGGAAATTGTAAGGCGAAATCGGACTTTGCTGGATCTGACAAGCAACAGGCCAAGAGTTAGGGCATGTCTCCACCCAAAGCAGAAAAGAACATAATGTAACAGAGTTGGAAGGGACCTTGGAGGTCTTCTAGTCCAACCCCCTGTTCAAGCAGCCAATCCTAGATCATTTTAGACAGAGGGTTGTCCAATCTCGTCTTAAAAACCTTCAGCGAGAGGGAAAAGTCGAGGGATGAGGAGAAGGAAGAGAAGGAAGAAGAGGGAAGTAGAGAAGAGAAAGGAGAGAAGGAAAGGGACGAGGGGAAAGGAGTAGGAGAGAGGGAAGGAGAGAAGAGATGAGGGGAGAGGAAAAGAGGAGAGGAAAAGGCAGGAGAAAGAAGTAGAGAGGGGAAAGGAGAGGGATAAATATCTAGAGTGTTACGGTACAACTATGAAAATAATGTCTATCATGACGTACAACATTATGTATTTAAAAGAGATTATAAATGCATGATAAAGAGAATATTGGTTATAATCAGGGTGTATAAAAAACTATGTATACTCAAAACAAACTTGATACTGTAAAACTGTACTAGAAATGTGATATATACAATGAAAAATTTATTTTTAAAAAAAACTTCCAGTGTTGGAGCATTCACAACCTCTGGAGTGACGTTGCCCCACTGATTCATTGTTCTCACTGTCAGGAAATTCCTCCTTAGTTCTAGGTTGCTTCTCTCCTTGATGAGTTTCCACCCATGGAAGTCCTTGGTTCAAAGGTGTTGAGAACGCAACCACGTTCTTTGTAGAAGAACACATAGTAGTACCTAACTAGGCTTGTGAGGTTACCTGCTTCTGAGAAACAAAGTTATCAGCGGAGCCATAAATGTCTTTGCAATCCCAGTTGATTTCTCTCACATTCTGTCTGTGGCTCAATCATATAGAAAGTTGTTGAGAACCTGGGTGCAGCTGTGAGAAGTCCTTGTAGAACGTTAGCTGTGGTGTACAAGGAACGCCGTTTGCAGCCTCATTTCTTATGCTACTTTCTAACAAGAAACATCACTGGCCATAGGGGGCGAACACCTAACCCCTGTGGATGGGGCATGCAACTTGTGCGTCCTCCTTGATGCACGGCTGTCCATGGAAGATCAAGTGACAGCCGTAGTCAGGAGGGCGTTTTACCAGGTTCGCCTGGTCCGCCAGTTGCGTCCCCTACTGGACCGGGGTACCCTTTGCACAGTCGCTCATGCTCTCGTGACATCCCGACTGGACTACTGCAATGCTCTCTACATGGGGCCCCCCTTGAGATGCACCCGAAGACTTCAGCATGTCCAGAATGCAGCCGTGCGGGCAGTTATGGGAACCTCTAGGTTTTCCCATGTAACACCGCTCCTGTGTGAGCTGCATTGGCTGCCTGTCGTCTTTCGGGTGCGCTTCAAGGTGTTGGTCATCATCTTCAAAGCGCTCCAAGGGACGGGACCTAGCTATCTGCGGGATCGCATCCTGCCCCATACATCCCTGCGGCCGATCTGCTCCCACAGAGAGGGACTTCTCTGGGTGCCGTCCACCAGGCTATGCCAGTGGGCGACGCCCAGGGGAAGGGCCTTCTCTGTGGCGGGCCCGACCCTCTGGAACGACCTTCCCCCTGAAATCAGAACAACCACGGACCTCCGCTCCTTCCGTCAAAAATTAAAAAGGGGTTGTTTTAGTTTTAACATGGGATTTTAGTGCAGGGTTTTAGTTTAATTCTTTTTTAATACTGTATTGTTTATGGTTTTTATATGTATTTTTAATTTCCCTGTGCCCCGCCTCGAGTCCCTTTGGGGAGAGAGAGCGGGTTATAAATTAAATTATTTATAATTTAATAGGGGGGGGGAGGGGGAACAGGCAGCGCATGCGCGCGCGTGTGTGTGTGAATCGGCTCACTTGCCCCTCTCGGGCCCCCAATGGTGCAACCAGCCATGCCTGTGCTCTCCTGCCCCGGTGCGCGCTCTGCCCAGGGGGTTGCCCCCTACTCCCTCCTCCTCCTCCTCTCTGGCCCTTTCTAAGAGTTGAACCGCTCACTGCGGCCCGGTTCCTATCAAGCCACGGACCGGCACCGGTCCGCGGCCCGGAGATTGGGGACCCCTGATTTAAAACAGGGGTTCCCAAACTTGGCAACTTTAAGACTTGTGGACTGGCTGGAGAATTCTGGGAGTTGAAGTCCACAAGTCTTAAAGTTGCCAAGTTTGGGAACCCCTGTTTTAAAAGAATTGTTACGTTCCGGTTTGGCTGTGGTCATTTCCCAGTTAAAGGGGGAAACCCTTAATTTGATTGGGCAAGAAGGGGGAAAAACCCCTAAAAAAAAAGAAGCAGGAAAACGATCCCCTTTAAAAAAAAAAAAGATTGACTATACATCTTTCATTTTGCTCAGACGGGAAATCCCTTGCAATATAGAAGATTTAATGAGTTGAGGAGCCTAAAAAAAGGAAAGGAAGTGGGGATAGATTATCAAGAGGAATAAAAGCAAACCGCCAGACAACATACCAATATTAAATATTAGGTTTCTAAACCAAATATATATAATGCGTTTAGGGACTTAATGGAAGTTCTCAGAAGCACATTTATCTGTGGCTTATGGTTCAACAGCCAATATTATAACCCCATTTATCATTGTTAGGCAATGTGGAGGAAGCTGCAGATAGTAAGACTCGGCGCAAGGAGAGAGGTCCATTTGCTTGACAGAGCAGTCCACTACTACCCTGTTTCCCCTCTAAAATAAGACCTCCCCGGATAATAAGCCCAATTTGGCTTTTGAGCACATGCGCTAATATAAGCCCTCCCTGAAAATATTGCAACACAGTAGCAGCCATGAGGTGACCACGCTCGCTGCCTCCTGCACCTCAAAAATAATAAGACCTCCCCGAAAATAAGGCCAAGCACTTATTTCGGGGGTCAAAAGAAAATAAGACCCAGTCTTATTTTGGGGGGAATGCGGTACACCCTGAATGTAAGATGGTTTAATGCAGGGATGTCAAACTCAATTTCATTGAGGGCCGCATTGTGTTTGACTTTGGGGGGCCGGAGTGGGTGTGGCCAGAGTAGGCATGGCCACTCTTGTAGGGGGCATCTGTGGTGGCCTGAGTGTCAGGCTTCCAAGTAACACCCTCAACGAAAGAAGACTCCGAGGCTTGAGTTTCCTCGAAGTTCCATTTTATTACAGACTAGCCGTTCCCGGCCATGCGTTGCTGTGGCCCAGTCTGGTTATGTGGCCAACCAATCTGTGTGTAGATCTACACCTGCACACACAAACACGTACACATAACCACTGTAAAACCCCTCTACCTACCTACCTACTGTATTTCTCCCTCTCTCTCTATCCCTCTACCTACCTACCTACCTACCTACCTACCTACCTACCTACCTACCTACCTATCTACTTACTGTATTTCTCCCTCTCTCTATCCCTCTACCTACCTACCTACCTTACTGTATTTCTCCCTCTCTCTGTCCCTCTACCTACCTACCTACCTACCTACTGTATTTCTCCCTCTCTCTATCCCTCTACCTACCTACCTACCTACCTACTTACCTACCTACCTACCTACTGTATTTCTCATTATGTCATAAATGATGACATAATACCTGTGGCCCACTGTTCTCTCTGTATCCTTTTTTACAATTTGTTTACATTTCTATTGCGTGTACCTGGCACATCTACACAATCTATATATATATATATCTCATTGGTGCCGTATTTGAAAGGAATGTTGTGTGAAAATTTGGAAACGATTGGTGCAGTACTTTTGGAGATTAGCGGTTTTGAACCAACTCTTGTTACCTTTTTATGTATATAGATGTCATATTGGCACATCTGGGAAAAACCCGAATCTGAAAGCTTCCAGGTTTTCCTCACCCAAAAGGAAGTCCAAGTCCCTGCCCAGCATCCACATGTCCGATCAGGCACCATCCAATACTGGAGAGGCCTCCCAGTCACGCCCCTCCAGGTGCAGGGCAAGGTGACTGTGACTCTCTGAGAAAGGAATGTTATTTAGACTATATATCTCCCATGCTCCATATAACCCCCCCTCCCATTTTCCCACAGTGGGAAATGGGGCAGGCCTGAAGGCCCAAATGTAAAACATGGCTTCCAGGCCTGACACCGGGTGCTCTGCCAGAGAAAATGGGCTCCCGAGCTCCGTTTTAGGCTGCAACGGCCTCTTGCAACTCTCTGCCAACAAAAATGGAGCTCGGGAGGGCCATATGCGGCCCTGCCGAGCTCCGTATGCGGCCCTGCCGAGCTCCATTTTTGCTAGCAGGGGCAGCGAGGGGCCCAGTCCTTCGCTGTTTCCAGGGCGGCCCCACGGGCCACATCTAAGAACCCTGTGGGTCAGATCCGGCCCCCAGCCCTTGGGGTTTGACACCCCTGTTCTACTGTCTTTCAAGGAAGTGTGATTCTCTTGCTGGTCTAACGAGTCTAACCATAATTTTATTGGGCTGTTAGCAAACACAGGCGAAGGCTGAATTTGAAGAGATAATCCCTCACTGGTTTTAATGGCTCAGTCATTTACTCCTAGGTAAAAGTTCCGCTTCGCTCCTCAACCCGAAGGTGAGTTATGATCTTGGACAGCTGCACAATGTGGCAAATATGTAAAACTCCAAAAGCCATCAAGGAAGTAAAGGAGGGAAGCTGCTTAGCTCTCAGAAAACACAAGGAAGGGGGTGTTAATAGAGGTTGTAAACTTACGCAGGTGTAAAGAGAGTGGACCAAGAGACTGTCAAGGAAGGATATCCCCCCCCCCCACACACACCACATATGGCCTACCAGAAGCTACAGTGAAGGCCGCCATCTGAATGGTTTTACAACCAGATTGAACAAGGTCGTGGAGACTATCAAAGCCTCGTCATATGCGTGGAATATTAATTCCATTATCAGAGGCGGGAAGCTGGGAAACCCGATAAGGAGAACATTCTTCTTGAAAGCTTCTCAGAGCTATCTACCGTATTTTTCGGAGTATAAGACGTGTCTTATATAATGAACGTAGCCCCACCCACCCAGCATGCCCCACCCTCTGGCTTTGCCTCCCAGCAATTTACCTCCTCACAGCAAATGAGGAAAATGGGGCTTGTGGAGGCAGCAACAGGCTATAGCCATGATGGTGAACCCAGGGCACGCGTGCCACAGGTGGCACGCGGAGCCATTTGTCAGGGCACGTGAGGCTTGCCATGTCAGCTGGCCAGGGCGCACGTACGGGCTGGCCGGCTGACTTCGGCCTTCTTTTGAGCCCATTTTTTTGCCCTCCGGAGGCTTCAGGAGCTTCCCTGAAGCCTCCGGAGCGCAAAAAACGGCCCTACAGGCAAACCAGAAGTTCAGGAACTGACTTCTGGTTTGCTCGTAGTACCGATCTTAGCCCTCCGGAGCCTTCAGGAGGCTTCCCTGAAGGTTCAACAACCCTATGAGCAAACCAGAAGTGACTTCCGGGTTGCTCGTAGGGCCGATCTTAGCCCTCCGGAGATTTCCAAATCTTGCTTCCTGCAATGTTTCCCACAAAAAAGCTCCATGGGGAAGCCAGCAGGAAATCGGAAGTCACTCGAGCTGTTTTTATGCTTGCTCTTGCTCATTCTGTTTCTCTGTCTAGGTAAGGAAATATCTCTGAAATGACGACCCAGTGGGTCACAGGTCATCTTTGCCTCTTTATCAATCGATGGTGAGGCCCCATCTGGAGTATTGTGTACAGTTCTGGTCCCCATACCTTCAGAAGGACATTATGGAAATGGAAAAGGTGCAGAGGAGGGCAACCAGAAGGATTAGGGGGCTGGAACACCTTCCTTACCATCTGAGGCTGCAACGGCTGGGCCTCTTCACTCTAGAACGACGGCGCCTGAGAGGTGACCTGATTGAAGTCTATCAAATCATGCACGGTGTGGACAAAGTCAAAAAGGAAAAATTGTATTTTCTCTATTGCACAACACTAGAACTAGGGGGCACTCCATGAAACTTTTGATAGCTAGACCTCAAACAAATAAGAGGAAGGACTTTTTCACCCAGAGGATCCCTGGTCTATGGAACTCCCTGCCAGAAGAAGTGGTGACAGCTGTCAGCCTCGACACCTTTAAGAAAAGATTAGATGAGTTCATGGAGAACAAGGGTATCCATGGCTCTCATGATGGATGCCTAAGGACACCCTCCGGGATGGAGAGATAGGCAGGATATCTCTCAATGCCATTTGCAGGGAATCACAAGCAGGTGAAGACATCTCAATGCAATACAATAGCAGAGTTGGAAGGGACCTTGTAGGTCTTCTAGTCCAACCCCCTGCGTGGGCAGGAACCTTATACCATTTCAGACAAATGGCTATCTAACATGTTTTTAAAGACTTCCAGGGTTGGGAAGACTTTAAAGACTTCCCATCTGCTTGGGAAGACCCTGAAGCAAATGGGGAACCACTGTGTGAGACAGAAGGCTGGACTGGATGGGCTGTGGCCTGTTCCAGCAAGGCTGTTCTTAGGTTCTTATCTTCTTATGTAGTTCCGAATAAATCTAGGTAAGCAACTAAGGTTGGCACCATTAAGCAGAGAGAGATTTCCGTAAAGTCCAAGCGGGTGGATCAAGCCCAGTGAACGAAGCTGGAGCGATTCAATTCTATAGAATACATTAAGGCTTTGCCACCATTATAAATAACCCTGGTAATTAATCATATTGGGACGAGCTGTATGTGCCTCAAACAAGAGTCCGCAAAACTGGGACGCTCGCGGTACCTTGGTGGTAACATCAATTCCCCCCCTCCCACCCACCCACCCCGGGGCCAGTCATGTGTGCTGGGCGGAGTGTAGCTCCTGATTTTTTAATTTGGACAACTTCCGCATGATCAATGCAAAAGGAAAAAAAAACAAAAACCCACACACAAACTCCCTTGGGTGAGAAATAGCCTCTGAAGCTGAGAGAAAGTGAAGTCTCTTTGATGCTTAGTCAAAAGCGAGATGCCACAAACGGCAAATAAGAATGCTCACTAACACACACACACACACAAACTCTTCCCCCCCCCACCCGGTTCCTGCTCATTTAAAAAAAGGGGGAGAGAAAAAAAAATCTCATTTAAAGGCTAATTGGAACACCAGGGGAGAGCCATATATTCATTAAAAAGGCAACAAATTTATAAAAGCTCAGTGCTGCCATATTAATGAGGCAGAAGAAGAATGTGGTTAGATTAAAACAACGGCCATAGTAATGAGATCTCACACTTTTGATTTTGGGGGTAGGAGAGAGAGAGAGAGAGAGAGAGAGAGAGAGAGAGAGAGAGAGAGAGAGAGAGAGAGAGAGAGAGAGAGAGAGAGAGATTATGGGCATCATCGTTGGAAGATGTTTGTTAGTAGTTGTGCATTTCTGCAAATTCCTCGATCTGTTTTGGAAACCAACTCTACCTTTCTTGTCCAATGGCCAGGTTTTCCATTGAAGTCCACAACTCATAAAGTGGGGGGGGGCATAGTTCCCCCCCTCTAATGTAGGAGAGGACTACGCTCAGCCCAAGGGAGGGGCCAAACGCATCGTCAGTCACGAGTCCATTCGTGCCCACGAGCAAAGTCCAGCCCAGCGTGAATTCCTTAGCTACCGCCAAATCGCTTCGACCGTTAGTAGCTCAGATTCTTGTAGAGCGCATATCAGCTGATGAGAAGTCCTTATAACCCATTTGAACTGCCTGGATCTCCTGTTTTCCCCGGCGCTTGATAGAAGCGCTATCGAGTGGGTGACGTTAAACCCAGCAAGAGGGGGGGGGGGGGAAAAAACAACCACCCCAGGTTTTGCAAAGATGTCTCTTTTGACCTCAACGGCTCTTCCTTGACGGTCGACACCATCTGTGGAGTTAACATTTGCTTAGGGAAGCTCAACAAAGAGAGGCGGCACTTAGCGAGGCCTCCGATTCAATTGAACAAGCATCAAAAGGGTAAACACGATTTAGAAGAGGCGGCAGCGGTGTCATCTGTATCTCCCAAGCAGGGATGGATTAAAATATATATATATATTCTCCGTTGCTCGCTTTGGAGAAATACACGCAGCCTGATTCATTCCCCTCTGCTGACTTCCTGTTGACATTTCGTCCTTCCTACTTAACCGCTCCTTCTTTTAAAAATCAGAAGGTAAGGTTAAACCTGTTGTAACAAAGGAGCTCCTAATAGCTCTGGTAGGCCATGTTTTCTTAAGGTCTGCCCTCCAACCCCCCCCCCCCCCAAACCGCCTTTTAATTTGGGGAGTTTAACTAGCAGAACTCATGAAAACCGACCACATCAGATCCTCCTTTTAGTCCGGAGGGGGTAAGTAAGTCGTGGTTGTGTCTAATCAGCCAGGCCTTGGGTCACACCTGGAAATCACTAGAGCTATTTAAGTTAGCTAAAGGTTATTAATAAATCTCCCGCGATTTCCTTGAGTCAATAATGGAAGGACCCATCTTTCAAGGGAGTTTATGTCTGGCTGTGTTATGGTACCAATTTGATCCTTCCTCTCCAACTCTCCTCCCCCCTCCCGCTGCCCACCACAGACACGGGACCAAGCAGGAAGCTCAAATCTCTGGTGACAACTATGGCAAAACTGTTGAATTATACGTGCTGATGTGTTTCTTTTTCGGAAGGCCTCCTTGAGGTTCCTGGACAGCTGGGCGTAAGAGAGATGGATTTGAGCTCTCTTCTGGGGGGATCTCGATGTTTTCTCCCCACCCTCAAAAAAAAGTAAAATAATAATAAAATAGAATAGAATGCAAAATAAAATAATAAAACGAAAATGAAATGAAATGAAATATAATAATAATAAAACCTGTAAAATAATATAAAATAAAACAACATAATATACTACCATAAAAATGATAAAAATTAACGTAATAAAATAAATAAAATACAAAATAAAATAATAGTAAATAATAAAATAAAATATAAAATAAAATAATACAGTTAAAATAAAAGAAACATTAAAATAATAAAATAAATATAAAATGAAATAATAGAATAATAGAATAGAATAGAATAATAAAATAGAATAGAATAATAAAATAAAATAGAAAAATAAAATAGAATAGAATAATAAAATAGAATAGAATAATAAAATAAAATAGAATAATAAAATAAAATAGAATAGAATAATAAAATAAAATAGAATAATAAAATAGAATAGAATAGAATAATAAAATAAAATAGAATAATAAAATAGAATAGAATAGAATAATAAAATAGAATAGAATAATAAAATAAAATAGAATAGAAAAATAAAATAGAATAGAATAATAAAATAGAATAGAATAATAAAATAAAATAGAATAATAAAATAAAATAGAATAGAATAATAAAATAAAATAGAATAATAAAATAGAATAGAATAGAATAATAAAATAAAATAGAATAGAATAATAAAATAAAATAGAATAGAATAATAAAATAAAATAGAATAATAAAATAGAATAGAATATAATAATAAAATAAAATAGAATAGAATAATAAAATAAAATAGTAAAATAAAACAATTTTTAGTACAATCCTAAAACATCGGGAGTATCACTTGAATAGTATCATCATTGAGAAAATCACTATTGGTCAATTATTGAAAGGCCAGCTTTACCCCGAACAGCTTACACCCTGCAATGATATTAACTAACCATCAAACAACTACATCTGGCTATCCCAGGTCCCGATAGATCAGTGATGGCAAACCTGTGGCACGCAAGCCATTGTCCCAGTTCAGCTCTGTCACATATGTGTGCATGCCTCCTGCTGGCCAGCTAGTCTTTAGGTTTCTTCCACGCATCATGCGCAGGGGACTGTGGGGGTGTGCATGCAGTGGGCATGCACACACGCATGGGTGCACATGCATGGGGGTGGTGGAGGGGGTTGCGTGTGCACACACATTGCATTTTGGGGGTTCGGGCGCATGCTTTGGGCACTTGCTCCGGAAACGGTTAGCCATCACTGTGACAGCTGCATAAAAACGCTAAATCCAGCCTAAACATCTGGCTGACTGCACCAACAACTATAATGAGTCTAAACATCTGGCTGACTGCACCACCAGCTATAATAACAACAGAAAGAATCCCAAATGGGGAGGGGGCGGTTTGATACATTTCTTGTAGACTCTGGTTGCGAACCCCCCGAAGAGAACAATAAGCAGGATAAAAATATATTCTACATTGTAAAGTCGATCCAGACCGGAGAGTAGCTTAGAAATGGCTTCTAAGACTGAGAAACTTTTTGTGATGGTTCATGATGCGTATAAGCCAGCATCGAGTGGAAAAAATACATATTTGCCAGTGCTTCCCTCCCTCCCTAACGTTGAATTTACGCTGTCCTGCTTGAGACCCCAAAAATGTTCTCCATCTGTGGTTCTTTCAAGTTTGAAAAGAAAGAGCAGATGACTGGTTTGGGTTAAGGATAAACATATCAATCACGAAACTGCTGCGCATACGCACAAAACATGTGCTAATATTCACAGATCACCCTTCAGATGCCAGTAAGGAAAGGAGAGGATCGGCGGCGCTTAAGGCGGGGGACAGTAAAAACGGGAACGAATGCCTGTTTTTCTTTCTTTCTTTTTCCCAAGAAATAAAACTTCAGTGGGTTTTTTCCCGGTGAGAGGTATTCAGCTCTCGTCAGTTATCCATACCCTTTCTGGGATTCGAACCTGGGCAACTTGAGTATGAAGTAGACGTAGTAACCTCTAAGCCACGGGTTCTCCTCGCTTTGTCAGCTAAACCAGGGGAGTGATGAAGGATTTTTTTCTTGTGAGACCAATCTATCAGGGCAAGCTGGTCTACTCAAGTATGGGGCAGAGCAATACGGCTTCCACTTTTGCCTTTCAGCCCCAATCCAGGAGCTTCTGCAGGCAGTCGCTTCCGCAACAAGCTATTTTTGTGTTGAATTTATATGTTACCGGCAAAGAAATAAAGGGAGACTAGTATAGATCTATTTCAAGCTATTTAGCTCTCGTCAGCTACCCATTTCTGGGATTCAAACCCGGGCTACTTGCATGTTAGGTAGATGTATTAACCTCTAAGCCGTGGGCTCTTCTCGCTTTGTTGGCTACACCGGGGGAGAGATTAAGTGGATTAAACAAGAAGCCTGAATTTGATTCGGGAGAAGTCACTGAGAAGGAGCTGGAGTGTGAAAAAAAAAACCCACCCGTTTTGTGATTCATTAAAGTAGCTGCAACAGAAGATGCTGCTTTAATGAGACTCACACCTGTCATTTGCCCTGTTTAGACAGTACTTACAACCATTCATTTGGTGATTGTTTGGAGTCACAACAGCACTGAAAAAAAGTAATGTAATAATTTCTGGATTACGCTTGGTCACTTCTCCCTTTTCTACCCAAGGGGCTCTTCTTGCCCAAGATGACTTACAACTGGTCTTCACATCATCTTCTTTTAATGACCCCATAATTCCTTGTGGGGGGGGGGGGTGGAGACTGGGTAACTGAATGAAGCTGAGTGTTTACTGGCCAGATGCTCTCCTGTCGCCAATGCGGAGTTTTTTTCAGCAGATACATTCTCACTCTGTTCAGAGAGAGAAATATCTGTCTCTACCTAGGATCAAACTCACAGCCTCCTGATTGTGAGGCGAGAGTACCACACTAGGCCACCAGACCACTCCACGTGTACAACACAAAATCAAAATTTGGGCACATGGCAATTGACATGTATCTACAATGGCTACAGCATCTCAGGCAGTGGTGGGTTCCTACTGGTTCAGCCCGGTTCGGCTGAACCGGTAGTGGAATGTCGGCCTGGGTCACAGAACCGGCAGCGACCCAGGCTGGCCACGCCTCTAAACGGGTTCCCTGGTCACCCCCGCCATCTTGTTTTTGAGTTCTGCACATGTGCAGAACAATTTCTATTACTGCAAACCGGCAGTAACGTCGGCTAGAACCCACCCCTGGTCCCAGGATCCTTCGCAGTCATAAGTCAATGAGGCGTGGTGGTGACTGTGAGATTCGCTTACCAACTGCAAGAGCAACTGGGTTAAAACATCAGCCCTAGAGCGTGGAGAAGGTGATGGAGATTACCACCTGTGATTTGCATCACTCCACACGTCTTCAGTACGGGACAGGTGAGATGGATGAGCGAGGGCTGATCCCAATAAAAAGGCACAACTCCTGCAAGATTTCCAAGGAACCTGCGTAGATAATTTTAAAGTATTTCCCAATGCGGCTTCTCCTCTGATTTTTACGACAGCCGTGAGTCATTTTTGTTAAGGAGAGGTTTAGTGACCCGCAGAACTTAAGAATCTATCTATCTTCCTTGGAATTCCTACAGTAAGCCTCTGTGTGAATACTGCATAAATATTTCTTTCGGCACGTCACTTGCGATTACTTTCTAAACCTCTCCTTCCTAGCCTTAAAAACGAAAGAGAACAAAACAGACAAGAAACCTCACCCACTCCCATTGAGATAAACACAAGTCAAAACAACAGGATTTAACAATCATTACATTATCTACCCAGTAATAAACTTTCCCGTCCTTTTTCTTATTTCGAGATCTTCAATAAACCGAGCTACATGCTTCCCAGAAAAGACGGGGTCTAATTTTCTTTTGACACCCCACCCCTTGAAAGAAATACTTGGCCTTATTTTCGGGGTGGTCTTATTATTTTGGAGGTGCGTGGTCATCTCATGGCGGCTGCTATTTTGCAATATTTTGGGGGAGGGCTTATTTTAGCGCATGTGCTCAAAAGCCCAATGGGGCTTATTATCCGGGGAGGTCTGATTTTCAGGGAAAACAGGGGTATTTAAAGACATCGGGCAGTTTTAACGGACCATGAAAATGAATTTTACAAAATGAGCATTTTGAGGTATTGGCATGCTTAGAACTTCTTTTGCGCCTTTGTGGTTGCTGTTGTTTTTCGAATTCGGATTATTTTTTGACACGCTCACACACGTACACCCAGGGTGCGATTTTCGCAGCCACTAAGCAGATTCTTCTAATCTCCAAAAACTGCTGGTAAGATATATCTACTCTTCCCCTGGGGTGTGGGATGGAACAGCTGGTTCCGTAACAGTAGAATGTATTCTTGTCGGAATTCAGATTTATTCCGAACGCAAAGGGCCAGCTCAAAGCTCTCGGTTGTCATCTTCCTGAGAGATGATCTACAGTAGTCATTAGCCTCCTAGGAGCATTGGAGGAACCCATGGGACTTGTCTTTCTCAGTCTGAAGTCTCTACTGCAAGGACACCCTAATCTGGATTCCTGGTATGAGCAGGAGATTGATGGAACATTTTTCCTCGATGCATTCCTTTTGTGGTCCACCGACGGCCTGCGGAACTGGCAGCAGATTCCGACAGTGAGGAGGTTGGGAAGGAACATGGGCCAGTCCTGGAGTCTGGGGAAGGCTCGGATGAGGGCTCTGTGTCGGAGGCAGAGAGGGGGCCAGGGCCGTCTGACAGTTATCAGCTGCCTTCGGAGTCAGACATCAGTGGGGCAGACGAACAGCTGCAGCCTGTTCCCAGTGTGTGCATGCGCAGAGTTGCCAGACAAAGGGAAGAGCTAAAGAACAGGGGTCAAGTTGGGAGTAAGGCCACAGGTGGATGATGAATGGCCCCTCCCAGAGGAAATAAAAGAGGAGCGAAAGGGGAGTGGAGTTTGCAGGAGACAATTAGTTCGCGTCATTGGTTTGTGACTCTCTGAGACTCCTTGCCAAGTTTTGCAGAGATCGGCCTGTCAGCTCTCCAAGCCAGATAAGGTCTGTGACTGTAAATCCTCCCTTGGAAGACTTTGCTGGATGTGAATGAGTAGAAATCACCGTCAATTCATAAAAGGGGTTTTTGTTGGGACAAGGAGTTTGCTTCGTGCTTTTGGGCAGCCTAGGTCAAAACAGTCAAAACTAGGAACTTGATGGAGGCTGGGTTTTTTTTGAAAGTCTAAGGATGAAAACGTAGCCCATTTTCTACCACTACAGCTATTAGCAGTATTAAGTAGGCCAGTCAGGAAATCTGGCCAGATAATTTGGCTCAGTGGTTAAAGCGCTGAGCTTATCAGCTGGAAAGCTGACATGTTTGAGTCGTTCCCGAATCTAGGGGGCGATGCTCATCTCCGTTTCAAAGGCGAAGAGCCAGCGCTGTCCGAAGACGTCTCCGTGGTCATGTGGCCGGCATGACTCAACACCAAAGGCGCAAAGAACGCTGTTCCCTTCCCACTAAAGGTGGCTCCTATTTTCCTACTTGCATTTTTTACGTGCTTCCGAACTGCTAAATTGGCAGAAGCTGGGACGGGTCGCGGGAGCTCCCTCCGTTACGGGGCGCTAGGGATTCGAACTGTCGAACTGCCGACCTTTCTGATCGACAAGCTCAGCGTCTTAGCCCCTGAGCCACTGTGTCCCTCAGACTAGATGCTCAGATGCTATGAGGATCACCTTTGGGCCCCTCAACCCAAATGGACAATTTTATATGTAATCCCCAGTTAGCTCAGGAACGGCAGAGGGAAGCAGGGGGGTCCCTAAAGCTTTGCCGCAACTGTGAAGCAGCCTTCTCGGAGTTAGCATACTGTCTAGGAGAGTGTGAACGTGTGAAGGAGAGGAGTGGGGAAGGGGAGGCGTGTGTGTGTGGGGGTGGGGGGGGGAAAGAAAGCTGAAAGCTCTGCTCTTCAGTCGTCCCCCCCCATCCTGTCAGTGAGGGAGAAGTGATGCGGGCACAAGTGGGCCCTTCCTTGCCAATCTTTCTGGCAGGAGAAATATTGCTACAGATGGCAGCTGCCAGCAGGGGAACGGAGAGTGAAAATAGAGGAATTAATGACAGAAATTACCCGAGAAGAGAAGGGAGAAAAGAATTTTTAAAAAAAAAAAACCCATAATAATGAAGAAGGGAAGAAGAAGAAGAAAAAAAGACTTAGTTATTTTCTCTTGAGCGTTAAAGCAAAACCAGACATCCAACAGTCAAACAAACAGAACGGAACCAGATGGCGCAAAGAGACACCGACTTTAGTGAAGAAGCATGCATGCTTGAGAGAGGAGGTGGATCATCTTGATTGCCTCTGAGTTCCCCCCTGCTATTGACTCAAGGCTGGGTTGGAGAGAACCTTTGGGGCTGCGGGATTTAAGGAAGTGCCCACATCAGCAGGACACAGCTGTCTGTCTTTCGGCCACTTGGACTCTTTGTAGGTTTACAGAACGCACAATTTAAAAAAAAAAAAAAAAGAACAGACTTGGAAGGGACCTTGGAGGTCTTCTAGCCCAATCCTCTGGCTCAAGGAGAAAACCCTATGGCTGTGTAAGGCACGCGTGCCTGAAGTATCATGTAGAGCCACGTCGCCTGGCGCTTGTGGCATCACCCGTTCCTCTTCCAGGTTTCTGGTGCGCATGTGCACGAAACGATCAGGTTGTGTTTTTGCTTGCGGCAGTGCCGGAAGCCAGAAGAGCTGATCTTCCGTTTTCCAGTGTGAGCACGCAGGCCGGCCAGCTGATCGGCGTGTGCGCATGCATGGCAGTAACTGGAAGACTTGCTGGGGTGGCCAGAAATCAGAAGTTCATTTTCTGGCTGCGTGCATGGCCCCCGGGCAGCTCCTCTTCCTGCTCGCGGCCCAGATGAGCTCACACGCGCAAAGCACACTTACACCCGAAGTGCTCCCCTTTCAGCACTCGGTGCCGAAAAGGTTAGCTATCACTGCTCTATGCCGCCCTGGCCAAATGGTTTTCCAGTCTCTTCTTAAAAACTTCCAGTCTTGGAGCATTCACAACTTCTGGAGACAAGTTGTTCCACTGATTAATTGTTCTAATTATCAGAAAATTCCTCCTCAGTTCTAAGTTGCTTCTCTCCTTGATCAGTTTCCACCCATTGCTTCTTGTCCTGCCTTCAGGTGCTTTGGAGAATAGTTTGACTCCTTCTTCTATAGAATAGAATGGAATGGAATAGAATAGAATGGAATGGAATAGAATAACAGAGTTGGAAGGGACTTTGGATGTTTTCTAATCCAACCCCCTGCTTAGGCAGGAAATCCTACACCCCTTCAGACAAATGGTTACCCAACATATTCTTAAAAACGTCTAGAATAGTAAATGTAATGTAATGTAATGGAATAGAATAGAATAGCAGAGTTGGAAGGGACCTTGGAGGTCCTCTAGTCCAGGGGTCTCCAACCTTTGCATCTTTAAGTCTGAAGGACTTCAGCTGAAGTCCTTCAGACTTAAAGTTGCAAAGGTTGGAGACCCCTGCTCTAGTCCAACCCTCTGCTTAGGTAGGGAACTACACCACTTCAGACAAATGGTTATCCAATCTCTTCTTAAAAACTTCCAGTGTTGGAGCATTCACCACTTCTGGAGGCAAGTTGTTCCACTGATTAATTGTTCTAATTATCAGGAAATTCCTCCTTAATTCCAAGTTGCTTCTCTCCTTGATGAGTTTCCGCCCATTGCTTCTTGTCCTGCCTTCAGGTGCTTTGGAGAAAAGCTTGACTCCCTCTTCTTCGGGGCAGCCCCTGAGATGTTGGAGGGCTGCTATCATATCAGGTTACCAGTCCAGATTTCAATGGCCGGTCTCTCTAGCCCAATTATCACCCCTAGAGAGTGGTGTTGTGGAGGAAGACAAGGTGGGCTACACATCTATTGAACAAATATATCCATGCTGGAGGGTGGGGGAGAATAAAAGGTTAAGAGGAAGCAAATGTGAAGATGCACAACTGAAGATGCTCAGAACTAGGGATTGTCCATTCGATTCTTTAAGCCCCGTCAATGCTTTTAAGTGATTACTTAGTAAATCTGGACGGACCTGTGTGTTCATTACTTATTGACAGAATATTGATAGAGCTCATTGATCTGAGCTGAGCCTAGGAGCAGGGAAGATAACGTTGAGTCACAGGCCGCCTGCGCTTGGTTTATTTATTCTAGGTTTTTTTGGGGGGGGGGAGTCCTTGGTGCTCTCTGAGCTTGGCGGTTTTCTGGCAGACCATTCGTTACCCAGCGAGGTACCATCATCGGTGCTAGAAGGACGTGGGGTTTAAGGAGGAAGAGGAGGAGGAGGACGGTGTGCTCTCTGAGGTTGCTTCCTTGCAGACGGTTCATGATCCAACTAGATAACGTAATTAGTGCTAGAGCAGTGTTGCTCAACCTTGGCAACTTGTAGATGTCTGGATGTCAAGTCCCAGAATTCTGGGAGTTGACGTCCAGACATCTTCAAGTTGACAAGGTTGAGGAACACTGTGCTAGAGGGATGTGGGGTTGAAGGAGGACAAAGAGGTGGTTTTCTGGTAGATGTTTCATGACCCAACTGGGTAATATCATCAGTGCTAGAAGGAAGAAGGAGGAGGACTGTGGGGTCCTTGGTGCTCTCTGAGCTTGGGGGGTTCCTTGCAGACGATTCATGATCCAACGAGATAATATCATCAGTGCTAGACTGGGTAATATTAACAGTCCTAACTGATGACATTCCCTAGTTGGGTTATGAGACGTCTGCAAGAAAACCATTACGTTCAGAGAGCAATAAGGACCACATAGACTTCCCCCTTCTCCATTCTACAAACCCCACTCCCTTCTAGCACAGATGACATTCCCTAGTTGGGTCATGCAATGTCTCCCAGTAAACCACCAAGCTTGTGGCGCATCAAGGAGCCCCTATTTCAACCTGAGCTTCCCTTCAAGCACTGATTGCGTTCCCTAGTTGGGTCATGAAACGTCTGCCAGAAAGCCACCAAGCTCGGAGAACAATAAGGACCACATAGACTTCCTCCTCCTCCATTCCACAAGCCCCACTCCCTTCTAGCACTGATGACGTTCCCTAGTTGGGTCATGAAACGTCTCCCAGGAAACCACCAAGCTCGGAGAGCACTATGGAGCCCCTATTTCAACCCGAGCTACAAATATCGTTCTCTATTGTTGGTGAAGACTTGCCTTGAACGTAAGACATCTCCGGCATGCTTTTTCCGGGAATGTGAGTCTTCTTTTCTAAAAACAACGAACGCCGACGCCGACAACTGACGTCGCAACACATTTTGTCTCCCTGTCTAATCACGACCAATCCACAGGACAGACGGTTCAGCAACAGGGAAGCCGAAGAAGCGGGACATGCAAATCAACCGCTGAAGTCTTCGGAAGTGACAGCTCCGAGAGCGTTTGGCCTCGGCGCTTTTAAGTGGGCAGCTCCGTTCCTTTGGGGGTGGGGGGAAAGCTCTCTTTCAATCGGGGGTGGTGGTGGTGGTGGTGTTGATTGTCCCCCTTTTCTGTAGGATGCTAATTGAGCCATGCGATGATCCTTGGTTCAGGCAACTTCTGTGTTTTTAATCGCTTGCTTTTCCCTCCAGCCTCTAGAGACCCTGTGTCTCATCGCTTGCCACCGCTACCCGCCTCCCCTCCTAGAAAGAGAAGACTTGACTGGTTCTCCCTCTGGAAGCAGTTAGTGCTACGTTATTATTCAACCGGAGAGGATGAGCGCGTTGGCCAAGGGAAGGGGGAGAGCTTAAGGTTACGCTTTGGGTAGCGACGACGGAGAGCTCGAATCAGAGATGTGTAAAGATTTGTCATGATTGCAACAGCCACTAGGTAGGACCCTACGTAGGCTGTTGTGGCCCGTCGGCCGACGGCTGCTCCAGCATCTCAATGTTACGGCGCGCCAGCAGCCAACGGAGCTGACAGAAGATTCGGACAGTGGGGAGGTTGGGGAGGAGCATGGGCAGTCCTGGAGGCTGGGGAAGGCTCGGACGAAGGCTCTGTGTCGGAGGCAGAGAGCGGGCCAAGGCCGTCTGGCAGATGTAATGGACAACCCTTGAAATAGGAGCCAGCTGTGTGCAGCGGCTGCCAAAAAAGCCGACACAGTTCTAGGCTGCATCAACAGAGGGAGAGAATCGAGATCATGTCGAGATACCACTTTATAAGGCCTTGGGAAGGCCACCCTTGGAATCCGGCATCCAGTTTTGGTCGCCACGATGTAAAAAAGATGTGGAGACTCTAGAAAGAGTGCAGAGAAGAGCAACAAAGAGGATTAGGGGACTGGAAGCTAAAACATATGAAGAACAGTTGCAGGAACTGGGTAGGTCTAGTTTGATGAAAAGAGGGACTAGGGGAGACAGGATAGCAGTCTTCCAATATCTCAGGGGCTGCCCCAAAGAAGCAGGAGTCAAGCTATTCTCCAAAGAACTTGAGGGCAGGACAAGAAGCAATGGGTGGGAACTAATCAAGGAGAGGAACAACTTGGAACTAAGAAAAAATTTCCTGACAGTGAAAACAAATAATCAGTGGAACATCTTGGCTCCAGAAGTTGTGAATGCCTCAACACTGGAAGTCTTTAAGAAGATGTTGGATAACTGTTTGTCTGAAGTGGTGTAGGGTTTCCTGCCTAAGCAGTGGGTTGGACTAGACGACCTTCAACGTCCCTTCCAACTCTGTTATTCCATTCCATTCCATTCCATTCCATTCCATTCTATTCTATTCTTTCCTATTCTATATTCCATTATTATATCCTGTATTCTATTCAATTCTTTCTCTATCCTGTCCTGCGCTGTTCTTTTCTATTCTGTTCATTCCCAGAAGAAGTCTCTGGTTCAATTTTAGTCAAACATGCAGGGACCTAGGTGGGAGGAAGCATTGTAAACTCCTCCTGTGATTGCTACTGATTGCATCTGAAGCCATCAAAAAGCCAAACCAGGAAGGGGATTAGATTTCCAAGTGACATATGCAGCCTTCGGCTCTGTTCGAGAGACGGATGTGGCAACAAGCTTCTCTACTATCCCGAGGGAGAAAAAACCCAACATTTGTAAAACAAGCCAGGGAGAGACAGACAGAAAGGGAGGGCAGGTCTCCCCCACCTCCCCTTCCTCCTTTTCTTTCTGTGGTTCTTTTTCCTCTTTCAATTTCATCCAGGTTGCACATGAGTAAACATCAATTTGAGCGCTAATATGGAGCCCCGGCTCGCCTTGAGGTTGGTTGCCTGATTTGTAGAGTGATTGTTAAATCATTAATTGTGTGTTTTACACTCAATTTTTAAAAGCCGCATCTCGCCAAGAAAACAAAACAAAAAAGATTTACTTCCGACTTCCCTCCCTCTCCAGAACGCGCCATTTAAGGGCCATTGTTCCCTTGCAGAAAAGCCAACGATTGGCCTTCCTGCAGATAAATCGTAACCGTCGTATTTTCCAGCGCATGAGCTGGAATGTTCAACGAAGCGCCCTGTTTCTTGACGATTATCTAGGTTAACTGCAGCCAGTGCCCCAAGAAATACTCTGCAGTCCAACCCATTCATGGGGACGGCATCAATCAGCTCATGCAATGTGCCCATCACCAAAAAGGTGTCCTCCATGCTGTGCCGTGCGGAAAAAATAGTACGCTTGGGTAAAAACCCGCAGGTAACACTGTACTGCTAACCAGGGCATACAAAACCTTTGCCAGACCAATCCTCGGATACAGCTCGTCTGCCTGGAATCCCCACTGTATAATCGGACATGAATACGATCAAGCGGGTCCAGAGGTATTTCACAAGAAGAGTCCTCCACTCCTCTGCTCACAACAGATTCCCTTATGCCACCAGGCTCGAAATTTTGGGCTAGGACAACCTAGAACTATGCCACCTACAATCTGACCTAAGCGTAGTACACAAAATTGTCTGCTACAATGCCCTACCTGTCAACGGCTACTTCAGCTTCAACCTCAATAATACACGGGTAAACAACAGATACAAACTCAAGGTAAACTCCTCCAAACTCAACTGCAGCAACAGAGTGGTCAACGCCTGGAATGCTCTACCTGACTCCATTGTTAGATCCTCAAATCCTCAAACAGCTTCCACCTTCAACTCTCTACCGTGGAGCTCACCCCATTCCTAAGAGGCCCGTAAAGGAGGCGTGCATAAGCGCACCAGGGTGCCTACCGTCCCTGTCCTACCGTCCCCATTTATTCGTAGCCATTTCCTGTGTTCATGTCCATGTTTATACTTAGACCCGTTATCTTGTACGTGTTTGGCAAGCTAAGTAAAATAAAATAGAAATAAAAATAGAGATGTGGGAGAGAGGATCCCAACAAGGCACATTTGTACCCGAGCACAGACGTCCAATGGCGGGGAGAGAAGATTTTCGGGGTTTTTTTTTAAACATCTTTTGAACATCTGCAAATATGGCAGCTTCCTGCACTGGGGTACCTCCAGCCAGGAATGGCCAAGCAAAGGTTTGGCAAGGCTTTAAAGAGAAGGCTACAAAAAAAAATATCCATCCGATTAATTGGCTTCCTCCAAGAAAGCCATAAATTGTTTACAGCGGCCTTGGTTTTTAATGGAGTGGGGAGGGAAGAGGGGAAAGGTCAAAGGAGGAAGGAAGCGTTAACTGTTTCAACACACTGAACAGAATAGCAGAGAGGGGAAGGGACCTTGGAGGTCAACTAGCCCAGCCTCCTGCTCAAGCAGGAGATCCCACACCATTCCAGACAAACAGCTGTCTCCCCTTAAAAGCCTCCAGTGATGGCAGCACTCACAACTTCTGGAGGCAAGTGGGTCAATCAATCAGGAATAGAGCTGGAAGGGACCTTGGAGGTCTTCTAGTCCAGCCCCCTGGACTATAAAACCCTATAAAATTTCAGGTTGTCTAGTCTAAAAGCCTCCAGTGATGGCAGCACCCACAACTTCTGGTGGCAAGCAGTTCTACTGGTTTATTGTTCTCATCTTAGGAAATTTCTCCTAGCAGTTGTTTCCTAAGGGATGCATAATGAAAAAGAGTCAGTAGTTACCCCCCTACCCCCCACCCATCAATCCCCACTCCCTGGTATGTGCCCAAGATCACATTCCATCTTGTAGGAAGTGCACCTCACAGGGTATCAAGGAAACGCACCTGACACCTTCCCCATGTCGAAAACGTGGCTGAATAGGATGGCATAGAGCTGGGGTGGGTGGACAGGTCCTACCAGTTGGCCTGAACCGGTCCAAACTGGCTGAATCAGGGGTGGTTTCCAGCTTCTGCTATGGTCCGTTCACTCAGCAACACGCTTGGCATATAGTGTTGTGGCCCAGCCGGCTCCGGATGAGCTGCTGATGGACTCCTCTAGTGAAGAGTCCTATGAGTCTGCTCTGGAGGAGGAGGGGGGGCAACCTTGAGAGAGCAGAGAGCCCAGCTGGTCCTCAGGAGGCAGCTGCGTCTTGGAGTAGTGGGGAGGATCAAGGCCAGTTTGTCCCTGATGCTAGAGTGAGAAGGGCTGAAAAAAGGAGGCTTCAATTGCATCAGAAGCGAACTCGAAGGATTTGAATTAGTCCCAGCTGCCTAATGACTGGCCCCTCCCAAGAGGGTTTAAAAGGAAGTCTTTGCTAAGGAAGTCCTTGCAGAGAACAACGTTGGATTTCTAGGTTCGTGTTTATTCGTGTTGATTTTCAGGTTTGTGTTTAGTCAAGTTAGGAAGCTTCGTATCTGTTCAGAGTCATTCAGGCAAGCAGCCAAGAGAGTCGGTGGCAGGCAGCCAGTCTTGTATTAGTTGGAGGAAGGGCGGGTCAGAACAGTTACGCCTGCGGAAAGTTCTTTGGGCAATTGTGGCTCACAAGTGGACAGCAGAAATCTTTACCTAAGTTATGGACGGTCTGTTCTAATCCTCTTTCTCCACCCACTATACATCTGTGGGCTAAGCTCCCTCTTGGTCTGAACTGGCTTGAAGTGGCCTGAACCGGTTACAACCGGCTGAATCAGAGGTGGGCTCCAGTCTGTTACTGCCGGTTTGCTCAGGGACGCGCTTGCACAGTAGTAAAAAATTGCTTCTGCACATGCGCAGAAGCAAAAAACAAGATGGCGGCGCCTACGGGTTTGAGGGCATGGCCAGCCAAGTTACTACTTACTCAGCCGAACCGGTAGGAACCCACCTCTGGGCTGAATACCACCTCTGACCAGGCCCATCTCTCTCTCTCAAAAACACACACGGTGACATCTCTTTCCAACTCGCCCTGAGCTTGTTCCAATGGAGAAGTTAATAACGGAAGGCAACGGGGGTGCCCTCCCTTCAAGACGGGATGTGACCTTGGACACCTGCCAAGGGCAGGTGCTCCACCTGACTGTTTTAATGAAATGAAAAATGAAAATTAATTAAAAGCGCGAGGCTCCGGCCTCCCTCTTTATTTCCAAGCGTGTCTTGGGTCCGCTCGTAAAGGATGCGTTAATGAAAAGAGTCAGTCGTTACACCCCACTGTTATGTTTGGGATGTTATCTCCACGAAAGGAACTTTCTTCTGATTAGCTTCAGCTCCTTGGAATGCGTCCTGGCCTTGGGAAGCTAAAATAAGGACCAACAAACAACAACCACCCATACGGAAACTCTTTTAAGTTCTTGACCCTTAAGGTCTACAAATGAGGAATCTGGAACATGAAAGGCAGGAGGTATAAAAACTAAAAAAGTCTTTGATGTTTTTTTTTAAAAATAAAATCAGGAGATTCGCCCCCAATCACAAAATCCAGCCTTGTTTACTTTTGATTGCGTTTCCATCTATTTGTTCTTCCTTTCGTTCTCAATTTTCTTTTTTCTTTTTTTTAAATGGAATGCAGTGGGGAAATAGGAAGCATAATTTGCGCTCAAGAATTAAGATTGTACTTCTTCAAGGCGATAAAGAACTTGGTAGGGACCTGTCTGAACATACCATGAAGATATGGGGCGACCGTTATATTCCTGACACTGAGAACAATTAATCAGTGGAACAACTTCCCTCAAGTAGTTGTGAATGTTTCAACACTGGAAGTTTTTAATAAGAGATTGGATAACCCTTTGTCTGAAGTGGTGTAGGGTTTCCTGCCTAGACAGGAGGTTGGACTAGAAGACCTCCAAGGACCCTTCCAACTACATTGTTATATTGTTTTATTTGTTTCCTAGTATGATATGATTGCTTGTTAGTAACCTATGACTATCACTAAGTGTTGTATCTTATGATTCTTGATGAATGTATTCTATTTTTCTTTATGTACACTGAGAGCATATTATGCACCAAAGACAATTCCTTGTGTGTCCAATCACACTTGGCCAATAAAGAATTCTATTCTATTCTATTCTATTCTATTCTATTCTATTCTATTCTATTCTATTCTATTCTCCTATTCCCTCTCCTATTCTACTCTCTTCTATTCTAACGTACTGTTATTCTGTTCTGTTCCATTCTGTTCCATTCTTTATTTTTATTTATTTATTAGACAAATGTATATGGCCACCCAACTCAAACATAGTCTTCTTTTCTCTTCTCTTTATTCTATTCTATTCTTCTCCTTCTCCCTCTTTTTCCCTCCTCCTCCTCTTCTTCATTCTATTCTATTCCATTCCATTCCATTTTCTATGGAATAATTTAATAATTTAATTTGATTTTAAATTTTGTATATTGTCATGTTTTTATACGCTTTTTAAATTTCCTGTGCACCACCCCGAGTCCCTTTTTGGGAAAGGGAGCAGTATATAAGTTAAATAAATCTAATCTAATCTAATCTATTCCATTCCATTCCATTCCATTCATTCATCCAACGGCTGAGTACAGAAGCTGGCATCCTCTTTGATTAAAAACAAAACAAAACTTAAACTAGCAAATGTTGACCTCTGGACAGTGTCTATGGTCTAAAGATTACCAAATCCTGAAATACTATATTATGGCCAACTGTGTGTATTGTCTCCTTTGCTCATACTTTGAATAATCTGTCATTTTAAAATAAAGTCCAAATGGCTCCTCTGCCTTTTTAGACAACTTTCTTTCTCTGTACCAAAACCGGGAGGAGGAGGAGGAGGAGGAGGAGTTGTGGTGGTGGTGGCCTCAATATTTGAGGGGCTACCATGGAGAAGTGGGGGTCAACCTATTTTTCAAAACACCTGGAAGGCCAGGCAAAGGAACAACGGACGGAAACTAATCCAGGAGAGAAGCAACCTAGAAGTAAGAAGAAATTTCCTGACAGTGAGAACAATGAACCAGCGGTTAATGAAAGCTATGAATGCTCCAACACTGAGAGCTTATAGGAAGTGATTGGGTACAGTGACCTGCCTGAAATGGCATAGGGTCTCTTGGGGTTTGATCAGAGGATGATATTCAGCCGATTCGGACTGGCTCAGGCAAACCGGTAGTGGAAATTTTGAGTAGTTTGGAGAACTGGCAAGTACCACCTCTGGCTGGCCCCGCCCGACTGCCCCCACCGTTCCCTGTCCTATATTCCCCTTGGTTTTTTAGCTCAGCTGATTCGTGCAGAAGAACGGATTGCCAGGTAAACAGCAGCTCAGCTCACCAGCGCTGACACCCGGGGCGGTCTTTGAGTGATGCGTGCGAAACATGCGTTTAGGTGCACGAAGCGCGTTCTCATAAAACCGGTCGGAAAAAGATTTGGAATCCCACCGCTGGGTTGGACTAGAAGACCTCCAAGGTCCCTTCCAATGCTGTTATTCTGAGAAGGGGGAAGATGTTTTCAAAATGAAAGAGAAAGAGGAGGAGGAGGAAGAGAAGAAAGACCTTGAGAGACAACAGAAAATGTAAATCAAAACCACGGGAAAATTAAACCAGAAACACCCCTGGGATCTCCTTCTTATTCCTCCTCTCTTTCATTTTTTCCCCCATGTTGCCACGGGAGTCAAAATAAAATAGCCGGAAAGGACAGTCAAAACAAAAACTCAACAACAAGCCAACAACAATCCTCCCCCAACATACAAGACCTTAAGATAACATTTCTTCCAGTAATTCAACCTCCCCCTCCTGAATCAGACATGGGCTGGCAATCTACAGCCCTGTCCTCTCCCATTACAGACGGGGGTTGTCCGTTCCGAGGAAGACGGCTCTCATCGTGAAGGGCAAACGAATTGCGTCTCTCTCTCTCTCTCTCTCTCCCTCTCTCTCGGCATTATTAATGAAGTCGATGGATTAATTTCCTATTTATGAGAAGCTAACCAACTGGCTAGCTTGCTGACAGCACTATTAATGATCCTTAATGCCCCACAGGCAGTAATGGGCCCCGTTGGGAGATGGTGGAGCTGTGCAATTTGTATGGAGGATTTAGACATTAAAAAGAGAGAGAGAGAGAAAGAGAGAGAGAGAGAGAAAGAGAGGGAGGGGAGGAAGGAGAGGGGAGGTCTCCCATGGGAGGAGGCAGCTGATCAGCGGGCGTTCCAGTGGAACACAGCAGACAAATAATAAATGACAGGCTGGCGATTAAATCAAACCTTCTACTTTAAGTGTTAAAGTGTCTGAGTGTCACTAACAATCCAGGGCTTGTTCCAGTCTCTTGAGGCCTGCCGAATGAGAAGCACTCAGCCGGAAGGGAAAGAGACACAAAGGCACCAAAGGAGCAACCCCAACAGCAGGAGCTGCTTTGACAAGGTGGGGTGGGGGGTGGGGAAACCCTCACATTAAAGACGAAAGGCTCCTCGGGGCAACAGACTCTGGCTGGCCCTGGAGTTCAAGGCGTCGCTGTTTTTGGCGAAGCTTGGTTTTATCTAGCGGATTCCTCAGGCCGGTGCAGGTCGGCTCCGACCCTTGTCATCCAGGGGTGGGTTTCTGCTGGCATTACTGCCGATGTGGTGGGTGCGCAATTTATGTGCAGGCGCAAGGGAAGTGAGCGCGTGGGCCTGGGGCGCTCTCTGCGCACCTGACATGCGCTCCGTGCGCCTGATGTGTCCTCTGGGCATCTGATGCATGCTCCATGCACCTGATGCACACTGTGTGCGCCTGAAACACGCTCGGTGTACCTGATGCATGCTCCATGCATGCTCCGTGCGCCTGATGTGTCCTCTGGGCATCTGATGCATGCTCCATGCACCTGATGCACAATGTGCGCGCCTGAAACATGCTCGGTGCACTTGATGCATGCTCCATGCGCCTGATGCACACTCTGAGCGCCTGATGCATGCTCCAGGCATGTAGACAGTTGCCTGTAAATAGGTCTGCGCATGCACAGAACATTAAAAATGTCACACAAAAAAAACACATGTCGTGGTGACCAGGGAACCGGATTGGGGGTGTGGCCAGCCTGCAATCCCTACCGGTACAGTGACCCAGTCAACATTTCCACTACCGGTGCAAACCGGTAGCAACCCACCTCTGTTGTCATCTCAAAAGCAAATCTTCCTGGAGATGGAGAGAGCTGAAAACAGGTGTGTGTGTGTGTGTGTGTGTGTGTGTGTGTGTGTGTGTGTGTGTGTAAAAGGGTCTTCTGAAGGTGGGATGTTGAAAACGGGGAAGGCGGGGGGGGGGGCTTCATCTGGGGAGTCCGCCCCTCTGGGAAGCTTTGGATTCTGTTCCTTTGTCTACGCAAGTTGTCGGCCGGCTTTGTCCTGGGAGAGAAAATTATTGGAGACCCCAGCCATTCAGAGGCAATCAGGGGTGGGTGGGTGGGTGAGAGGTGAACCTAGCAGTGAGGAGGGTGGGGGCTCTCCAAGCAGAGCCCCGGATTTGTTTGAAGGATTTTGCAGTGCTTGGTGTTAAAGCCCCAAGGGCTAAAAATAAAACAGATGGCCAAGGCAAGGCGAGGGAGGGAATGGTTGGGCATCCATTTCTGGGGGAGAAAATGGAGACCAGGCGGTGTGCCCTTTCCAGGTTTCCATACAAACATGTGTAAAAAAAAAAAAGGTGGTGCAAAAAAGGCAAGGGAAGACAAAAAGTCCAACAAATGGAGAAAGGGGGTGGGGGGCTCTTAAGCTTTGCACAACCTCAACACTGGGTTTAATCAACAACAACAACAACAATAGGACTACGGGTGATAGGATAGCAGTGTTCCAATTTCTAAGGCAAGGGTGAGCAACCTGTGGCTCTGGAGCCGCATGTGGTTCTTTTATCCCTCCGCTGTGGCTCCCTCTCGCCGGTCAGCTCCACAATTTGCAGGGTTTTCAGTTAGGACAGGTAGAGGAAAAAGGACGCTGTGCTAGGAGGAGACCCTATGGTGGGAGGACCGGAATTCCGGTTGGGAGAGGAAAAAGGACGCTGTGCTAGGAGGAGACTCTATGGTGGGGGAACCATAATTCCGGTTGGCAGAGGAAAAAGGATGCCGCCTAGGAGGAGACTCTATGGTGGGGAAACCAGAATTGCAGTCGGCAGAGGGAAAAAGGACACCGCGCTAGGTGGAGACTCTATGGTGGGGGGAACCAGGACTTCTGGTCGGCTCCAGATTTGAACGGGGCAAATCTGGTTAGGACCTTTGTGGCTCTTTGAGTGTTTAAGGTTGCCGACCTCTAGTCTAAGGGGTTGCCACAAAGAAGAGAGGGTTAACCTATTCTCCAAAGCATCTGAAGAACAAGAAGCAATGGGTGGAAACGAGTCAAAGAGAGAAGCAACCTAGAACTAAGGAGAAACTTCCTGACAGTGGGAACAATTTCTCACTGGAAGGGCTTGCCTCCAGACGTTGTGGGTGCTCCTACACCACTTCAGACAAAATGTCACCCAATCTCTGGGGTCCCTTGATGCTCTTGGAGCTTGGTGGCTTCCTTGCAGAGGTTTCATTCCACAATAAAGCTACCAATGATGATGCCACCACGTTGGGTCGTGAAACATCTGCAAGGAAGCCACCAAGCTCAGGGGACCGGAAGGAGCCGACAGTTCAATCCTGAGCTACAATACTTCTCTTCTATCTCATCTCTTTTCCTTCGCCTCCCATTGAGAACTTGTATACTACATGAGTTGAAAAGAGGGCCGTGAAAATATCTACAGACCCCTCGCATCTTGGACACAAATGGTTTCAACTCCTTCCTTCAAAACGACGCTGCAGGGCACTGCACAACAAGACAACTAGACACAAGGACAGTTTCCCCCCACCCCCCCAATGCCATCACTCTGCTAAATAAATAATTCGTTCCACACTATCAAACTACTTACTGCCTGCATTACTATTACTATTAACTTTCTCATTGTTCCTATCACCCATCTCCTCCCATTTATGACTGTAACTTTGTTGCTTGCATCCTTATGATTTATATTGATTGTCTCCTAGTATGATTGGATTGCTTATTTGTACCCTGTGACTATCATTAAGTGTTGCACCTTATGATTATTGACAAATGTATCTTGTCTTTTATATACACTGAGAGCATCTGCACCAAAGACAAATTCCTTGTGTGTCCAATCACACTTGGCCAATAAAGAATTCTATTCTATTCTATTCCATTCCATTCCATTCCATTCCATCTCCTATTATTCTATTCTATTCCATTCCATTCCATCTTCTATTCTATTCCATTCCATCTTCTATTCTGTTCTATTCTATTCTATTCTATTCTATTCCATCTCCTATTATTCTATTCTATTCTATTCTATTCTATTCCATTCCACTCCATATTCTATTCTATTCTATTCTAATTTCATCTCCTATTATTCTATTCTATTCTATTCCATTCCATTCCATTCTACTCCATCTCCTATTCTATTCTATTCTATTCTACTCTATTCTATCTCCTATTATTCTATTCTATTCCAGTCCACTCCATCTCCTATTATTCTATTCTATTCTATTCTATTCTATTCTATTCTAATTTCATCTCCTATTATTCTGTTCTGTTCCGTTCCGTTCCATTCCATCTCCTATTCTATTCTATTCTATTCTATTCTATTCCTTGGCATGGCATTCTTTGGGAGCCATGTCCCTGATCCCAACAGCATGATGCCTTTCCTTGCTTTCTTCCGTTCTTTGCAAGCCAAGGACCGAAGGAGAAGCCAATAATTCAGGGGAGTCAAGAGACCGCCACAAAAATGCCACGGGAAAAGGAGCAGGCCAGCTCACTCCTTCGACTGAGCATTTCCTGTCCAAGGAAAACACAGCCAACGAGTCATTTCTCCAGCTCTCTCAGTTATAAATGAGCCCATTAAGTTATCTCTGGAAGCCCCGTCCATTTCCTCCTGCCTTTAATGACCTCGGGGAATTCCTTCATAATCACCAGGTCCTCCTGGGAAGCTCCTGGAGAGCAGATTGGGTAGTGGGCCATGGATCTCTCCCCTTTTCCCACTGCCATCTGTTGTGGCCTGCCAGTGGCCAGCGGAGCTGGTGGCAGACTCAGACACTGAGAAGGTTGGGGAAGAACATGAGCCAGTCCTGGAGTCTGGGGAAGGCTCTGGTGAGGGCTCTGCATCAGAGACAGAGAGGGGGCCAGGGCCGTCTGAGATGCACCAGCTATCTTCAGACCTAGACAGCAGTGAGGCACATGAACAACTCGAGCCTGTTCTCAGTGTGCGCATGCGCAGAGTTGCCAGACGAAGGGAACAGCTAAAGAACAGGGGTCGACTTGGGAGGAAGGCCACAGGTGGATGATGAATGGCCCCTCCCAGAGGAAATAAAAGAGGAGCGAAAGGGGAGTGGAGTTTGCAGGAGGCCATTAGTTCACTTAATTGGTTTGTGACTCAGGGATGGGAAAGAAAGAAGGAAGGAAGAAAGGGTGGATGGATGGATGGATGGGAAGAAGGAAGGAAGGAAGGAAGGAAAGAAGGGTGGATGGGATGGGAAGAAGGAAGAAAGGAAGGTGGGTGGGTGGATGGGAAGGAAGGATTGAAGGAAGGGTGGATGGAAGGAAGGTGGGTGGATGGACGGGAAGGAAGGAAGGGAGGAAGGTGGGTGGGTGGATGGATGGATGGGAAGGAAGGATGGATGGATGGAAGGAAGGTGGGTGGATGGATGGGACGAAGGAAGGAAGGGTGGCAGGGAAGGATGGAAAGAAGGAAGGTGGGTGGGTGGATGGATGGGAAGGAAGGATTGAAGGAAGGGTGGATGGAAGGGAAGGAAGGAAGGATGGAAGGAAGGATTGAAGGAAGGGTGGATGGAAGGAAGGAAGAATGGAAGGAAGGAAAGAAGGGTGGATGGGATGGGAAGAAGGAAGAAAGGAAGGTGGGTGGGTGGATGGGAAGGAAGGATTGAAGGAAGGGTGGATGGAAGGAAGGTGGGTGGATGGATGGGAAGGAAGGAAGGAAGGAAGGAAGGAAGGTGGGTGGGTGGGTGGGTGGATGGATGGATGGATGGGAAGGAAGGATGGATGGATGGATGGAAGGAAGGTGGGTGGATGGATGGGACGAAGGAAGGAAGGGTGGCAGGGAAGGATGGAAAGAAGGAAGGTGGGTGGATGGATGGGAAGGAAGGATTGAAGGAAGGGTGGATGGAGGGGAAGGAAGGAAGGATGGAAGGAAGGATTGAAGGAAGGGTGGATGGAAGGGAAGGAAGGAAGGATGGAAGGAAGGTAGGTGGGTGGATGGATGGGAAGAAGGAAGGAAGGATGGATGGGAAGGAAGGAAGGATTGAAGGAAGGGTGGATGGATGGGAAGAAGGAAGGAAGGATGGATGGGAAGGAAGGAAGGATTGAAGGAAGGGTGGATGGATGGGAAGAAGGAAGGAAGGATGGATGGGAAGGAAGGAAGGATTGAAGGAAGGGTGGATGGAAGGGAAGGAAGGAAGGGAGGAAGTCATGCTATTACATGAGCCCCTTTCAAACGATGCCTCAGCATCTGCAGCGGCTGAAACGGCATGTGGTACCACCACATGGCAATTTGGAATTCATGCGCACAGATTGCCTGCCCAGCGGGGGCAAATTATACCCACCACCAGCACCCACTGAAGAGATTAACTTCTGGAATCCCTGTAGGGAGAGCAGAGCCCGCAGAGAATACCAACAGGATTTTAGCAACACTTTCTCCAAGAGCTGGCAAGGGAAAATAAAACTATTTTGGAATCTTTGGCTACAGAAACATGTATTGGTGTCTCTCCGCGCCTAGCTTATGCTCGGCACTTTAACGTTCTCCAAACTCTCATATCTTCAGGCAAGCATGGAGGTGGGTTTTTCCAACCTGGTCCAACCTTAAGATGGGTGGACTTCAACACCCAGAATTCCTCAGTCAGCATGTTGGTTGTAGGGATTCTGGAGGTTGAAGTCCACTCATTTTAAATTTGACCAGGTGGAGAAATACTGCGCTGGAGAATGAAAGTGGTCTGAAGCTCTGGAGAACCCTGCCTTAGGCAAGGACGTTAACTGGATGACCTTGGATGAGTCCCTCTCTCTCAGCCAGAAGAAGAAGGAGAAGGAGAAGAGGAGGAGGAAGAAGAAGAAAGCATGGTACTTGTTGTGGCCCGACAGCAGCAGATTCGGACAGTGAGGAGGTTGGGGAGGAACCTGGGCCAGTCCTGGAGTCTGGGGAAGACTCTGAGGAGGGCTCTGTGTCAGAGGCAGAGAGGGGGTCAGGGCAGTTTGACAGTTATCAGCTGCCTTCGGAGTCAGACATCAGTGAGGAAGAAGAACAGCTGGAGCCTGCTCCCAGTCTGCGCATGCGCAGAGTTGCCAGACGAAGGGAACAGCTACGGAACAGGTGGACGGTGAATGGTCGTTCCCAGAGGGAATAAAAGAGGAGCGACAGGGGAGTGGAGTTTGCAGGAGACCATTAGTTCATCCCTGCATTCTTGCCAAGCATTGCGGTGTCTGAAAGATCTCGGCCTGGCCCCTCTCCAAGCCTGATAAAGGTCACTAATTGTGGACTATCTTGAAAGACTGTGGGAGAGGAAAGACTTTGCTGGAGAGGAATTCACTGTCCATTAAATAAAAGGGATTAGGACTCGGGAAGCCTAAGGCAGAACAATGCTTCTGAAAACATTGCCAAGAAAACTGCAGGGTCCTCTCCAGGCAAATGCCACCAACTCAAAAGCAAAGGGAACCAGAGCTGAAGTAGTAGTTAAAGGCACCCAAGTAGAAACTGGGAGAGCGTGAGTTCTCATCCTGCCTTAGGCACGGTGCCATCTGGGCGAACGTAGACCAGTCCCTCCATTTCAGAAGTAGGAAGAAGAGGTCAAGGACCAACCACTTCTGAAAACGTTACCAAGAAAAATGCAGGCCCTTGTCCAGAGGGTTGCCAGGAGAAACATCTGTAGAACATTTCCTCGATGTCCAAAAGGAGAAGATGGATTTTTTTCTCCCAGCCTCAGTTGGATATATTTCACAATGCTTCTTAAAAGCCCTCTCTCTCCTCCCCCCCACTTCCACCTCTGTTTGTCTCAAACCAATTTCTTTAATATGCAAAATATTAAGAGACGGGAAAGCTTTAGTTTTTTCCCCCCTCTTAGGAGTCTTCCGAAATCCAGACCTGATTAGAATGGAGAATTAAAACCTCTGTCAGCAGTTTTATGGCTTTCCCCCTCAACTACGCTCGCTCTGTGATCAGAACATATTTTTGGCTCCCGGGTACGATGTGGTGAAATTTGCATTTCTTTCAATTTGAGATTGTTTCATTTTCTTCCTATCTACCCCCAAAAGGTAAACAGAACAGAAAGCTTTGTTTAAAAAGGGGGAAAAAACAAAACACTTCATCTCGTCTTGCAAGCTCAGCCTGGTCCCTTTTTTCTGAAAATGAAAAATAAGGAGGCAGGTGGGGTTTCTGTGGGGTTTCTAGATGTTCCTCAAACCACATCAGGGCTGAGTCTACTTTCGATATCTCCTTCTTTGGGGTGGTGGCATCAGGAGAAGACAAGCAAACATTTTCATCTGGACTGAAGCTTGGAGACAAATTCCTTGTGTGTCCAACCACATTTGGCCAATAAAGAATTCTATTCTATTCTATTCTATTCTATTCTATTCTATTCTATTCTATTCTATTCTATTCTATTCTACTTCAAGAGCAGTTTATGAGCTGGATCTTAGTCGCTCAGCCAGCATCTCAGGAGAACAGCATGGAATCATGGGCTGGAAGGGACTTTGGAGGTCTTCTAGACCAGGGGTCCCCAACCTTTTTTGCACCAGGACCGGTTTCATTTTAAAGAAAATTCTGCGGACCGGCTGGCGTAGAGGGGGGGGAGGGGGAACAGGCGGCACAGGCGCACGTGGGAGGGAGGGGGAACAGGCGGGAAGACTTTCCCCTTCTCAGGGCTGCCTTGAGATTGGAGGGCCTCCAATGGCGCAAATGGCCGCGCCTGCGCTCTCCCGCATCCGGCGCGCGCTCTGCCCAGGGGGCTGCTCCCTCCTCTCCAGCCCTGCGGCCCAGTTCCTATCAAGCCACGGACCGGCACCGGTCCACGGACCGGGGGTTGGGGACCCCTGTTCTAGACCAACCCTCTCTGCCCAAGGCAGGTGTCAAGCACAGGAAATCAGGAGTCCAGAGAGTTCAAATGAGAATAGAATAGAATTAAGAATTAAAAATTAGGAATAGAATAGAATAAATAGAATAGAAATATGAAAGAATAGAATAGAACAGAACAGAATAGAAATATGAAAGAATTGAAATAGAATAGAGGAATAGAATAGAATAGAATCGAATAGAAGGATGGCCATCAGTTTGGATACATTTAAAGTATTCTGTTAGACATTGATTTATTAAACTTGTTTGTTCCTGAACTCCTTACTCGGGTTCTGGATGAGCTGCATCCAACCAGCCTGGATGGTAGAACTTCCTGCTTAATAAAAATATTAGCTAAGACCTTTTCTGATTTGGGCATGTGGCTCCTGCTCCTTGTTGATCACCTGGTTGGGTTCTTGCTAAAAGATATCTGATGGACTCCATAACTCAAACTTAACAAATCACCCGATCCTAGGAAATTTATTCTTGGGGATTAAATGAAGAGACTTCCCATCAGATCTGGGATGGTTGTCCTTCCTATTGACTTTCAGGAAGGATCAGAATAAACATACAGCAGTGAAGGCTTTAACTTTAACTAGGTAGCATATTTTGTTACGGCACAATCCTGCCATAATTTTAAATTCTTTCTTTCTTTCTTTCTTTCTTTCTTTCTTTCTTTCTTTCTTTCTTTCTTTCTTTCTTTCTTTCTTTCTTTCTTTCTTTCTCTTTCTTTCTCCTTTATTCCTTCCTTCCTTTCTCTCCCTCCCATCTTTTTATCCTTCCTTCTTCTTCCTTCATTCCTTCCTTCCATCTTTCTCCTTCCTTCCTTCTCCTTTATTCCTTTCTCTCCCTCCCATCTTTTTATCCTTCCTTCCATTTTTTCTTCCCTCCTTCTTCCCTTCCATCTCTTTCTCCTTCCTTCCTTTCTTCCTTCCTTCCTTCCTTTTCTTTCTTTCCATGTTTCCCGAATGCATTCGGTCTGGTTCACATGGACCCTTTTGCAATCTTAATTTCCAACGTCATTCAGCCTTGCCCAAAAGATGCCAGCGGAGCCCAATCCTTACAATTAGCTCACTTAAAGCGATGCCACCGGTGCGTTAAAGATGCTTAAAATTAGACCCAGGCGTTAGGCAGTTAATCTATAAAATCCCTTGTTTCATCCTAGGGCCGTCAGGAAATTCGTTCCACATCTGCACAGAGAAAAGCCGGTGGGAGGGAGGGGAGGGGAGGGGAGGGGGGAGGGGGGAGGAGAACGGCAAAAGAAAAGAAAAGAGTCGAGGTGTAAACTGCCAAAAACCATTTTAATGATGGCTGGAGAAAGAGGCAGGCAGATGGCGGGTCTGCTCTGGCTGTGGTTGGTATTTAACTGCTTTTTTATTGGAAAAATATGGGGTGAAAAATTGTGTGGGGCTCATTAGACAGCCTGCTGTGATCCTGATCAGCTTGCCAATCTGTTCTGCGTGGCAAGGATCCAAAACATCTATAAATTTGGAGCAGCGGCTTATAAACGGCTGCCTGGAGCTTGTTAAGGCCTCTCCTTTAGATTCCCTTTCCCTCCCTTGTTGTCCCCCTCCCACCCCCCTGCGATGATAGGGAGGGACGGAGGGAGAAATATGATTATTATGAGTCCCAGTCCTTAGCGTTTTATTTCAAGAGCTGGCTGTTTGCATTTGGGTTTTAGATCCAAGCACGGTGCTTGGAAAGTGGTTTGTCTCGTGCCGAGATAAAATAGGAATATGCCCCAAAGGGTCACATCGCCCGATTGGTTCAACGATAAGGGGTCAAATGCGCCATCAGTTTCAAGTTCCTTCCTGCCTGTAAGACATCCAAGTCAACCCACCTAGAATTCCACTGACCCTTATCTACCACCAATTTGTTTTGACCATTAGTGGTTCAGATTCTTGTAGAGAGCAATAACATGCCTATTTTATTTAGTTTCCTGCTATGGTTTTGACTGCTTCTTTAGTAACCTTTGACCATCACTGTTGTATCTTACGATTCATGATGAATGTATTTATGATGATTATGATCATGATTTATCACTTATATCTTTTACGTACACTAAGACAGGGGTCTCCAACCTTTGCAACTTTAAGTCTGAAGGACTTCAGCTCCCAGTAGTCTGGGAGCTGAAGTCCTTCAGACTTAAAGTTGCAAAGGTTGGAGACCCCTGCACTAAGAGCTTAGGTACTGAAGGCAAATTCCTTGTGTGTCCAATCACAGTTGGCTAATAAAGAATTCTTTTCTGTTCTGTTCTATTTTATTTTTAACTTTTCTTCTCTACTCCCTCCTTCCCTATCCTATCCTATCCTATCCTATCCTATTTCCATCCCATTCTTCTATCCTCAGTCCATTCCATTCTAATACCACTCCATTCCATTCTATTATAATTCCATTCTATTTTATTTTTAACCTCTTCTCCATCCTTCTCTTCTCTTCTCTTCTCTTCTCTTCTCTCTCCTCTGCTCTCCTCTCCATTCCCATTCCCATTCCATCCAGACAACATTCATGGACCTCTGTTAAATAAATGGTCAACTCTCGGATGTCTTTTTTTTAAAAACTCACGATTGCAAAATCCCGGAATGTCTATAAAACCCCGCATTCGATCCTTCCCCCTCCACCAATAAATATTTTTTGCGACGTTTTGTGGACTCGGAACAAAGAAATAATTAGACCGTTGCTAAAGCTGGTAACAATCTGGGCTGACTGAAGGAAGAAACGATTCATGTCTTTTGCACAACAAGAGAGACAAAATTAAAAAAAACCCTCTCTCTTTTTTTCTCTCTCTGCTGGACTCGGCTCCAATCGATGTGGAAATGTAAACAGCCGTAAGAGGGATTCCCAAAATCCAGTTCGCTTCCATTAGACTAGAAAATTCATATGCAGAACAAGAAAGAAATGTCAATCCAGAGATTTCCTGGTCTTTCGACGGGTCTGAGAGGCAGTTTACTAAGCGCGGCTGTTGGGTTTTAGACTTGTGGTCAGGGAATAACGCCACTACAAGAGAGAAAATGACCTGTTTTTATACAGTTTCCATCTTCTCATTGTTATGTCGCCCGAAGCCGTCCCTTCCCAGCACTGAAGACATGGGGCTGGTTTGTGAGTTCTCCTCCTCCTGCCCCGTGGGCCGCTTGCTCCCTTGCAAAAGGAGCACAAAAGAAAACTTCCACAGCCACTGGGGTCTGGTGGTGAAGGCGCCACCAAGCTGGAATTCCGGGAGACGGGGAGTTCTAGTCCCGCCATTCAAATCTTGCATAGAATGAAACATGGACTGATCTCTTTTGGGAGGTGGCTTTGATTCAGGCAGTTTCTGATTTTACTACAAAAGCTGACAATAATCGATATTGGTTGGTTTCCTTTCTTCCTACCTATCTTCTTTCCTCCCTCCATCCACCCCTTCCTTCTCTTCACTCCTTCCTTCCTCAGTTTTTCCTTCCTTCCTTCCCTCCACTCCTTCCTTTCTTCCTTCCCTCTGCCCTCCCCTCCTTCCTTCCTTCCTTCCTTCCTTTGCTTTCTTCCTTTGTTTCCTTCCCCTCCACTCCTTCCTTCCTCCACTTTCCCTCCCTTCCCTTATTTCTTTCCTTCCCTCTACTCCTTCCTCCCTCCCCTACTCTTTCCTTCCTCCACTTTCCCTTCCTTCCTTTTTTCCTTCACTCCACTCTTTCCTTCCACTTCCTTCCTTCCACTCAATTTTTTCCTTCCCTCCACTCCTTCTTTCCCTCCCTCCATTCCTTCCTTCCTCCACTTTCCCTCCCTTTACTTTTTTCTTTCCTTCCCTCCTTCCCTCCCTGTGTCCTCCCCTCCTTCCTTCCTTCCCTCCACACCTTCCTTCCCTCCCTCTGTCTCCCCCTTCTTCCTTCCACTCCTTCCTCCCTTCCTCCCTGTGTCCTCCCCTCCTTCCTTCCTTCCTCCTTTCTCCCCTCCCTCTGTCTCCCCCTTCTTCCTTCCACTCCTTCCTTCCTCCCCTCCACACCTTCCTTCCTTCCCTCCCTGTGTCCTCCCCTCCTTCCTTCCTCCCCTCCACACCTTCCTTCCTTCCCTCCCTCTGTCTCCCCCTTCTTCCCTCCACACCTTCCTTCCTTCCCTCCACACCTTCCTTCCTTCCCTCCCTCTGTCTCTGCCTTCTTCCTTCCACTCCTTCCTTCCTTCCCTCCGTGTCCTCCCCTCCTTCCTTCCTCCCCTCCACACCTTCCTTCCTTCCCTGTGTCCTCCCCTCCTTCCTTCCTCCCCTCCACACCTTCCTTCCTTCCCTCCCTCCCTGTGTCCTCCCCTCCTTCCTTCCTTCCCTCCACACCTTCCTTCCTCCCCTCCCTCTGTCTCCCTCTTCTTCCCTCCACACCTTCCTTCCTTCCCTCCACACCTTCCTTCCTCCCCTCCCTCTGTCTCCCCCTTCTTCCCTCCACACCTTCCTTCCTTCCCTCCAGACCTTCCTTCCTCCCCTCCCTCTGTCTCCCCCTTCTTCCTTCCACTCCTTCCTTCCCTCCACACCTTCCTTCCTCCCCTCCCTCTGTCTCCCCCTTCTTCCTTCCACTCCTTCCTTCCTTCCCTCCCTCTGTCATCCCCTCCCCTCCTTCCTTCCTCCCCTGCTCCCAATCTCTCCATGCCAAAAGTCTGCATTTATATGAACACACCTTGCAGTGAGCCCCCCCCAACCTCCCACTTCCCTTCCTGAAGACGCAGCTGTCAGAGCCAGTTCTGAAATACGAGTTTCATTAGTCAAGGGTTCTTCTGCACCAGGAAAAATGTCAGCGCGGAGGTTTTAGTTAGTATGCAGCTCGCAGACAAGATGGCATTAGACCCGTCTTGCAACATTACATCGCGGAGGCCTGCTCCTCCGAAGGACAGGAAAGAATGTGGTCCATGGGGTCGCAATGGATTGGACACGACTTTGCGACTAACAACAACGACAACGGCAAAAGCTAGAGGAAGTGATTTTCATTAAAAAGAAAAAGGCATTTTATCTTCAATGTTTTTCAGGCTATAATTCCCGCTTTACCAAAGGTCAGGGGTCTCCAAACTTGGCAACTTTAAGATTTGTGAACTTCAACTTTAAGACCTTGTGGGCTTCAACTCCCAGAGTTCCTCATCCAGCGAGAATTCTGGGAGTTGAAGTCCAAGATCAAGGCTGCTAGAACGGTACGGCAAGTTGCTTAAATTCCAAGAAAGAGAAGGCTTCATCTTGCTCTTCTACTGGATTCAGTAGAAGCTACATGGCGTCGTCTTAAGCATGTCCTCTTCCCTTACCATGAGTGGTCAAAGGACGATGAAGAGCCTTCTTGGGGCACGTTTCTGAAGTCCTTCGGGTGGGCTTATTTGCAATGTAACTTTAAAAATAAAGACTTGCTTTGAAATCCAAGAACTTTGTAAGGAAGAACTCAGTCTTCAAAGGTTTTGGTCATTTCATAGAGGCTGACCTTTTCTTAACCCACCTCCTTTGATCTTAAGATATCAAAACTCTTTGAACTCCTGTCCCCCATCCCCCCCCTTTTGCCATCCATCCATCCACTATCCTACCCTTTATCTCTCCCTCTCTTCCCCCACCATATCTACCTATCTCTCCATCCATCCATCCGTCCACTATCCTACCCTTTATCTCTCTCTCTCTTCACCCACCATATCTACCTATCTCTCCATCCATCCATCCATCCGTCCACTATCCTACCCTTTATCTCTCCCTCTCTTCCCCCACCATATCTACCTATCTCTCCATCCATCCATCCATCCGTCCTACCCTTTATCTCTCTCTCTCTTCACCCACCATATCTACCTATCTATCTATCTATCCATCCATCCATCCATCCTACCTATCTCTCCCTCTCTTCCCCCACCATATCTACCTATCTCTCCATCCATCCATCCATCCATCCATCCATCCATCCATCCATCCGTCCACTATCCTACCCTTTATCTCTCCCTCTCTTCCCCCACCATATCTACCTATCTCTCCATCCATCCATCCGTCTACTATCCTACCCTTTATCTCTCTCTCTCTTCACCCACCATATCTACCTATCTATCTATCCATCCATCCATCCATCCATCCTACCCTTTATCTCTCCCTCTCTTCCCCCACCATATCTATCTATCTCTCCATCCATCCATCCATCCATCCACTATCCTACCCTTTATCTCTCCCTCTCTTCACCCACCATTTCTACCTATCTCTTCAACCATCCATCCATCCATCCATCCATCATCCTACCCTTTATCTCTCCCTCTCTTCACTCACTGTACCTACCTATCCATCCATCCATCCATCCATCCATCCATCCATCCATCCATCCATCCATCCATCCACCCACTATCCTATCCTATCCCTCTCTCTACCACCCTACCTACCCATCCATCTACACATCATCTCTGTTTGTGTGTGTGTGTGTGTGTAATCCTTTTATTGAAGATGCTTGAAAAGGAAGATAAAAATGAACACAAAGAAAGAAAAAGAAAGACATCAAAGAGAAAGCCAAATGTGTAAGAAGGGGGATCTCTTTTATATATGTTTTCATAGATTTTCACAGGTGCAGGTATGCTGGTCTTGTTGCATTCGGGTGCTTTCTTACTCATTTCTTTCTCATTCTTACACGGGAAAAGACCGGAATACAAGAAGACCAGCATGTATGTATGTATGTATGTATGTATGTATGTATGTCCCCATTTTGAACCACTTGAGGCTAAAGGGAGGAGTTTCTGGCTGTGTGCAGGGGGGAAGGAAGGTAAAGATTTCCCCATTTTGAACCACTTGAGGCTAAAGGGAGGAGTTTCTGGCTGTGTGCAGGGGGGAAGAAAGGTAAAGACTTCCCCATTTTGAACTACTTGTGGCTAAAGGGAGGAGTTTCTGGCTGTGTGGAGGGGGGAAAGAGAAAGGTAAAAGAAATAATACATTCTAGATTTGTGCGCTTAAGACTGTGATTGTATTTTATTTCAAAATGACTGGCTTAGTTCAATGTAATAACTGTTTTGCACCTGTCTTCCGCAGTACTCTTTTCAAATTTGGATACTGTCCCCCTTGCAGACAAATTAATAGATTACATAGACACATAACATATCTTGAATCTGTAATTTGTGATCTCCAGGCAGAAATTAAGTGTCCAATTCGGCCACTCCACCCTGTGGAGATGCCACACTACCAGCCTCCCCTACCGCAAAGATCCCACAGAAGAAGAGCAGCCTGGACAACTGTGGGATCTGGCAGGGTGAGAGCTGTGACCCACAAACACAAAACTTTCGCTGTGTCCCAGCATAACAGATATAGCGCCCTTGCTGATCTTAATGGGGACACTAAAGTGACAGGTCAAGGTAATAATGACGACTCAAATAAGCAGCGGATTGTGGTCCAAAGTGAAGAACCTACTTCAGAAATGCAAAAGTGTGAACCAGGGATCATGCATCAGTCACACAACAAGAGCAAGGTACCCAAAAAGAGAAGTCACCTCCTGATTGGTGACTCAATCGTAAGAGATGTAAACTTAGGTAAGGATATGGAGGTTTTGAAAGATGTCAGATGTTTACCGGGTGCTACAGCCAGCAGAGACAAGAGGCGTATTCTTAAGATAGTCACGAATGCAAGTAAGGACTGTGAAGTTGATGCTATTATACATCTTGGCACAAATGATCTGTCCCAAAAAGATGTAGCTTCTGTGCAGAATGATTTCCAGAGTTTGGGGTACGAACTTAGTAGTACAGGTTGTAGGCTTATCTTCTCAGAAGTTATACCAGTATACAAGGAACAAAAAGGAAAGGGCCAGCGCATAGCAGAGTTTAATATGTGGCTAAAGGAGTGGTGTAAAAAGGAAGGCTTTGGTCTTATTAGTCATGATGCCTGCAGCTGGTCCAATGATAAACTGTACAAAAGAGATGGTTTGCACCCATCCAAGAAAGGGACTGAGTTACTTGGCACTAAATTCACAGATTTCCTGGCTAAACATTTAAACTGAATAGTGGGGACAGAGAATCAATAGATAAAGAATATTTCTGTCCCCAGCAAACTAAAATTCATAGGGTTATCAGTGCGTGTAACATAGATAATTGTGCAGGTAATATTATCAACACTGCTGTCAAGCAAAACCAAACAATTAACAGTGGGTGCCATACCATGTACATGAACCATACAAGTGGCAAAGAAATAGGGGCAAAGAGAACCATAGTCAGGCATAACACAGGTTTCGTAGACAGAAAACACAGGGTCAATCAAAATGGACTCAAATGTCTATACACCAATGCACAGAGTATGAGGAATAAACAGGGTGAATTAGAAATTCAAGTAAATGAGGGCAGATACGATATTGTTGCCATTACAGAAACTTGGTGGGATGAAACCCACAAATGGAACATACAGCTAGAAGGATTTAAATTATTTAAAAGAAATAGACCAAATAAAAGAGGAGGTGGAGTTGCACTATATATAAGAAATAATTACATCTCTACAGAAATAGAGCACAACAATGATGAGAACTATCTTGAATGTATTTGGGTCAATATTAAAGGTTGGGGGGGGGAATGATATTGTCATAGGTCTATACTACAGGCCACCCAACCAAGCAGAGGAAGTGGATGTACTTTTTGCTAACCAGCTAACTAAGGTATGTAGGAAGCACACTGCAATAGTAATGGGAGATTTTAACTACCCTGACATCAATTGGGAAACAAACTCTGCACCAAGTGGAAGATCCAACAGGTTCCTAACAAACCTAGCAGACAACTTTGTTTCCCAAAAGGTAGAGAAGGGAACAAGGGGATCAGCAATATTGGACTTAATTCTCACTAACAGAGAGGAAATGATAGAAGGTGTAGAAGCTACAGGAACTTTGGGGGCAAGCGATCATGAAATACTGGAATTCAACATTATGCAAACAAAAGTAGTTGAACAAAGTCAAACTAGAGTCTTAGACTTCAAGAGAGCTAATTTCAACAAACTCAGAGAGAGCTTGGGAAGGATTCCATGGATGAGAATCCTCAAGGGGAAAACAACTCAAGAAGCTTGGGAAATTTTGAAAAATGAGATTATAAAAGCCCAGTCCAGCGCAATACCAATGAAGAAGAAAAATAACAGTTCCCAAAAGAAACCAGCATGGCTGCATAAAGAACTCTCTGACAAATTGAAAGACAAAAAGGATAAATATAAAACGTGGAAAAAGGGGGACATAACCAAGGCAAAATATCAGCAAATAGCCCGAGCCTGTAAAGATGAAGTGAGGAAAGCTAAGGCTCACAATGAAGAAAGGCTTGCCAAAAAAGTAAAAAATAACAAAAAAAGCTTCTTCCAACATGTTAAAAATAAGAAAAAAGTTAAGGAAACAATTGGTCCACTGCTGGGAGAAAATGGCAAGAAGATGATAAGCAACAGGGAGAAAGCAGAACTATTTAACTCTTTCTTTGCATCTGTCTTTACACAAAGGGATAAAACAGTCCAATCAATCAAAAACAGCACCACAAATATCAGATTAGGAACACAAGTTGAAATAGAGAAGAAAATGGTAAGTGAGCACCTGTCTGCCCTGGACGAGTTCAAATCACCAGGACCGGATGGATTACACCCCAGGGTTCTGAAGGAACTGGCAGACGAGATCTCAGAACCACTGAACTATATCTTTCAGAGATCCTGGAGCACCGGGGAACTGCCAGAAGACTGGAAAAGAGCAGATGTGGTTCCCATCTTCAAAAAAGGAAAAAAAACAGATCCAGGAAACTATAGACCCATCAGCCTGACCTCAATACCAGGAAAGATTCTGGAAAAGATAATTAAACAACAAATAAGTGAACACCTAGAAGCAAACAAAGTAATAGCCAAAAGCCAACATGGGTTTGTCAAAAACAGATCATGCCAGACGAATCTAATTGCATTCTTTGACAAAGTAACAAAATCAGTGGACCAGAGGAATGCTGTTGATATAATTTACCTGGACTTCAGTAAGGCATTTGATAAAGTAGACCATAACCTACTATTAGATAAAGTAGAAAATTGTGGGTTAGACAGCACCACCACCAAATGGATTCGTAACTGGCTGACCAACCGCACTCAACGTGTAGTCCTCAATGGAACTGCATCTACATGGAAGGAAGTATGCAGTGGAGTCCCCCAAGGCTCTGTTTTAGGCCCAGTACTCTTTAACATCTTCATCAACGATTTGGATGAGGGGATAAATGGGGAACTCATCAAATTCGCAGACGACACCAAGCTGGCAGGAATAGCCAACACTCCAGAAGATAGGCTTAAGATACAGAAGGATCTAGACAAACTTGAACATTGGGCACTGTCTAATAAAATGAAATTCAATTGTGAAAAAAGTAAGGTCCTACATATAGGCAAGAAAAACCAAATGCACAAGTACAGTATAGGTGGTACCTTGCTCAATAGTAGCAACTGTGAGAGGGATCTCGGAATCCTAGTGGACAACCATTTAAATATGAGCCAGCAGTGTGCAGCAGCTGCCAAAAAAGCCAACACAGTTCTAGGCTGCATCAACAGAGGGATAGAATCTAGATCGCGTGAAGTGTTAATGCCACTGTATAGTGCCTTGGTAAGGCCACACTTGGAATACTGCATACAGTTTTGGTCGCCACGATGTAGAAAAGACGTGGAGACTCTGGAAAGAGTGCAAAGAAGAGCAACCAAGATGATTAGAGGACTGGAGACTAAGACATATGAAGAACGGCTGCAGGAACTGGGTATGTCTAGTTTGATGAAGAGAAGGACCAGGGGAGACATGATAGCAGTGTTCCGATATCTCAGAGGGTGCCACAAAGAAGAGGGAGTCAAACTTTTCTCCAAGACACCTGGGGGCAGGACAAGGAGCAATGGGTGGAAACTAACCAAGGAGAGAAGCAACTTAGAACTAAGGAGAAATTTCCTAACAGTAAGAACAATTAACCTCTGGAACAGCTTGCCTCCAGCAGTTGTGAATGCCCCAACCCTGGAAGTCTTTAAAAAGATGTTAGACAGCCATTTGTCTGAAATGGTATAAGATTCCTGCCCATGCAGGGGGTTGGACTAGAAGACCTACAAGGTCCCTTCCAACTCTGCTATTGTATTGTATTGTATGTATGTATGTATACACACACACACACACACACACACACACACACACACACGTTGCATTTGTGCGGATAAATAAATAAGTAAAGGGAGACTAGGATAGATTTATTTCGATATATATATATATGAGAGAATATTTTCACAACTCCTGTTATGGGCCCCTTTAAGGGAGGAGACAGACTGTCATCCTTCTCTGCCTTTCGGCTCAACCCAGAGAGCATCTGGGCAGAGAGCCAATGAGATTACTGTTGTGTGATTTTTTTAGATATGTGTTAGATTTTTAAGGGCTGATTAATAAATAAGAGACCAGGATCCATCCTGGTCTCTTATTTATTAATCAGCCCTTAAAAAATCTAACATGTATGTATGTATGTATGTATGTATGTATGTATGTATGTATGTATATAGTCTCCCTGACTTATTTATTGATCAGCTCAAAAACGTGTGACACACACACACACATATACATGTATACATATATATTGTATATCTTGATGGAATGATTCCGGCCTTGGCAACAACTCCCCCACCCCATGATGTTCAGTCAAAGCTTCTTGCTGGCATTTAATTGCAGGGCTGAACTGAGATTTATCGTTGCTATTACCTCCGTTATGATTATTTTTTAATTTTCAAACCTCAACTGCTTTATGAACTTTATTCTGAATAATTTACGCGACATTTGTCAGAGAAAGTGGGTGTTTGGGGAGGAGAGGAGAACAAAGCTTTCTCCCCCCCTTCTCTCCCCCTCTCCCCTCCACCACGAATGAACGGCACTTCTAAGAAAGAAAGGAAGAAGGAAAGAAGGGAGAGAGAGACACACACACATTTAGCTTTGTCATTTAAAGCAATTTGCCTCCCACTGCCATTCACGGCAGCTGAAAATCCCCAGCTTGGGCGTCTAAGCACTGGAGGCCAGCTCCTTTGGCTAATTGGGTTGACTAGTTGGGTCAGGGGCTAGGAAGCTTTTAGAGGGGGCTCGGCAAGCTCCCGAAGGTCAACTGTCCTTCCTTCAATTGGGTGAAGTCTAAGGCAGGGGTCCCCAACCTTAGGAGGCTCCTATCCTCCCTCCCTCTTTCTTTCCCTCCCTCCCTCTTTTTCTTTTTTCTTTCTTCTTTCTTTCATTCCCTCCCTTCTTTCTCCCTCCCTCCCTCTTTCTTTCATTCCCTCCCTTCTTTCCACCCTCCCTCCCTCTTTCTTTCCTCCTTCTTTTTCTTCTTTCTTTCATTCCTTCCCTTCTTTCTTCCCTTCCTCTTTCTTTCCCTCCCACCCTCCCTCTTTTTCTTTTTTCTTTCTTCTTTCTTTCATTCCCTCCCTTCTTTCTTTCTTTCTTTCTTTCTTTCTTTCTTTCTTTCTTTCTTTCTTTCTTTCTTTCTTTCTCTTTCTTTCTTCCCTCCCTCCTTCCTTCCCTTCTGTCCTCCCATCCTTCCTCTCTTTCCCTCTTTCCCTCCTTCCTTCCTTCCTTCCTTCCTTCCTTCCTTCCTTAAAGAGGCACAAGAGAACGGCGAACAAAACTTTTCCCACAAACATTCATGAATCTCCTGCCTCTGCCAAGGCAATCTGCAATGCGTTTGGGCTTCATCCTTTGGTGGAGAGCTGTATTAAAACCACTGCATGGGGAATGAAGGTCCATGTGGTTTCGGTTTGTTTGTTTTTGAACTCCGATTTTACGGGGGCCCCTTTTTTCTTTTTGGTCTAGTGGGGAGGGCGAAGGGGGTCGGTTCCTCTGCCAACCATCCTCTGACTTGACATGCATTTATCTAATTAGCATTAAATGGGGTCATTCCTCTTCCAGCTTTTTTGTTTTTCTCATCTGACATTTTGCCTAATCCGAAGGTTTCAAGATCCTCGCCTTCCCCCTCCAACTCCCCTTCCTTCAAGCCATGACGATTTTGAAGGCCCTTTTGTGTGTGTGTGTGTGTGTGTGTGTGTGTGTGTGTGTGTGAAAGAGAGAGAGTTTAAAGCCTCATTGGGGTAATTTCTACGGATGATATTTTAGGTAGGCTCTAAGCCAGTGGTGGGTTTCTGCAGGTTCGCACCTACTCGCGAGAGCCGGTTGGTGAAATTTAGAGAACCGGTGAGAGGGGGTTCCACCGGTGTACCTGGAAGTAAATCTGGCCCGCCGCTGCCAGGGACCCAACGGAAAGGAAAGGAAAGGAAAGGAAGGAAGGAAGGAAGGAAGGAAGGAAGGAAGGAAGGAAGGAAGGAAGGAAAGAAAGAAAGAAAGAAAGAAAGAAAGAAAGAAAGAATTTATCATCACAATTGAGTCCAAAATTTTGGTTGCTAAGCAAGAGCGTTGTTAAATGAGTTTCACCACATTTTAAAAGGTGGCCACTCCTACCCTGTCACATGACTGCCAAGCCACACCCACAAAATAGGCCACACCTACAGAGTAGGTTCTAAAAAATTGGAAACCCACCACTGCTCTAAGCGTAGTACACAAAATTGTCTGCTACATCCTACCTGTCAAGGACTACTTCAGCTTCAACCTCAATGATACACGGGCCAACCATCAATATAAATTCAAGGTCAACTGCTCCAAATTCAATGGCAGAAAATACGACTTCAGCCACAGAGTGGCCAACGCCTGGAATGCTCTACCTCAGGGGTCTCCAACCTTTGCAACTTTAAGTCTGAAGGACTTCAGCTCCCAGAATTCTCCAGCCAGCAAAGGTTGGAGACCCCTGCTCTACCTGACTCTGTTGTTACATCCTCAAACCCCCCCAAAACTTCAACCTCAAACTATCAACCGTGGACCTGCCCCCATTCCCAAGAGGTCCGTAAAGCGCACCGGCGTGCCTACCACCCCTGTCCTACTGTCCCCATTTACTTGTATCCATTGCTTTCGTTCGTGTCCATGTTTAATGTTAGCAACTATGGGTTCAGAACCAGTGTTACAACTCTGGTCCCATAACCAGTGTTAAGAAATAAATGCAGAATAGTGTAATACACCGGACAGTAAAGAGATATGTTGCTTTAACCACAAACAAACTCTAAAACAGTGCTAGTAAGAAAATAAATAGTCTTTACTTTGTAGCAACTAAAATATTTCTTCCGACCAGAGATTCTAACTTCTCAAAACAATAACAGTCCTTCACCAAAACACAGAGTTATCTTACAGTGATGCAAAACAAATACTTCTTCAGTCTTCAGCTTCAGCGGCAAAAAGTAAGCACAGGATTCAAATGGAATCGAAAAGGGAATGAACTGTGATTCTGAGCTTGCTTATATGGTAGAGCTGAGAAGCACAGCCAATCAGAATTCAACACATAGTTCTTAAAGCTACATAACTCCTTAAGAACATAGGCTCATTTATATTGTCAACCCAATATAAGGCTGAATATCCTAACATTTATATTTATAACTGCTATCCTGTACGTGTTTGACAAACTAATGAATAAATAAAATAAAGCCAAGGCTTCGAAAACAAGATCAGCAAAGGACCTAAACCAAAGGAAGACACCTTCCTTTGTTATCGAAGGGCCAATGCGCAGGCTTTGTTCTGCCAACTGGAAATAAAATTTATTTATTTATTAGATTTATACCCCGCCCTTCTCCAAGAGGACCCAGGAAATGGCATTTCCAGAAAAAGGGAGGGCGTTTGGTTAGGCCTTTTTGTGGTGCACCACAACAAGAGTTGCAGGCATCAATACACTGGTCCTGGACGTGAGTTTTTCTTGGCCTGCTGACTATCAACCCTGACTCTATTGTGTTTTTGGTGGGCGTGGCTTGGTGAGCATGCGCCTGGGTAGGCGTGGCTTGGTGGTCATGTGACCGGGCGGGCAACAAGCAGGACCTTCACAGAGTCACAGAGAGCTCAAAAAACCAACGCTCGCACTTTACATAACAACAACACAAAAGCTACACAACTGACTCACACACAATGCCAAAGCGGCTGGACTTCACACACACACAAAAGGTTCCCACGATCGCATAGCACGGCTGATGGTCACAGCTGAACCTTTATTGAACTTTTTTTTTTTAGCATTTTGCCCTAACTAGTAGTAAAAAAAAGGCTTTAAAAAGGTTTTTTTTTAAAGTTCCGACGATCAGCTGTGCAACAATCAGCTGGGCAGCGAGATCGTGGGAACTTTTTTAAAAAAAACCTTTTAAAGCATTTTTTTTTAAAACTACCAGTTCGGATCAATCAGCCCGAACCGGTAGCATTTCATCCCCTGCTTAATGTGGTTCCGAACGAAATCCTTTTGAAATCTCGGCTCCAGCAGGGAAGGGATGGGTGGGTGGGATCAGATCAAAGGCTCTGTGTTCAAGTCCAGCATCGTCGATGTTTTCGTACGTCACTGAATCAAAAGCGCTCCTTTTCTGAACTATCTCTCCTCAAGCCACCAGGGTCAAAAAACAAGCTTTTGCTGAAGGCCTAACGCAGTTCTAGGACTCTGCAGAGACTTCGGGAAAGCTGCTCCTCATTTAAAGGGCTGTAAGCAATTATGGGCGGGTCACGTTTATTGAATAAAACCATTTAAGCATTATGTTTACAAAGTCAAAGCAACATTAAAATCCAGTGAAAAACAATTATTTTTACAGGATACATCTGCAAGCAATCTGGGAGGGACCTTTTTATTATTATTATTATTATTTTTCCCTCCTTGCCCTCCTTCCCTTCCCCTCCCCACCCCCTTTCTTCCCCTTGGTACATTTATCCCTTAAGAGAACTTTGTTGGTGGTGTGGAAAATGTCCACATCGCAGCGATGAATTATTTTGGAAACGCCAAAATATCTTTTTTTTTTTCAAAGATCGCTTTGGGCTCTCCAGGAGCCAAAATAGCTGCGATTTCCTGACTAGTCAAAATTTTCTCGGTCTTGGCAGAGGCGAGGTTCAGGAAGAACTAGACAAATAGTTATTTTATTACGAAGTCTGTCAAATAAATCAGAATGTGACCAGCAACCTTTGCAAAGATAACCCCCCCCCCCTCCTTTCCTTCTGCTTGGCTGACAATTTGGCTGTCAAAAAAGAGAAAAGGTTACACACACACACTCACAAAAAGAGACAGATCTCTGGATAGGATTTTGCCTAGCCGAACCCTTGTCTGTCGTTGTTTTGAAGGATCCAAGGGAAACCTCTTCCAAAATCCCAAGGATCTTGGCGCCTCTTCAAGATAATGGGCAGGGTTGAATGGCTGAAGTTTTATAACCGATTAAATTCAATCAAGCTTGTTATTTTTAAACTGGAACATTTGGATAACTTACTGGAGCAAAGTCGTAAAGTTAAAAAGAGTATATATATATTATTTTTTTAAAAAATGACGTTGCCAATTTAATTCAATTTTAGGGTTGACCTGCCCTGACGTTTAGATTCATACTACTAGGGTTTCCTGGCTAATTTTTTTCCTCCCCCTCCCAAAGGGGGAAAAGCTTAAGTGTTAAGGGCCAAAAAAGGACTCAAGTTGAGGCCGTTTCCACTTGTCAAGGAAAACACGTTGGATTCCCAAGATGTTCCAAAGGAAAATACAAGGTACATCCAGTACGTAAAAGGATCTTTAACTCACAGAAAGACAGAGACGCAAAGAAAACGGAGCGATTTTGATTCGGAGGTCCCACTGCAAAATCTAATCCACCATTGCAGAAAATTGAAAACTTATCACAGATGTTTTTGCGCCCGTCATTCAAAAGCCGGGCTGCCACTCACGATGCCTGGGTATTATGTGGACTGTGCGAATCTAGTTTGCTAATGAATCTTTTTAAAAAAAAAAAAAATCTGTTTTTATGTGACAAGGGAATATTAACTATTCACTTGTCCTTGGTGGGGTCCTTGGTGCTCTCTGAGTTTGGTGGTCTCCTTGCAGATGTTTCATGACCCAACTAGGTAACATCATCATTGCAAGATGGGAGGAGGAGGAGGAGGAGGAGGAGGAGGAGGAGGAGGAGGAGGAGGAGGAGGAGGAAGACTATGGGGTCCTTAGTGTCTCTGAGCTTGGTTTTTTTCTTGCACGCATTTCATGATTTAACTAGGTAACATCATCTGTGCTAGAGAGAGTGGGGGAGGAGGAGGAGGAGGAGGAGGAGGAGGAGGAGGAGGAGGAGGAGGAGGAGGAGTTTCTGATGCTCTTTGAGTTTGGTGGTTTTCTTGCAGATGTTTCATGACCCAACTAGCTAACACCATCAGAGCTAGAAGAGGGAAGAAAGAGGAGGAGGAAACTTTGGGGTACTTGGTGCTCTCTGAGCTTGATAGTTTCCTTGTAGACATTTCATGATCCAACTAACTAACACCATCAGTACTAGAAGGGAACGAGGTTGGCTCTCTGCTTATCTATAAGTGGCTTGCCCTGTCAGCCGTTTCTTGGAGTTGTTGCTCGTTCTTTGATTAGGCTTTTTTTTATAACTGTTGTTGTTTGCTTCTTGATTGTTGATTTAGTGTTAATCTTGGTGTTAATCTTTGCTAAGACCGGGTGTTGATGGATGACCAGGAAGTGCTTTTGATCTTTTTTGGTTTTTTTTTTAGCTTTTTGAATGGTGTGTACAGCTTTTTTTTAAAAATCTCTATGTGTCTGTTGATGGTTGATTTGCCCGGAATGCCAAGCTTCCAGGAATTCTCTAGGATTTCTGGACTTAGCTTGCTTTACAACCTAAGGTTCTTTTTGACGTGTTCTTGAGTGTTATCCTTTTTGCAGCTTGTGTTGGTTGTGCTGTGGTGGGTTGAGGGCCCCTCATGATAAGTTAGTTGATAACCCAGCGTTGCCCGGGTATTTATTTATTGGGGGGAAATGTCTGGACCAAACGTCATTTCTAATGTTGGATTTTCCCCCTTATCAGAGGGAGCCCCCTTGTGGAATACTGTGCAGCCGTTACCATGGCAACTCCACTGTGCAGTACAGTAGAAGCCATTTTACAGCAGTACAGTAGAAGCCATTTGAAGGCACAACAGGCTGTATCTTAACAGAACGCACACCCTGACGAGGGGTGTTAGGGGTGTCTTACCCCCACAGTGTTTGTTTCCAGAAAGTAAGTTATCTGTGTACCAGGTTTGGTTGAAATTGCTCGAGGCGTTCCAGAGTTATGCTGGAACACACACACGCAAACACACGCACCCATCCAGATAGATAGATAGATAGATAGATAGATAGATAGATAGATAGATAGATAGATAGATAGATAGTGAATATGAGCTTGTGTCAAACTTTCTTCTTAAGCTATCCAAAGTAGGAGACGCCTATAGCTTCCCTCCAGAATCTGCAAACCTCATGCTATCACGAGAGGCCAGGCCTCCATCACGGTGATTAGAAGCATTGCACACAGAGAATAAAACCTAGTGTGAGATAAAACAAATGGCTGTTGTCCCTAGGAAAGCAGATGAAAAGTCTGCTCCTTAAATCTGCTCTCTGCTCGCCATTAATCCGCCTCCAATCCTTATAATGTATCTCCATAGAGCACAAATTACATCGCTTCGGTGTTCTGTACAGAAGCCAAGAAACTGGATGATGAGCCAATAACAGAGCACAGGGAGTCCTCGACATACAGCTACAACGACTGAGCCCAAGATTTTTTGGTTGCTGAGTGAGACAGCTGCTCAGTGAGTTTTGCCCCATTTTACGAGCTTTTCTTGCCATGGTTGTTAAATTAGCAACACAGTTATTACGTGCATTTGGCTTCCCCGTTGACTTTGCTGGTCAGAAGGTCATAAGAGGTGACCACCTCTTATGGAGGGAGAGGGGAGGAAAGAGGGAGGGAAAGAGAAACAAAGAGGTGGAGGGAAGGATGGAAAGGGAGATTAAAAGGGAGAGAAATGGAGAGAGAGATTGAAAGAGAGGGAAAAAAGAGATGGAGGGAGAGAGGAGAAAGAAGAGGGGAAAGGAGGGAAAGAGAAACAGATTTAAAGAGAGAGAAATTGAGAGACAGAGAGATGGGGGATTGAGAGAGACAGGGAGAGATGGAGGGAGGAGGAGGAGAAGGGAAAGAGAAATAGATTAAAAGGAGAAACTGAAAGAGTGAGAGAAGTGAAGAGAGGGAGGGAGAGAAAGAGAAACAGAGATTAAAAGAGAGAGAGGCAGGCAGATTGAGACAGAAAGAGAGAGACACAGAGATGGAGGGAGGAACAGAGAAGGAGGGAAAGACAGATTAAAAGATAGAAACTGAAAGAGAGATAGAAGTGGAGAGAGGGAGGGAGGAGGGAGGGAGAGAAAGAGAAAGAGAGATTGAGAGAGAGAGATTGAGACAGAAAGAGAAACACACAGATGGAGGGAGGGACAGAGAAGGAGAGAAAGACAAACAGATTAAAAGAGAGAAACTGAAAGAGGGAGAGAAGTAGAGAGAGGGAGGGAGGAGGGAGGGAGAAAAAGAGAGATTAAAAGAGAGAAGAGACAGATTGAGACAGAAAGAGAGAGACACAGAGAAGGAGGGAAAGATAAATAGATTACAAGAAAGAAACTGAAAGAGAGAGAAAAGTGGAGAGAGGCAGGGAGGAGGGAGGGAGAGAAAGAGAGAGAGACAGATTGAGACACAGATGGAGGCAGGGACAGAGAAGGAGGGAAAGACCAACAGATTGAGAGAGAGCAAGAGAGAGAGAGAGAGAGAGTGAGAGAGAGAGAGAGAGAGAGAGAGAGACAGAGAGAGAGAGAGAGAGAGAGAGCCTGCAGTGCCCTGTCACTTGTAGAATTACAACCTCAATAAAATCTCATTGACTTTCACTACCTGCTCTATGGCTTGCATTACACTCTGCTAATTATACAGCTGTTACTTTGGGCTATAAAGAAAAAGAGGATCGATGCCAACCATGCTTTCTTATATTTCTTTTTTCTTTGTTTCTTTTTCTTTTTCTTTTAAAGAGCGGCCCATAAACAAAGTAGCTGCTAGGGAACTCTCTCAGTTGCATTTTTTATGTTTATGAACTAGTTTAACATGACAGGAAAGTAGAACGGAGATAAAAACGGAAGGCCCCACGAGGCCACGCGGAGCCATCTCTGGTACCAACCAAACGCAGGGGGTTGTTTGTTTATTTATTTATTTTTAAATCATGGCTTCCAGGGAGCCAGGTTGCCTTCGGTGACACACGATGCTAAATCGTTCGATTTATACGCAGTTCCATTCCTGCAATTGAGAGAATCTGAGAAGAGTTCTCGTCAGAGAGGAAGGAAGGGGGCAGAGAAGAGCAACCAAGATGATTAGGGGGCTGGCGGCTAAACCATAGGAAGAACGGTTGCAGGAATTGAGGACCTCTAGTCCAAGGGTCTCCAACCTTTGCAACTTTAAGTCTGAAGGACTTCAGCTCCCAGAATTCTCCAACCAGCTTTGCTGGCTGGAGAATTCTGGGAGCTGAAGTCCTTCAGACTTAAAGTTGCAAAGGTTGGAGACCCCTGCTCTAGTCTAGTGAAAAAGGGACGTAAGGGAGGGAGCGTAATTTGGGGAATTTTTCTACATACGGTCCCATCCAACCAGACAATCCGTTTCGGAGAGGTCCGAAGACTATAAGGAGGGAGTCCCTCTCCCTCGGGAGCACAAAGACCAGGCCACTTCTGCCCCCTGGAATCCCCAGACCTCCCCCCCCCCCAGAGGCGGCGATAATACAAGACCTGCCGATTGACAGGCGGTGTCCTTGGGCTGGTTTTTCAAAGGTGTTCCCTGCTCTCTTTTTTTGAGAGAGAGAGGGGAGAGAGAGAGAGAGAGAGAGAGAGAGACGACAGAAGCTCTTGCAAGTAAGTCTTTTAAAATTCTCTTTCTTAAGACTTAATATTTCACCCTGACAGCAGGGGAAAGGAATTAGAAGTGCCAGCAGCTATCCAGATAGATGTTAAAGCTCCTTCTCCCCCACCCCGCCTTCTCCTCTCCTCTCCTCTCCCTCCTCCAACTTCCCTCTCCTGCCACATCGCTCTGGCTTCAGAGAATATTTTCCCCTCAAATTGGTTTTAAATTAAAGGAGGTGATGAAGGCAATCTGCAGTCTCAGCATTTTCCCAGGTGCACTTAATCTAATTTCATTAAGGGGATCAGAACCGGTGATTGCTACAGCCGAAACATTAAGTCTGTCCGTTTTTTCTCCCTCCCCACTCTCCTTTTTTGGTACAAAAAAAACCATTAGCTCTGTCAAAGGATCGGCAGGTGGGCTGTTTATTATTGGAGATGAAAGCCCATTTTGCTTCCCCAATAAACTGTCAGCAGCAGTAAGCCCCCAAATTAAGTCAGGCCGCTGCCAACGATTCAGGGCAACAAGGGCTCCAGCTGAGTTTGACAAGGGAGTTGCCTCCGGAAGTTGTGGGTATGACAACACAGGAGCTTTTGAAAGAAGAGATCGGAGAACCGTTGGTCAGAAAGGGCTGGAGGGTAGACGAGAAGGACTTCAGGCGTTGTGTGGCGCTCCATCACTGGAGCTTTTCAAAGAAGAGGTCGGAGAACCTTTAACCGATTAACAGAGTTGGAAGGGACCTTGCAGGTCATCTAGTCCAACCCCCTGCCCAAGCAGGAGATCCTACATGTGCCTCTGTAACTTTAACCTTAATTTCATTTCTATACCGCCCTATCTCCCGACATGGGACTCAGGGCGGTGCACAGTAGCTATAAAATATAATATATAAAAGTACAAACAATCAAATAGTTAAAATTAAGATTAAATTAAAAAACCTAGGATCGAACTCACAACCTCCTGCTTGTAAGGCAAGAGCTCTACCTCTAGGCCACAGCAGCTAATTTGTCCAGAAAGGCATAAGGTTGGCTTAGAAGACCTCCAAGGTCCCTTTCAACTCGTGTTCTTGTGTCATTCTGATTCTGTTTGAAGAAGATGCATAGAATCAAGATCACATGAAGGGTTAATGGCACTTTATAAGGTCTTGGTAAGGCCACACTTGGAATGCGGCATCCAGTTTTGGTCGCCACCATGTAAAAAAAGATGTTGAGACTCCTTTAGGCGACCATGCAATTCACTTAACAACCAACCTGGTTCTCTTTTACGGTAAGAATGGTTGCAAAATCGGGCCCAATCCCATGGTGACTCAACATACACCCGCAGCGTCTTGCAAACAGAGATTTCGGTCCCGGTTTTGGCTGTAAGTCGAGGGCTACCTGGGGAGCCCCTTCTACCTCCCTGCCACAACCCACACCTCACGGGTTCAGGTCAGAGGTGGGCTTCACAATATTTTACCACCGCTTTGCCGTGCACCAAACTGTGATCGCATGTATATGCATGCTTCAATCATGTGCCTTCTATGCAGATGCTTTGCTCTTTCGCGTGCCTTCCACCCATGCACGCCGCTTAGAAAACGTGGCTAAGCAGAACAGCAGAGCTGGGGCAGGTGGGAAGCTTCACCTGCAGGTCGCCACTACTGGTTAACCTGAACCGCCTCCGAGCCGGCTGAATACCACCACTGGTTCAGGTATTAGCAAAATTTGTTAGATAGGCTTAAGATACAGAAGGATCTTGACAAACTTGAACATTGGGCACTATCTAATAAAATGAAATTCAATGGCGAAAAGAGTCAGGTTCTACATTTAGGCAACAAAAATGAAATGCACAGGGACAGGATAGGTGATACCTTGCTCAATATCAGTAACTGTGAAAGGGATCTTGGAGTCCTAGTGAACAACCATTTAAATAGGAGCCAGCAATGTGCAGCAGCTGCCAAAAAAGCCGACACAGTTCTAGGCTGCATAAACAGAGGGATGGAATCAAGATCACGGGAAGGGTTAATACCACTTTATAAGGCCACACTTGGAATACGGCATTCAGTTTTGGTCACCATGATGTAGAAAAGATGTGGAGACTCTAGAAAGAGTGCAGAGAAGAGCAACAAAGAGGATTAGAGGACTGGAGACTAAAACATATGAAGAACAGTTGCAGGAACTGGGAATGTCTAGCTTAATAAAAAGAAGGACTAGGGGAGACATGATAGCAGTCTTCCCATATCTCAGGGGTTGCCCCAAAGAAGAAGGTGTCAAACTATCCTCCAAAGCAGCTGAGGGCAGAACAAGAAGCAACGGGTGGAAACTAATCCAGGAGAGAAGCAACTTAGAACTGAGGATAAATTTCCCGACAGTGAGAACAATTAATCCGTGGAACAGAACTTGCCTCCAGAAGTTGTGAATGCTCCAACACTGGAAGTCTTTAAGAAGATGTTGGACAGCCATTTGTCTGAAACGGTATAGGGCTTCCTGCCTAGGCAGGGGGTTGGACTAGAAGACCTCCAAGGTCCCTTCCAACTCTGCTATTGTATTGTAATTCCGTTACGGAGGAAAGAGAAGAAGAAATCATTCATTCCCTCGTTTTGGGCGACTTAACTTTTGCCTCTGTTTTTTAATTTATTTATTTTATCTGGGACAGGATGCCGTTTAGCCGAGCAGACAAACACTCTTGCTCCCCTCCGCCCCACTTTTCCTAGAAACGCTAAAGCAGGTAAGAGACAATAAGAGGAACTGTTGATGTTTTATATTACGCCATTATGTTAATGTTCACTAAAGTATGCCGTGAGCACTCTCATTACATGTGTATAAACCAATTCTCGGTGGTGTTATTCCTGTGCTAAATGCTATAACTACATAAATCTTGAATTAATGGAGACTTTATAGTTGTTAAAAAATGGAAGGGTAATTGCTATCTGTTAATGCTGTTGGAGCGAGCAAAGGAAAGACATCTCTCTAGATGTATGTATAGATCAGGCAGAGAGATTTGAGGGCTGACGGGGACATGGCCACGTTTAGGGGTGCCACGTGATCAAAGGAGGAAGTCCAATACAATACAATAGCAGAGTTGGAAGGGACCTTGGAGGTCATCTAGTCCAACCCCCTGCCTAGGCAGGAAGCCCTATACCATTTCAGACAAATGGCTATCCAACATCTTCTTAAAGTCTTCCAGTGTTGGGGCATTCACAACTTCTGGAGGCAACTTCTGTTCCACTGATTAATTGTTCTACCTGTCAGGAAATTTCTCCTTAGTTCTAAGTTGTTTCTCTCCTTGATGAGTTTCCACCCATTGCTTCTTGTTCTGCTCTCAGGTGCTTTGGAGAATAGTTTGACTCCCTCTTCTTTGTGGCACCCTCTGAGATATCGGAAGACTGCTATTATGTCTTCCCTAGCCCTTCTTCTCATTAAACTAGACCTACCCAGTTCCTGCAGCCATTCTTCATGTTTTAGCCTCCAGTCCCCTAATCATCCTGGTTGCTCTTCTCTGCACTCTTTCTAGAGTCTCCACATCTTTTCTACATCGTGGCGACCAAAACTGGATGCAGTATTCCAAGTGTGGCCTTACGAAGGCATTATATCTGAAGGGTAGAAGGGTGAAGAGGGTGGGATAGTAAGAAGGCCAGATCCTGAAGAGGAAACACAAAGACTTTGGCCACCTAATGAGAAGGAAGGACTCCCTGGAGAAGAGCCTCATGCTGGGAATGATGGAGGGCAAAAGAAGAAGAAGGGGACAGCAGAGAAGGAGGTGGCTGGATGGAGTCACTGAAGCAGCCGGCGTGAGCTTCAATGGACTCCAGAGGATGGAAGAGGACAGGAAGGCCTGGAGGAACGTGGTCCATGGGGGTCAGGATGGGTCAGACACGACTTCGCAACTAACAACAACAAGGGCTAATAAATTTGGAGGATGTATTTTTTTCTTCTTCCTAGAAATAGGGAAGAATATGTGAAAATTTCCTACAGATCTAAGGAACGCTAAGTTTCAAGGAAATATTAAGATCTTCCCAAAGCAAATCCAACTTTCATTCCCCTTTTCTCTCAAAGCAAAAATAAAATAGAATTCCAGCGTGTACAGCGGCTGGAACACGATGTCCATCTGGAATACAATCCAAATGTGATCATTATCAAACCATGGTGAGGTTGTAAAGCTGTGAGATCATCCACCCAAAAATATGTCAGGTTATGGAAAAATAGAAAGAGGGGACTCACAAAGCAAAACAAAGGTTGCCTTGGTGATGTGCTACTTGAGACATCCACACTCCCAAAGTTTGAGTTGGTCTTCTTTCAAAACATCAACTCCAGCCTCCAAATCTACGTTTTTTGAAGTCTCCTAGGCCCTTCACGTGTGCCGTTCACAAATGGGAGCAGACCCAGCTGACACGAGGCCACCTGCCAATAACCAGGATGCAACTGTCTTGGTTGCTACAAATAAACGCAGGCACATTCCTGTTGAGAAATAGGCTTTCTACTCAATGAAAAGGATCCCTGGATTTAGGCCTGTAGGAATCAGGAAAGATGGGCGGGATAGATCCTGGATGGGTAGCAACAAACTCAAGCTCAACCCGTCCAAGACCGAGTGGCTGTGGTTTCCGGCACCCCGGTACAGCCAGGTAAGTCCAACACTGGCCATCGGGGGCGAACAACTAGCCCCCGTGGAGAGGGCACGCAACTTGGGTGTCCTCCTGGATTCCCGGCTGACCATGGAGGACCATGTGACGGCCGTGGCCAGGGGGGCGTTTTATCAGGTACGCCTGATACGCCAGTTGCACCCCTTACTGGACCGGGGAGCCCTTCGCACAGTCCCTCAGGCATTGGTGACATCCCGGCTGGACTACTGCAACGCTCTCTACATGGGGCTCCCCTTGAGGTGCACTCGAAGGTTACAGTTCGTCCAGAATGCGGCCGCGCGGGTGATTATGGGTGCCTCAAGGCAATCCCACATAACACCTCTCCTGCGCGAGCTGCACTGGCTACCTGTGGCCTTTCGGGTGTGCTTCAAGGTGATGATGACCATCTTCAAAGCGCTCCATGGCTCGGGGCCTAGCTATATATGCGACCGCCTCCTGCCCCATACATCCCTTCGACCGATCCCCTCCCACAGAGAGGGCCTTCTCCGGGTACCGTCGGCCAGGCAATGCCGGTTGGCGACGCCCAGGGGAAGAGCCTTCTCTGTGGCGGGCCCAGTCCTCTGGAACGACCTACCCCCTGATCTACGCATCATCGGGGACCTCCGCCTTTTCCGCCAACGTCTTAAAACTTATTTATTCCAACAAGCCGGCCTAGCATAACCCCCGTTTTTGACTTTTATAGGGAAAATTTTAAATTGTAGAGTTTTATTAGTTTTAGCACAGGGATAGTTTAATAGTTTTTAATAATTATGTATTTTTTGTATTTTTGTATGGTTTTAATAACGCCTGTGCGCCGCCCTGGGTCCTTTTTTAGGAGAAGGGCGGGGTATAAATTTAAATAAATAAATAAAATAAATCCTGAAGCATGCAGATCTAGGCTGCATCAACAAAGAGATAGAATCAAGATCCCGTGAAGGGTTAATACCACTTTTATAAGGCCTTGCTAAGGCCACCCTTGGAATCCTGCATCCAGTTTTGGTTTGCCACGATGTAAAAAAGATGTGGAGACTTTACAAAGAGCGCAGAGAAGAGCAACAAAGAGGATTAGAACTGGAAAGCTAAAACATATGAAGGACAGTTGCAGGACCTGGGAATGTCTAGTTGAATGAAGAGAAGGACCAGGGGAAACATGATAGCAGTCTAAGGCAGGGGTAGTCAACCTTTTTATACCTACCACCCACTTTCGTATCTCTGTTAGTAGTACAATTTTCTAACCGCCCACCGGTTCCACAGTCATGGTGAGTTATAAAGTAAGGAAGTCAATTAAATTAAAAAAAGGAAAGTGCTTCAGTATCGGACAAAATCCCTACCGCCCACCATGAAAGCTGGAATGCCCACTAGAAGGGACCAGGTTGACTACCACTGATTTAAGGGGTTGACACAAAGAAGAAGGAGTCAAGCTATTCTCCAAAGCACCAGAAGGCAGGATAAGAATCAATAGGTGGAAACTAATCAAGGGGAGAAGCAACCTAGAACGGAGGAGAAATTTCCTGACAGTGAGGACAATGAATCAGTGGAACAACTTGCCTCCAGAAGTTGTGGATGCCCCAACACTGAAAGATTTTAAGAAGGTGTTGGATATCCATTTGTCTGAAGTGGTGTAGGGTTTCCTACCTAAGCAGGGGGTTGGACTAGAAGACCTCCAAGGTCCCTTCCAACTCTGTTATTCTGTTTAAAAAGGAAAAGACGTTAGCCTCTTTCCATGGGTTCTCAAACAAGGTGGGCAAAAGCAATATTACTCAACACAACACACAAAAAGCCAGATCCAGCAACTTGGGTGGCTCAGCAATTTCTGTGTTCTTGGACATCCCAGCAATCCATTCAAACGCTTTTCCTTGCGATGACAGATTAAGGTCGCCTCATTTTCCAAAGCTTTTAGCGGATGGTTGGCGCTGGTTGAAGCTTTCAGCTCTCTGTTTATTTAAACTTCCTCTCCGGCTAATCTTCCCGTATATATATTTGTTCTTGTTGTGCTTTTGCTAGAGGACCCTTTCCGTCTATTTGTTTTAAGCGCTTCTTAGTCCAGCTTTCAATGCGTGGCTTTTTAAAAAAAATTAATTTATTTATTTTTCATATTTATATCCTGTGCCCATCTCCCACAAAGGGACCCGGGGCGGCGCACAGGAAGATTAAAAAGCTAGGGCAGTGAAGTACAAACCAACCAGTGGTGGGTTTCAACATTTTTTAGAACCTCTTCTGTAGGTGTGGCCTGCTTTGTGGGAGTTGCTTGCCGGCCATGTGACTGGGTGGGAGTGGCTTGCCGGCCATGTGACTGGGTGGGAGTGGCTTGGCAGTCCTGTGACTGGGTGGGCATGGCCAACTTGTAAAATGTGGTGAAACTCACTGAAAAACGCTCTTGCTTAGCAGCCAAAATGTTGGCTCAGGAACTCTGGCATTTGAAGCACGCAAGTCTTAAAGCTGTCAAGGGGCAAGACCCTTGGACCCCTAACCCTTTAGGAAACCCCCCCCCCCCCCCAGGGGTGTTCAAACTTGACAGCTTTAAGATGTGTGGACTTCCAACTCCCAGAATTCCTCCTCTTGCTCTTCCTCTTGATGATGGGTGGACGGGCGGGGGGAGGGAGCTGGAACCGGTTCTACATGGCACCGTAGATTTGTGGAACCTCTTCTATAGAAAAGGTTAGAACTGGCAGGAACCCACCCCTGCCACCAGCCCAAAGACGGTACGCGGAATAAAGAAAAGAAGGACACAGTACAGCCGGCACGTTAAAAGCAGCAGCGGATCAGAAGGCTACATCTTAAGTTTCAGAAATAACCATTAAAAGGTCTTAAAGATAACGGAGAAGACTTCCAAGGAAGACCCAAAAATAGCAACGGACCACCAACGAGGACATCTTCAGTTGTTAGTTTCATGATTTGGAAGACCTTGTCAGGGGTGAAAGAACAGGCCCACCCCTGAAGGTTCCATTAAACTGGTGTATTGCTTATAGCCTGTGCACGGGAATCGTCTCGACTAATATTACAAAGTTAGATAAGGGCCAACGGCACTCGAGAAGGGCTGGGCTTAGTTCTCTTGTGACTATGTAGGGATTCTAGGCTGATCCCTCCTTTCACTCCACCCCTGGCTCTGTTCTGCTTTAGGCTTCCCCAGCAGCATGAAGCCGAGTCCTCGTCCCGATAAACCTCTTTTACTTAATCTACAGTGAATTCCTCTCCAGCAAAGTCTTTCCTCTCCCACAATCTTTCAAGACAGCTCACAATTACTGACCTTTATCAGTCTTGGAGAGCAGCCAGGCTGATAAGCTTTCAGACGTTGCAATACTTGGCAAGAATGCAGGAATGAACTAATTGCCTCCTGCAAACTCCACTCCCCTGTCGTTCCTCTTTTATTCCCTATGGGAGGGGATATTCACCGTCCACCTGTGGCCTTACTCCCAAGTCGACCCCTGTTCCTTAGTTCTTCCCTTTGTCGGACAGCTCTGCACATGCGGACACTGGGAACAGGCTCCAGCTGTTTGTCTGCCTCACTGATGTCTGACTCCAAAGGCAGCTGATAACTGTCAGACGGCCCTGGCCCTCTCTCTGCCTCCGACACAGAGCCCTCCTCAGAGCCTTCCCCAGATTCCAGGACTGGCCCAAGTTCCTCCCCAGCCCTCCTCACTGTCTGAGTCTGCTGCCAGCTCTCCTACTGGTCTGGAGTACGGTAAACTCACCCCGCTCCCCCAAGGACTTGCATGCTAAAAACAATGAATTCAAACCCTTTAAAAAAAATTAAAAATAAAAAGCCAGGCCCAATTTCTCTGGAATGCACTTAACCTGCTGAAGGATAGAAGATGGAATTCAAAAGAAATTCCTGGGCATTTTACAACTTGGGTATGGATCCCAAGATGGCAATTCGCGTTTCGACCAGAAGCAAACAGCCCAGCCTTCTAAAAATGAACATTTATCTACATTAAATATTGGCAAGACTGCCATCGAGGCAAAAGATGTATTACATCACATCTGCCTGTTGTTCTTTTTTTTTTAATACAAGAAGCGAATGTCGAACCTGTTGCAAAATAAAGGAACTGAAAAACGATTCTTAAAAATATAACATAACCCCGCGAAAGCATCGTGGAAACACACAGCTTTATGTAACAGGTACAGCCAACCTTATCAAGTACAGTAAGAGACAGGAGAGGTGCGGATGCAGCCCTGGTGTTAAGCTAGTGATGGCTACAAAAATTGTTTTTTTATCGCTGTTAAATTAGGATCTGTTTCTCAAGTTATCCCACTGGAGTTTATGTCAGGTATTCCAGGCAGTCCTCAACTTACGACCACAATCGGGGCCAAAATTTCCATTGCTAAACAAGGCAGTTGCTAGGTGAGCTTTGCCCCCCTTATACGGACTTTCTGGCCACGGTTGTTAAGTGAATCGCGCCAGTTATTCAGTGAGCAACACGGTTGTTGTGTATCTGGCTTCCCCCATTGCTCGCCAAAAGGTCGCAATGACCTTGGGACACAGCAACGGTCATAAACATGAGCTGCCGGGTGTCTGAATTTTGATCGTGTGACCAGAGGGATGCTGCAATGGTCATAAGTGTGAAAAACGGTCATAAGTCTCTTTTTTCACCGTCGTAATTTCGAATTGTTGTAAATTGAGAATTGCCTGGAATCCTGGGAAAGGTAGTGGAGATTGTTGTGGCCCACCAGCAGCCAGCAGAGCTGGCAGCAGATTCAGACAGTGAGGAGGGTTGGGGAGGAACCTGGGCCAGTCCTGGAGTCTGGGGAAGGCTCTGAGGAGGGCTCTGCGTCGGAGGCAGAGGGGGGGCCAGAGCCATATGCCAGTTATCAGCTGCCTTCAGAGTCAGACATCAGTGAGGCAGAAGAACAGCTGGAGCCGGTTCCCAAGGTGCGCATGCGCCGTTGCCAGACGAAAAGAACAGCTAAAGAACAGGGGTCGACTTGGGAGTAAGGCCACAGGTGGACGATGAATGGCCCCTCCCAGAGGAAATAAAAGAGGAGCGAAAGGGGAGTGGAGTTTGCAGGAGGCCATTCGTTCGCTTCATTGGCTCATGACTCTCCGAGACTCCTTGCCAAGTTTTGCAGAGATCGGCCTGGCAGCTCTCCAAGCCAGATAAGGTCTGTGACCGTAAATCCTCCCTTGAAAGACTTTGCTGGAGGTGAATGAGCAGAATTCACGGTCAATTCATAAAAGGGTTTTTTGTTGGGACAAGAAGTTTGCTTCATGCCCTCGGGAAGCCTCGGTCTGAACAACTGCTGGATTAGAACACAAATTTATACCTACACCCTTTTCGCCTTCTAGCCCTCTAAAACCTCCGACTCTCTTCTCACGATGACTAAAGCAGATGTCAAACCCCAAAAGTCCAAAAAAAAAACCCCAAACCCTCGCAATCACAGATAAATTTGTTGCTTACGGAGCCAAGACATCACCTGTCAAGTTAACAGCATCATCTGCAAAACGCAGATTCCTGGTTGTCCATCTGCTTACTCCATTACAAAAACTGACACGTTTAAGGCCCTTATAAATAAAATATTGCTTTGCAAGTCATTACGATAGGGAGCCTTGCTCCAAAAGGAAGACGACAGAGGCACCGGCATGGCCCTGAATTCATTTCCAATCAGAGCTCATTCATCCAGGAATTGATTCTTGTTAGCAACAAGCAGGGTTTTTTTTTTTTTTAAAGGGGGATAAGTGTGTGCATCACACACAAGGAAGCACAAAACCAAAGACCACTGAAGTAGCACAGGAAAGCTCAGTGGGGTTCCAGCAATTAATATTTTTAAACAACAAGTATCATCGTTTGGTTCATTTCTACTTTTTGGAGGGGACGACAGAGGATGTTGAAATTATTACCGTAAGTAAAGAGAAAAGCGTCTTACCTTATCGTCAATATCGCTCTCGCTGTCGCACTGTAAATTGAAAAAAAAAAAGAGAGAAAGGAAAAGAAAGGTTCAGTTATAATTGGTAGGGGGGGAAAAAATCCCATGCACCCAGGTGTAATTCCCAACTAAATCCTCTACTTTTCCTCGCTTCTAGAAAATCCTTGTGTCGAAGATATATTTATATATATATATAAAAGCGAAATACCACTCAAGCATCAACACAAAATTTCCAGACCCATAAAGCCTACAAACTTGAAATTTGGCACGTATGTTCCTCTTTGCTTCTAGATGCCCGCTAAGAAAGGATTTTTCAAAATGACCATCGCATCATTAGTATTTCTTTTTTTATTATTATTATTATTATTATTATTATTATTATTATTATTATTATTATTATTATTATTATTATTATTATTACTACTACTACTACTACTACTACTACTACTACTACTACTACTACTACTACTACGCTCTGATACTAAGGAGTTAGACGTTCTACTCCCCCTCCCCACCTGAAAAGAATTCTGTTCCAACTGCCATTTGGGGGTGGGCATGGCCAATGCGTGATTCATCCCGCCTGCGGGCTGGGAGTTTAGACATTCGATTTCCCCTCCATACTTGAAAGAAACACTCTGAGGCAAAGAACTTAGACTGAGGGAGAGAAGGGGATAAGATAGGAGAGGCCTCTGTGGGGCAAGCCTGAGGGACAGAAAGGGATAGGAGAGGATCAATGGGGTCAACCTGAGGGAGGGAAGGGGGATGGGAGAGGAGGGGCTTCTGTGGGGCAAGCCTGAGGGAGAAAAGGGGAGAGGAGAGGCCAACCATAACTATTCATTAATTTTCAAGCTGTAACTGTTGATTTATCAAGCCCGATCACATCATTTCGTAGCAAGGCATGAGTATCCAGCTAGTAGATATATATACGTGTATGTATGTATGTGTGTATGTATGTATCAGGGGTGGGTTTCTGCAGGCTCGCACCTACTCGCGAGAGCCGGTTGGTGAAATTTAGAGAACCGGTGAGAGGGGGTTCCACCGGCGTACCTGGAAGTAAATCTGGCCTGCCGCTGCCAGTGACCCAAGGAAAGGAAAGGAAAGGAAGGAAGGAAGGAAGGAAGGAAGGAAGGAAGGAAGGAAAGAAAGAAAGAAAGAAAGAAAGAAAGAAAGAATTTATCATCACAATTGAGTCCAAAATTTTGGTTGCTAAACAAGAGCGTTGTTAAATGAGTTTCACCACATTTTAAAAGGTGGCCACTCCCACCCTGTCACATGACTGCCAAGCCACGCCCACAAAATAGGCCACACCTACAGAATAGGTTCTAAAAAATTTGAAACCCACCACTGGTATGTATGTATATGTGTGTGTGTCTATATATATATATATGTATGTGTGTGTGTTACGTTTGTGCTGACCATATATATATAAATCTACGAAAACAAATATATATATATATATGTGTGTGTGTGAGGTTTTTGAGCTGATAAATAAGGAAGACTAGGATAGATTTATTTTGAGCTTTAGCTCTCTTGTTGTGACACAAGCATATATGTGTGTGTGTGTGTGTGTGTGTGTTAGTTTTATGAGCTGATCAATAAATAAATCAGCTCATAAAACTAACACACGTTTAAAAAATCACCCAATGGAACTCATGGCTTTCTGTCTAGAATGGTCTCTGGTGATGAGCCGAAAGGCAGAAGAGGAAAGCAGTATGCTTCCTCCCTTAATTGGGGCCCTAACAGGGTGTTGTGTTGAGGAGGATTAGTATATATAATTGTTCCACAACACCCTGTTAGGGCCCCAATTAAGGGAGGAAGCATACTGCTTTTCCTTTTCTGTCTTTCGACTCATCACCAGAGACCATCTAGACAGAAAGCCATGAGTTCCGTTGTGTGATTTTTTAAAATATGTGTGTTATAAAATTAACTCATAAAACTAACATATATATATGTGTGTGTGTGTGTGTGTGTTAGTTTTATGAGCTGATCAATAAATAAATCAGAGAGACTAGTATAGATGTATTTTGAGCTTTTTAGCTCTCATCAGCTAGCCATGCCCTTACTGGGATTCGAACCAGGGAAAAGGGCTCTCTCAGGCCCTTTTCCATCTCACGAGCCAACCAGAGAATGTTTTAATTTCAACACTGCTAAATTTTTTCCTGCTTCGGATGATTTCACTGAGTCTATTGAACCCTGTGGGCTAAAAATGGTCAGCGCAGAAGATCTTTGATCTCCCTTCTACATCTCCTGAAGTTTCTTTTAACCCCGGTATCAGTTTCCTGACAAGCGGTTAGTTCAAACATTCCTTCGTTAGGAGCGCCGGGGCGGCCCTGGTAAAAACGCTTCCCTCTCACCACAGGCTAACAAGTCCATCCGGCAGGGAGATGAATAGTTGCTTGTCCCCATCTGTTCATCTCTGCCCTCTGCTTTTTATCCCTAAAGCTAGGGTGGGGCTTTGCTAGCAGTGGTGGCTCTTCTGTCCCAAGGACCGGCCCATAGATTTCCACTGCTCTCCTCTCCTCTGCCACGTCTATTCATCTCTGCCCCCTGCCTTTGATCCCCAGAACTAGGGTGGGGCTTTGCTAGCAGTGGTGGCTCTTCTGTCCCAAGGACCAGCCCATAGATTTCCACTGCTCTCCTCTCCTCTGCCATGTCTATTCATCTCTGCCCCCTGCCTTTGATCCCCAGAACTAGGGTGGGGCTTTGCTAGCAGTGGTGGCTCTTCTGTCCCAAGGACCGGCCCATAGATTTCCACTGCTCTCCTCTCCTCTGCCACGTCTATTCATCTCTGCCCCCTGCCTTTGATCCCCAGAACTAGGGTGGGGGTTTGCTAGCAGTGGTGGCTCTTCCATCCCAAGGACCGGCCCATAGATTTCCACTGCTCTCCTCTCCTCTGCCTTCGGCGTATCTGCAAGTCAGGCACTGAACCCAGCTGTTCCTCCTCTTCCTCATCAGCCACCTCCAGACCTGGGGGCTGTTGACTCTCCATCTGAGGGCTGATGGACAGCCCAGGCCCCACCTCTGTCTCTCTCTCTGACAGCCCCATTCCCTCATCCCCCTTGGAGCTCTAAGGTTGCCTTGATGCTGACCCTAACTCCCACACCGTCTCCTCCTCCTCCTGATTCGGCTGCTGGAGGAGCCAGCAGCCGGCAGGCCACAATAGCAATTGGCCCTTGTCCAGCTGACCCTCTGTGTTCAAACCCTCCCCCCTAACACCCATAAAGCAGGGAAGGCCTTCGCGTCATTTTTACACCGAACACGCTTACTAGCTTGGCAAATGAACTGCCCGTGATTTCAGCCGCACATATGGCAGGATAATCACAGGTTGGGATGCTTCGGGATGCGCCGAGCTGAGTCGCCAGAGACGGGAGAGGCATTACCACTTCGCCACGTTAAAAAAAATAAAAATAAAATAGAGCTATTTGGATTGCTATCCGGGCAGAGAAAATGACCTCTGAACAGCAGGGGGGTTTTCTCTATTAAACACGGAAGTTTCCCCCTTGAATGCAAATGCGCTCGCTGGCTCAACAAGCACCAATCTCGCCCCAGCTGGATGGTTTTAGCCAAAGGATGGGAATCAATACACACTTTCAGGTAGCGTTGTCAAAAGACCCAACCCAGGAGAGAAATCCTGAACTATCAGGTCTCTTTCCCCCCCCAATCTCCTCGGAGAGCAATTGCACAGTCTGGTCCCCATCAAAACCGATCCAAAGGATTTCCTAGAGGGACCGAGTCAGCAGTTATCGCTGCATCAGTCGGACGGATTCTGGAATCGTCAGGAGACGCGTTCTAACAATGGAATAACACCCATGTTGTGAATTAAGCTTGGGGTGGGTGGGTGGGTGAGAAATCAGGATAGAAATAAAATTTGGGGCCAGGCTCCACAGGAGAAGGAAAGAAAAAGAAAGGAGGGAGGGAGGGAGGGAGGAAAGGAAGGAAGGAAGGAACTTAGATACCAGTGAAGGTTTTTTTCCAGGCTCCACAGAAGAATGGAAAAGACCTTCACTGGTATCTAAGTTCCTTCCTTCCTTCCCTCCTTTCTTTTTCTTTCCTTCCTTCCTTGCTTCCTTCCTTCTTTCTCTCCTTCCTTCTCTGCTTTCTTTTTCTTTCCTTCCTTCCTTCTCTGCTTTCTTTTTCTTTCCTTCCTTCTTTATTGCCTTTCTTTTTCCTTCCTTCCTTCCTTCTCTCCTTTCTTTTTCCCTTCCTTCCTTCGTTCCTTCTCACCTTCCTTCCTTCTCTCCTTTCCTTTTCCTTCCTTCCTTCTTTCTGTAAAGTTTTATCCATAAGCATTTTTGAATACAGTGTATTGTGAGGATATACCTTGTGTCCCGAAAAATAAGACAGGGTCTTATTTTCTTTGGACCCACGAAATAAGCGCTTGGCCTTATTTTTGGGGAGGTCTTATTATTGCATTGAGGTGCAGGAGGCCCCTTAACCTCGGCCCGCGGATCAGCTGATCCAGAGAGGGCCAGACATTCTGTCTCAGTTTCTGGCCCACTCTTGCCAGCCCTAGCATCGTTTGGGCCTGCCGCTCTTTTTACGGCCGCCACTAAGAGAAGGAGTGTGGTAGCTAGGGTTTACGGGAGCGGCCTCCGCGAGGATGGCAGGTGCAACCCTCTGCTTAGGCAGAAAACCCCTATACCCCTTCAGCCAAATGGTTATGCAGTTTCTTCTTATAAACTTCCAGTGTTGGAGCATTCACAACTTCTGGAGGTGAGTTGTTCCACTGGTTAATTGTTCATTGATTAATTGTTCATTGATTAATTGTTGTTTTTCATACGTTTCACCTCTTCCTCAATTAAATAGTTCACTTCTCCATTCTTTGCAGGCCAGATTTCAAGGCAAGGTTATACAATAATACAATACAATACAATACAATAGCAGAGTTGGAAGGGACCTTGTAGGTCTTCTAGTCCAACCCCCTGCGTGGGCAGGAACCTTATCCCATTTCAGACAAATGGCTATCTAACATCTTTTTGAAGACTTCCAGGGTTGGGGCATTCACAACTTCTGGAGGCAAGCTGTTCCAGAGGTTAACTGTTCTAACTGGAACAGTTGATCATTCTTGAATGTGTTTTTCTTTCCCAGGACACTGAATTCTGGGAAGGCAATTCCTAATTTCTTATTCTCCTCTTGCACAGTCCCCTGTAAATGGCCGTCCTTAGTTAGAAAACTTTATGGAATTAAAAAAATATATATATCGTGGTATTGAATGTTTAAACACAGAATTTAAAACGGGAGACCCAACCCGTTTCTGGCCTTCTCTCTTTAGTTGTTTCCCTAATGTCCTCTAAGCTTCATCTAACACTAAATAGCTGCTTTCTGATTAAAGATGTACACTTCCCCCCACCCCCAAGGAATTTAACAGGTGAAGAAGGGAGGGAGGGGGTAGAGTTCCTTTCCGTCTTTTTAACCACAATGGGACAAAAGCCCCGTTGTCAAAACACACAGCTCAAGAAAAGTTGAAGAATGTCAAGGACAGACAGCTCTGCAAGACAAAGGCCTCAATTACCTGCATTTTCCTCCAGGCTGTTAAAGCGCTCTCCCCCCCCCCCCCCCGACCCCCCCAATAAGGAATTCTGCAAACAGTCCATTGTATTTTGTTCATAAGGGCTTGTAAAGGGATTAGGGTAGAAGGGTGCCAATTGCCTCTTAATTCTGCCAAAAATGTTTCTAAAGAAGATCTTAATTGGCCTGGTGTTTTTTTTTTATACTCCCCACTAAAAGCAATGACAAGTTTAATCCTCCGTTCAGCAAAAGGGGAATTTAAGCAGGAAAGGAAAAGAAAAGAGAAGAAAAGAGAAAAAAAAAAAGAAATAGAGGAGGAAGGGAAGAAAGAAAGAAGAAAAAGGAAGGGAAGAAAGAAAGAAAGAAAGAAAGAAGGAAAGAAAGAAAGAAAGAAAGGAGGGAGGGAGGGAGGGAGAAGCAGGCAGGAAGAAGAGAGGGAGGAAGGTGAGCAGAAAGGGAGGAAGGAAAGGAAGAAAGGGAGGGAGAGATGGAAGGGAAAGAGAAGCAGGAAGGAGGGAGTGGGAAAAGAAAGAACAGGGAGGGAAGGAAGGAACAGAGGGAGTGAGGGATGGAGGGAAGGAAGGAAGGAAAGAAAGAAGGCAGGGAGAGAGAAGCAGGCAGGAAGAAGGTAGAGAGGAAGGGAGAAAGGAAAGGAAGGGAGGGAGAGAAGGAAAGAGAAGCAGGAAGGAAGGAGGGAGTGGGAAGGGAAAGAACGGAGGGAGGGAGGGAAGGAAGGAAAGAAGGAAGGGAGAGAGAGAGAAGCAGGAAGGAAGAAGGGAAAGAGAAACAGGAAGGAAGGGAGTGAGGGAACAGGAAAGGAAGGAACAGAGGGAGGGGAGAGGGAGGGAGGGAGGGAGGAGGGAGGGAGGGAGGGAGGGAGGGAAGGAAGGAAGGAAGGAAGGAAGGAAGGAAGGAAGGAAGGGGAAAGCCAAGACAGCAACTGGGTGGGTAAATTAAGGAGCTTATTTCTTTCTTTGAATTTTATATTTCTTAACCACCCATCTCTATCCAAGAGGGGCTGTTTGGGGGATGATCCCATGGAAAGGATCTCTAACTGCAGAAGAGAACACCAGATCACCTCTGCCTGGTTTGCGGGAAGCACCAAAATCAGCCTTTCATTATCAGATGGGAGGAGAACCAGGAACCCCCCACCCCAAAGCCAAACCTGCCCGAAGAAACCAAGTCACGGAGGGGAAGCGCTCTCATTTATTCACCTCCAAAACCCCACGGAGGCCTCCCTCCACCTGCGCCACCTTGCCAATTATCCTTGAACAGGAGAGCTCAGTGGAGGAGACGGAGGCACCTGTCATTCCCTGCCAGCCGGGGATCAAAAAGAGCTATTCGCGGCTCCAAGCTGTACATCAAGCCACGCCACTAAGCGGAAAATCTTCTCTGCTGAACGAGACGGCTCACCCAGAGACCAAACACAGTGTATTTGACCTGACATGAAGCATCCTTGAGGCCTCTTCCTGGCACCTTCCAAGATCTCCAGGAGCCTCAGTGGCGCAGTGGTTAGGCTGCAGTATTGCAGGCTGACTTCGGCTGCCTGCCGGCTGCCTGCAGTTCGGCAGCTGAAATCTCACCAGGCGCAAGGTTAAAGTCACCCACCCTTCCTTCCTTCCTTCCTTCCTTCCTTCCTTCCTTCCTTCCTTCCTTCCTTCCTTCCTTCCCACAATTTGTACTTTGTGATTTTTTTCTTGCTGTTTATCTTCAATCTGTGCATCACCAGGTATTATTATTATTATTATTATTATTATTATTATTATTATTATTATTATTATTATTATTATTATTATTATTATTATTACTATTACTATTACTATTATTATTACTATTGTTGTTGTTGTTGTTGTTGTTGTTGTTGTTGTTATTATTATTATTATTATTATTTGGTTAATCTTGGGTGAGATTCACAGCCTTTGGGGCTGGTTGGTAGCTCAATAGCTCGAGTCCTAACCAAGGACCTCGGAACTGTCAAGGTAACGTCGGAGGATAGAAGCTGTTCCAAGTAGGGTGGGTTTTTTGTAGAGTCAGAATGTTCAAGTCCGGTAAATTTAGAATTTCCAAAGAGCGAGGTAGCCCTTTAGGTCTTGCTCCAAGGGCTCCAATTACAATCGGGACAACACACGATTTCTTTTTCCACAGTCGCTCAACTTCAATTTGCAAGTCCCGGTATTTTGTGATTTTTTTTCTTGCTGCTTATTTTCAATTCATGCATCACCAGGTGTTGCAATGTCAATGAACCATACTATTAGTATTACGATTATTACGATTATTATTATTTTGTTTGAGGGGAGGGCAGGGGTGGGAGAGAGGGGGAGAGGGAAAAAGAGAGGAAGGGAAGGAGGGAAATGTAATGTTGACTTGAACTTGCCCCAGGCAAGAGAGAGAGAGGGGGGGGGGGCTGGCTTCAGTAGCTTTTTGACAGGTTGATGAAATTAAACCCAGGGCCTCCCCATAGCTAGACTCCACTCCCAGCTCCTGATAGAAGGGAGGAAGGAAGGGACCGGAGAGGGAGGGGGCAGGAGTGGAGAGCTGCAAGAAACAGATTGAGCCCCCAGGGCAGCAATTTCCTTCCTTTAGCGCAGCCCCCTCCTCATTCCATTTTTCACTTGGAAGCATATGTCAGAGCAACCCACGCGTAGAAAGGCAGAGACCCCCCTCTTCTTCTCCCCCCCCCGCTGCAAAGCTACAGCTGTTAAGGGCATGACAGAGGAGGGAGGTGTCTTTCACTGCCACACACACACACAAAAACAGACACACACAGTCTGACTTAATTCGTAGGGTCAATGAGGCCTCTAGGTTTGTCCCCCAACCCAATTTGTTTCCTGGATGCTCCCCAAGGCTGAGATTTTGCACCCCGATGCGACCAGCAATTTTGACTCTGCTCAGGGCTCTGATCTGTCCCTTTTTCTGGGACAGAGAAGACCCCCCCCCCCAAAATCTCCCCCCCTTCATGTTAGTCTTCTTTAGCCCTTGTTTAACTTTGGGGGGGGGATTTCGAATGGCTTTTATATCGGTCATTGTTTTTATATTAATATTGGTAGCGTAAGCCGCCCAGGGTCACTTAGTCAGATTTTGGGGGGCGGGGCAGAAAAATTTGACCACAAATAAAGGGATTCAAGGAATACAGGTTCTTGAGGACTAGCGTCTCGGATAGCAGAAGGCCCGGCTCTGCCAACTGGCATGAGGCCCCCAACGAGGGCGGGTCATTCTGGAGGTGACTGATGGATCGGATCGGATCCTGGGCATATTTCGCTCCTTTCCTCTCAATCTCGGTTTAAAAATAATAATAATTTAATGTCTCTATTTATATTTTTAATGTTATAGGGGTGTTTTTTTACTGAGGGATTGTAAGCCGCCTGGAGTCACCTTTTGTTAAAGTCCAGAACCTTGGACAGCACCTGCCCCCCCCTCTTTCTTTTTCTCACTCTCAACCTCTTTTTCTCAGTCTCTCCTTCTCTCAATCTGTCTTTTTTTCCTGCTTTCAATCTCTCTCTCTCAATCATTTTCTCTCTCTCTGTCTGTCTGTCTCTCTCTCAAACACACTTTTGCAATTTTTCTATTTCTCTCCCTCTTTCTCTTTCAATCTCTTTCCCTATGTTTCTTTTTCTAACTCTAAATCCCTTTTTCTCAGTCTCTCTTCCTCTCAATCTGTCTCTTTTTCCTGCTTTCAATCCCTCTCTTTCTCTCAATCATTTTCTCTCTGTCTGTCTGTCTGTCTCTCTCTCACACTTTTGCAATTTTTCTATTTCTCTCCCTCTTTCTCTATGTTTCTTTTTCTAACTCTAAATCCCTTTTTCTTAGTCTCTCTTCCTCTCAATCTGTCTCTTTTTCCTGCTTTCAATCTCTCTCTCTCTCTCTCTCTCTCTGTTTCTTTTTCTCACTCTCAACCTCTTTTTAGTCTCTCGTCCTCTCAATCTGTCTGTTTCCTGCTTTCAATCTCTCTTTCTCTCAATCATTTTCTCTCTCTGTGTCTGTCTGTCTGTCTGTCTGTCTGTCTGTCTCTCTCTCTCTCTCTCTCTCACACACACACACACACACACCCTCTCCCCAGTTTATCTCCCCTTCCCCCTATCTCTGTGGGTATTGAGGAGCTGGTCTGCCTCTCCCCTTCTCCTCTTTTCTTCCCATTTTCAAACACTATTTTTTTATTTATTAAAAAAGTCTCTTTTCAGATCAAGGTCAATTCCTAAAGGACCAGCTGCATTTCCTCCCACACGCACACACAACCCACATTTTGTGCCTGCGTGTGTGTGCCCCCACCACCGCCGCTGCCTCTCTTTTCCTTAATCTTCGTAAATTAATCAGCAATGCTAGAAGTCATGGCCCTCTGTAGAACATAAAAGGAAGTCCCTGGACACCTTAAACCTAGGATCTATTAAAAGCAAAGTGGGAAGAGGGGAAGGAGTAGAAAGGAGGCGGGGGTGGGATAGGCTTGCAACAGGGAGAAGGAAAGAGAGGGAGGAAGGGAGGCCCACTTCACCTTTTTTTTCCTGTTGTGGTTGCCCCTGCGAGATAAAAGCTGGGGAGGACTGTGTTATAAAATTCCCCCGGCCCACATCAAAACACCTTAAATAATTCAAATAACGTGTTGAAAGGCAAGGAATCAAAACGCCGCTCTGATCTTCCATTGCTGCAAATGCAGAATATTACCCCAAGTGAGCTGGGTGGAGGAAATAACAGTGTGAGCAACGCAACCCTTTAGGAAAATGTCAGAACTTGTAAAAATCATAATTTCCAGCAAGGTGGTGCTTGGTTCTTTTTTTTTTCCTTCTTCTTTTTTTTTTGCCTCGTTGGGTAAGACGCAAGCAATCGCGGGTGAGTCTCTCTCTCTCTCTCTCTCTCTCTCTCTCTCTCTCTCTCTCTCTCTCTCTCTCTCTCTCAGTGTTTATTGAAGTGTGTGCATGCGTGTGTGCAAGATATAAACTTAGCCAGGCTGAAATGTAGGTTTTCTGACAAGCTGTTAACAAGACAACAGTCAAGATTTCTGGGAGACGCGATGCCATTTTCCCTGCTCGGAAGAAGTTCGCGACATGACAAGTGAGAAGCAGACCTTTAAAATCGTGCCGTAATTTCCGTTTGCTTCTGTCGCAAAAGAATTCAGGCGGAAATATGAGAGGAGGTGGAACACACACACATACATAGGTGCGCACACGCACACAGAGAGATTCTATGCGTGCTAGAAGAAGATAGGAGCAAGGGAGGAAAGGGGAAGGAAGGATGCCGGAATCTCGGGGGTTCCCTTGGATCAGCAAATGTGGTCATTGGGCATATAACCCCCCCCCCCCCAATAAATACATAAACACATAATGGGATTCTCTGAATATGTAACACCAGGGATCTGTCCTGAGAGAAGCACGGCTCTGTGTGTGTAGGTGTGAAAGAGCTGGACAAAGGATCGGGAGAGGCCAAGGGTCAAGCTCCCTCTGGCCACGAAGCTTCTACAGCAACTCTGGAACAGTTGGGGTTTATGCAGTTATGGTTTGTAGAGGTAGTCATGCTTGGTTGGTTGCATGGACAGGCAGACAGACAGATATAGACAGACAGAGACAGATAGATAGAAAGAAATGGATGGATTGATGGATATAGATGGATAGATATAGATGGATGAATAGCGAGAGAGAGAGACAGACAGACAGAGACAGATACATAGAAAGAAATGGATGGATGGGTGGATGGATGGGTAGATAGATATAGATGGATGGATAGAGAAAGAGAGACAGACAGAGACAAATACATAGAAAGAAATGGATGGATGGAGATAGATAGATAGACAGACAGACAGACACATATGGATGGATAGATAGATAGATAGATAGATAGATAGATAGATAGATAGATAGATAGATAGATAGAGACAGATAGAAATGATGGATGGATGGATGGATGGATAGGTAGGTAGGTAGGTAGATAGATAGATGATAGATAGATAGATATAGAGAGAGAGAGAGACAGACAGACAGACAGTCAAGGAAGGATGGATGATAGATGATAGCTAGCTAGACAGACTGGCAGAAATATACTGTGACAGACAAAAGAATGGGTGGATGGAAAGACGATAAATGGATGGATGGATGGATGGATAGATAGATATTGACAGACAAGCAGATTGATGGATAGATGGATGGATGAGAGCAATTAACAGATAGAAATATGGCAAATAGATGGATGAATGGATGGATGATAGTTGGTAGCTAGATAGAAAGATAGCTAAGATAGATACACAGACAAATAGATGGATGAAAGGAAGGAAAGAAGGAAGGATAGAAGATGATAGATAGATAAATAGAAATAGACAGATAGATAAGAACAAATGAATATGTATTTGTATTGAATTGCAAGCTGCTTTCAGTCACTGATTGAGATGGGCAGTATTGAAACTGAATAAACACACACACACACACCTATTCCTACTCCGTGTGGAGTACATATAAATATTTCTCAGCGATCCCTGCCAATCAAACAGCTCTGTTTGGGGACTTAACCAGCATGTATTATTCAATAGAAAACATGCACTTTTGCTGTTTTTGTTTTTTTCCATTGCAGGGATCCTGGGAACTGACCGAGAAAAAAAAAAGCCATAGCAAAAACGAACACAATTTTTTTGAAGCTTTTTTTGCAATTCCTTCTCATGGAGAGTCCCAATCCCATCACTGCCCCTTCCAGAAATTGTATCAATCAGTAGGTAACATGAAGACATATTTATATCTATATCTATAAACATCAAGTACCATTCACTCATTACAAAATCTTCAGAATCATAAAGCCTACAAACTTGAAATTTGGCACGTATGTTCTTCTTGGCTTCTAGATGCTCACTGAAAAAGGATTTTTCGATATGACCATCAGATCATTAGTATTTCTTATACAGTAATTAACACGCTCTACTAAGGAGTTCTACTCCCCCTACCCACCTGAAAAGAACTCTGTTCCAACTGCCAGTTGCCTTATATTAACATGCTCTGATGCCAAGGAGTTCTACTCCCCCTCCCTATCTGTAAAGAACCCTGTTCCAACTACCAGTTGCCTTGTATTAATATGCTCTGATGCCAAGGAGTTCTACTCCCCCTCCCTATCTGAAAAGAACTCTGTTCCAACTACCAGTTGCCTTATATTAATATGCTCTGATGCTAAGGAGTTCTACTCCCCCTCCCTATCTGAAAAGAACTCTGTTCCAACTACCAGTTGCCTTATATTAATATGCTCTGATGCTAAGGAGTTCTACTCCCCCTCCCTATCTGTAAAGAACTCTGTTCCAACTGCCACTTGCCTCACATTCTGTTACCTCAGTTCAAACTGGCAGACGTTCCACTCCTTCACTCAGAAGCAGCCTGGGACTCCTTACAGTGGGAATATCACTCCCACTGCCTTGAGTACAGAAGTAGTTCCATAGGTGGAAGGTGTAGATATGATGGTGAGGTACCAATATTTAATACCTCACCATCATATCTACGCCTTCCACCTATGGAACCACTTCTGTACTCAAGGCAGTGGGAGTGATATTCCCTTATGTGTTTAATCACTGAACACTACTGAGCTAATGGATTTTGAACCGAATTTCTCCTGCATAGCCCGATCGCACAGTTTCATCACGAAACATGGGTATCCAGCTATATTTTGAAATATATTTTATTTTGTTTTGTGCGAATAATTTTCTACAGCAGCATCACAATGTTGATGATGATACAGAATAACAGAGTTGGAAGGGACCTTGGAGATCTTGTAGTCCAACCCCCTGCTTAGGCAGGAAACCCTACACCATTTCAGACATTGTCCAACCTCTTCTTAAAAACCTCCAGTGTTGGATCATCCACAACCTCTGGTGGCAAGCTGTTCCACTGGTTCATTGCCCTCACTGTCACGAAGTTCCTCCTTAATTCCAGATGGCTTCTCTCTGTGATTAGTTTCCGCCCATTGCTTCTTGTCCTGCCCTCAGGTGCTTTGGAGAATAGCTTGACTCCCTCTTCTTTGGGGCAGCCTCTCAAATATCATCACTATATCAAATACGATGATGATGATGATGATGATGATGATGTAACCAGGGGTTGGTATTCATTTACTTTCCCTAACGGTTTGCAAACGTGAGCACGCGTGTCCACCCATCCACCCATGCGCTTGGCTTTCTGTGCATGCGCTTTGATTGCACGTGTGGCTTGCACTCATGCGCGTGGCTTGAAAACGTGCCTAAATAGGATGACAAAGAACCAGGGGTGGGGTGGGGGCATGTCCACCTGCAATTTCCACTACCAATTAGGGTGAACCGGTTTGAACCGGCTGAATACTACCTCTGGATGTAACCCTTAAAAGAGGAGTCAGCAAACTGCGGCTCTGGAGCCGCATGTGGCTCTTCCATCCCTCTGCTGCGGCTCCCTGTCACCAGTCGGCTCCACAATCGATAGGGCTTTCGGTTAGGACAGGTAGGGGAAAAAGGAGGAGACTCTATGGTGGTGGGGGAACCGGACGTTTGGTTGGCTCCAGAATTGAATAGGGAGCTTCCGTTTAGGAGCTTTGTGGCTCTTTGAGTGTTTAAGATTGCTGGGCCCTGCCTTAAAAGAACAAGACTGGCCCTATCACAGCAACAACATCCCTTTTTCCGAGACACAGAATCTGAAAGAATAAACTTTTCCTGCAACTGTGGCTGTATTTTTCCACCCAAAGGTTGAGGGAGGGAGGGAAACAACCCCACCCAATGGCAATTAAGATACTTTCACGTCCAAGGAATGATAGGATGGAGAATAAATCTTCCGGAGATTCACGAGAGGCCTATCTGGCTCCAGTCAGAATTATGCGTTACTGGTTTTTATACGTTGTACTCCAGCTGATTAATACAGGTAATCAAATTATATAGCCCTTCCGCCCTGCTCTCCAATTCAAGGCTATCGCGTTTTCAATGACAACATTCGTGGAGTTCATATTAAAAAAATGTACTCCGAGTAGCCTTTTACGGCCGCAGTAAAACACCGTTTTCAATTTAGTAATAAGCGACACAGAGTAGAGACCTCTGACTGACAGGATTCACTGGAATAGGGAGGTGGGTTAGGAAAGGTCATTGATGTACCGGCTACTGAACTCAAGAACCAAGCTAAATGACTAAATGGGGTACAAATCATGGACAAGAAGGTCCCCCTATTTTTACAAAGGGTAGTGTCAGTGTCAAGTTGTGAATGCCCCAACATTGGAAGTCTTCAAGAAGATGTTGGATAGCCATTTGTCTGAAATGGTATAGGGCTTCCTGCCTGGGCAGGGAGTTGGACTAGATGACCTCCAAGGTCCCTTCCAACTCTGATATTTATTCTGACCCGGGCTTCCTTAAAAAGCAGGAAGCAGAGTCTGGGTCCCGACAAAACCTCTTTTATTTACATGACTGTGAATTCCTTTCATTCACAGTCAGCAAAGCTTGGCAAACAGCCTTTCAGAGGAATGTTTATCCACACGAACCTTATCTCGTCCAAAGAGCTGCCAGATAACTAGTGTCCCAACTCAGGGCAAGGCACAGAGACTCTTTATAGTCACAAACAGAACTTTCCACTCTTGAAAGGACCGAAGGAATGAATTGTTTCCTGCAAAAGCCCCCCTCCCCATTCACTTTCGTTTCCAAAGGTGGTCCCTATTTTTCTACTTGCATCTTTTACGTGCTTTCGAACGGCTAGGTTGGCAGAAGCTGGGACAAGTCAAGGGAGCTCCCTCCGTTACGCGGCGCTAGGGATTCGAACCGCCAAGCTGCCGACCTTTCTGATCGACCGACCTCAGCATCTTAGCTATTGAGCCACCACATCATCCCCTGTGCATGTGTATATGTGTGTGTTTATATGCATATACGCATGTGTACGTATGTGTGTATGTGTATGTATGCACATTATCCCACAAATCATGCCTGCTTCCTTAGCAAGGCGGCCTTTGTAAGACTTTGTAAAGCATGTGGGTGTGTGCACACACACACACTATCCCACAAATCATGCCTGTTTCCTTAGCAACGTGACCTTCATAAGGCTTCCAAAGGCAGTCAGGCGTGTGTGTGTGAATATACACACACACACACACACATACTGTGTGTGTGTGTGTGTGTGAAGTTTTTGAGCTGATAAATAAATAAATAAGGGAGACTAGGCTAGATCTATTTCGAGTTTTTTAACTCTCATCAGCTAGCCATACCCTTACTGGGATTCGAACCGGGGCTGTATTACATGTTAGGCAGATGTTTTAGCCACTAAGCCACCAGGTACTCCTCCTGATCAGCTGAGGCAGTATGCTTCCTCCCTTAATTGGGGCTTACCACGGTGTTGTGACACAAGCATATACTTATTTCCCCTGTCTCAGCTGACCAGGACAGAACCAGTTGGTCTAGTGGCAATTACAACTGCCTCACATGTAATACTTCCCTGGTTCGAATCCCAGTAAGGGTATGGCTAGCTGATGAGAGCTAAATAGCTTGAAATAGATCTATGCTAGTCTCCCTGGTTTATTTATTTATCAGCTCAAAAAACCTCACACACACACACACACACATATATTGATATATTATCCCGCAAATCATATCGCAATAATCTTGCGATTAAAGAGCGTTGCCAGAATGTGGCCTTGCCTCCAAACGGGGAATTAATGACTCTGTATTAAATGATCCACTGATGTTAAATCAAATTAAAGAACCCTTGGAAGAATATTTAACGCGTAATGATAGGCTCCATATCGGAGCTGGTTTAATCTGGGATGCAGATACAGATGTCATGAGAAGGAATTAATCAGCCCTGCTCTGCTGTGGAAACAGGAATGCAAAATTGCTGAACAGAATGAATTAGAAACAGATTAGAGGAGCAGGGCTTAAAACATAAAAGAAACTTAGCTGATGCCACCCTCAGAGAGCTAATTTGATATACAGGAGAACTTAATTTGCCTTTAACGGTGGAATCGGACTGTTTGATGTTATTAGGAGGAGCTGCCTGATGAAGCAGAAAAGGGGAGAAGAGAAGAAGGCCAGATAGTCTTTCTCCTTGTCAAAAGAAATGAAAGAAGATCTGAAGTAACCGTCTGCAGGGAAGGGAGAAGGTGGGGAGAGAAGGGAACCGGCATGAATATTCACCGCCTACAGGGATGAGGCGGTTATCTTGCCCACGCCAAGCGCTGCTGGAAACCTGGGCTGCAAGAGGGTCGATCGGCGTAAAACATCAGAGGAACATGTTTGCAGCGGCTTTACAAGCCAAAACCCTGGGGTGACAGGCAGCTTAAACGCTAAGGGACTGCCAATGAACGTGGTCGGGAAGAAGCTTGGAAGGGACGGGGAAGGAAATTATTCCAAAGGATTCCCAGAGGGAGGAACTGCCAGCTCACCTGAGCTGCTCCTCTTAGATCGAGTTGGCTTGGCCTACAGCAGGGATGGCAAACCTTTTTAGGCTCGCGTGCCATAAGGGGGGGGGGAGCGCAGGGGAGGTCGTGCGCCGGTGTGCCACACCCAAAATGCAATGGGTGCCGCCCCCCCAGTGCACATGCGCACATGACAGCCCCCCCCCATTTTTTACATGCTTCCAGTTTGCTCATAGCATCGTTTTTAGTCCTCCGGAGGCTACAGGAAAGCTCCCAAAGTCTCCGGAGGGCCTCCGGGAGGGGCGGGGGGCTGTTTTTGCCCTCCCCAGGCTCATATAACGCCTGGGGAGGAAAAAAAACGGCTTTAAAAATGGCTGAATCAGCTGGCCAGCACGCGCATGCACGCTGGCCAACTGACAGGGCAATGCCTCCCGTGCCCTGCCAAATGGCGCCACGTGCCACCAATGGCACGCGTGCCATAGGTTCGCCATCCCTGGCCTACAGTGTTGTGGCCCGCCAGTGGCCTGCGGAGCTGGCAGTGGAGTCAGACAGTGAGGAGGTTGGGGAGGCACATGGGCCAGTCCTGGGGGGTGAGGAAAGCTCAGACGAGGGCTCTGTGTCGGAGGCAGAGAGGGAGATAGGCAGCAGCGAGGCAGAGAAGCAGATGGAGCCAGTTCCCAGTGTGCGCATACGCACAGCTGCCAGAAGACAAGAACAATTAAGAAAGCAGAGTTGACTCAAGAGTAAAGCCACACCTTGGAGGTGATTGGCCCCTCCCATAGGAAACAAAAGAGGAGTGAATGGGGAGGGGGGCTTTTGCAGGAAACAATTTGTTCCTTCGGTTGTGTCAGGAGTGGAAAGTTCTGTTTGTGACTTTAAGAGACTCTGTGCCAAGTTTTGCCTTGCCCTGCATTCGGAAACTAGTCATCTCTCCAAGCGAGATAAGGTTCGTGTGGATAAACATTCCTCTGAAAGACTGTTTGCTAAGCCTCGTGGACTGTGAATGAAAGGAATTCACAGTCGTGTAGAGAAAAGGGTTTTGCTGGGACCAAGACTCCGCTTCTTGCTTTCTAAGGAAGCCTGGGTCAGAACATACAGTGAGTGTTTGGACCTGGCTTGAGATTCAATGTGACCCTCAATCTACCAGTCCCAGTAGGCACCAATTCTGGGTAATCATTTTACTGATGTCTATAGAAGAGCAGGGAGCTGGGAAGAGGGAGTTAAGTGAGTCATTAGCTTAGAATTGTTACATTGCCACAAAGGGTTCAAGTCCAATCCCTCTTGAATTCTGTTGACTGATATCCAGTGCCAATCTAACATTGAACTTTAAAAAATTAGATTCTTGTGTACAGGGTGAGTAATTAATCCTTTTTGAACTGCAACCTAACCTCTTTGCACCTTACAATGTTCTATTTGGGTACTTCTTTTATTGATGTCTGTAGAAGAGCAGGCAGGGCTGAGAAGGGGGAGTTAAGTAAGTTATTAGCTTAGAATTGTTACGTTGGCACAAACAGTCCAGTCCTCCTTGAATTTTGTTGACTTGTATCTGGTGCCAATCTAATATCGAAATTTAAATGATTGGATTCTTGTGTTCAGGCTAAATAATTAATCCTTTCTGAACCGCAACTGTAACACCTTTGAGTCTGACAATGTCCTACTTAAGGACACAGGAGAAGCTTTGAGGTGCTCATCCACCTATCCAAAGATAATAAAATAGACAAGCAATAAAACCCAGCAGCCCAGGAAACTTAAAAGCAGATGTTCGCAGAATTTCTCCCATTAAGAACCTTGTAAAACACTTTGAAAAAATCTGTTAGCCAATTAACGTTTGAATCAATATGGCTCCAATCGATCTACAGGATCGACTGATGACGTACATGGGGAAGCCCCTCAGCCCAGAAGAGTAAAATTTCCTTTTTCGGTTATTTAATTATGACATTTGGTTGTTGTTTCATATTTTTGACTTTATTGGTTAAGGCTGTACTGTATGGGTCTTTCCCCTGCTCTGTTTATTGTTTGTTTTTATTGTATACGGCCTGGAGCCATTGTCTGGATTAGGCAACCCTATAAATCCATTAATTAAATAAATACAGAGCTTTTATCGGAGGAGGTAAAGCTTTAAGCCGACTTACATTGGGGACAGGATTTTTTTTTTAAGGGCAAAGACATAATAAGCCTTGTGGGAGCTTAGCAAACACTCGGTGTGGATTGTTGTACCTTTCTTACAAAATAAAAGGAGGAGAGGAAAAGCGAGAGAAAGAGAAAAGGCAGAAAAGAGAGAAAGGAAGAGGAGGAGAAAGAAAAAAGAGAGAGGAAAGAGAGAAAGTAAGGGGGGAAAGAAAAAAGAGAGAAAGAGGGGGAGAAATAAAAAAGAGAGAAAAAAGAGAGAAAGAAAGAGGGAGAAAGAAAAAAGAAAAAAGAGAGAAAGACAGGGTAAGAAAGAAAAAGGAGAGAAAAAAGAGAGAGAGGAAGAGGGGGACAAAGAAAAAGAGAAAAAAGAAAGGGGAGAAAGAAAAAAGAGAGAAAAGAGAAAAAGAGGGGGAGAAAGAAAAAAGAGGGGGAAAAAAGAAAGGGGGAGAAAGAAAAAAGAAAAGAGAAAAAAATAGAAATGAAGAGAATGGGAGAGAGAGAATGAGGAAAAAGAGAGAGGAAGGAAGAGGAAGGAAGGAAGGAAGAGAAAGAAAGAAAGAAAGAAAGAAAGAGAAAGAAAGAAAGAAAGAAAGAAAGAAAGAAAGAAAGAAAGAAAGAAAGAAAGAAAGAAAGAAAGATTAAGCTATTGGTCAAAAAAATTAGGGAAAAAAATAAGACAAAACCACTCAATTAATTCCAATATGCCAAAAAACAGGCTGGAAACATCTCAAGATGACCTTTTATATTATGCTACTAATTTTCAAAAGACTTTCGTGGCGCTTTCAAACCCCCCCCCCCAACTCTGAATGCGAAAGGTTGAAATGCATGTCAGGCCACCGAGAACACCGTCAGTCGGGCTGAAATTCAGGGTGATTAATATAAGATTAGCTAATATTTGTGCAAAGCTTTGAAGATGCAAAGCCCTAATTAGAATTTCCAGATTAGCTTGGTTTATGGCCCTGTGCAATCCAGATCAGTAAATAAAAATGCGCAGGGATTTGAACAGGCGTCGGCCTATAGATTAGTGGACCCAGGGGGTGTTCTGAAGGACTTCAATTTTCAAGAGGGCGAGAGAAATTCATAAGTGGAGGAGGAGGAGGGGGTGAACTTTGACAGCAACTGGGAAAGAGCAACCATTCTGCCAAAATTAACCACTTTGGCCAACAAAGCCATCCCGTTGGGTCAGGCAAGTCATCTCTAGTGGAACAACAGAACAACAGAGTTGGAAGGGACCCTGGAGGTCTTCTAGTCCAACCCCCTGCTCAAGCAGGAGACCCTAGACCAGCGGTCACCAACTGGAGAAAATGTTGGTGGTCCACAGAAAAATTATTTGCATTGTTTATATTGCACTAAATCAGAGGTCCTCAAACTACGGCCCCTGGGATGGACACGTGCAATGAACGCTTGTGTTGCTGCAGAGAGTCTCCCTCTTTGGGGTCTTTTTGTGCGGGTCGGAGGGGGGGGCAGAAATTCCGACTTGGGGTCTGCTTCGGCCTCCTGGTGGGGGGCTTTGGGCGAAGGCTGGAGGGAAGCGATGCTGATGGCCAAGAGCCGGAGGGCCTCGTTCCAGTGGGACTGCATCCTGGCCTGGAACTGGCTGACCATCTCAGCCTGTTGAGCCTCCAGGTCTTCCCTCTGCTTGGAAAGCCCATGCTCCTAGTCCTCAGTGAGGTGCTTCTGCTGAGCCTCTTTCTCGGCCAGATCCAATTTGAACGGAGGTGTTTGGCCAACTCTTTCTCCTGCGGGCTGCTTAGCTCCAGTCACTGCTTCCTGTGGGGGCCCTAAGGAGCCCGGGTGGTCCGGCGAGGAGCCTCCCCCATTGCTTTGATTGTCCTTCTTTCTGTTTCTGAAATCTGCTCCCGGTGGTCTGAACTGGTCCCGGCTTTCAATGTTGAGTTGGACCAACACTGATGCCCGCTTCCTGTTGATTACGGTACTTCGATCTGAAATATTTTTTGTTGTTGGTGTCGTGGACGTGAACAATCCGTAATGCAACATTCACGAGACGAAAGGACGCTCAATGAAACGTTACTCCAGGATGGAGGGCTAAATTATTATTTTTTTCCCCCCTTGACAGATGCTGGGAAGTTTAGCCCTCCTGAGATGGGAGTCAGACAGCGTTTTTTTCCATGGGGCGATCAAAGAATTGAATGGCAAACGTGTCGGAAAAGCACCGCTGGCAAATGGAGAGGCTGACAAGACCAGGGAGAGAAGAAGAAATGGCGGGAAAGAGAAAAGATTTCCAGCGGTTTCTACCTGTAAAACCCCCAAGGACGTTAGTGAGCAGTGGATGAAGCACTAATCAACTTGCTAGAGCAGGGGTCTCCAACTTTTGCAACTTTAAGTCTGAAGGACTTCAGCTCCCAGACTTCTCCAGCCAGCTTTGGAGACCCCTGCCTTAGCTTTGCTGGCTGGAGATGTCTGGGAGCTGAAGTCCTTCAGACTTAAAGTTGCAAAGGTTGGAGACCCCTGTGCTAGAGGACATAAAAGGAGATGGCCCCAATCAGAAAGCAAAATCTCATGTATTTTGGGTGGTTGGGACAAATGGGTGAAGGATCAAAAGTGAAGATGTTTTGGAAGGCAGAGAGGAAGAGAGGGAGTGGAAATCATAGTTAAGAAGGTTTTTCTTTGTTCTCTTACATACCATTTCAAGTATACATTCACATAATTGTTCTTCTTTATATTTGTCATTCTTATACATTTATTATTTCATTTAATAGGTTATAATATACAATTTGGGTTGCTTTATTTACCGTCCCTTCCTCCTGTTGTAACACCACTTTATTTTCCCTTTCTGTTCTCCCTCCCTCCTTTCTCTAGTTTCTTCCTTCCTCCTCTCTTTCCTCTTCCTACTTCCCTTCCCTTCCCCCTACTCCTACTCTTCCTCTCCCCCTTCCTACCCTCTCTCCTTCTATTTCTCTCCCTTCCACCCTCCTCTCTTTTCCTTTTCCTTTTCCTTTTTACCTCCCTCCCTTCTCTACTTCCTTCCTTCCTCCTCTCCTTCGCCTTCCTTCTTCCCTTCCCTTCCCCCTACTCCTACTCTTCCTCTTCCCCTCCCTACCCTCTCTCTTTCTCTTCCTCTCCCCGCCTGGCCTAACCTACCGTACCTAGCCTTTAGTTTTTAGTAGAGAAATTATTTAATTGGGTTTTAGGTATAGTTTTAAAGGGGTATATTTTAGCACAGGGTGTTAGTATTTAATATAGTTTTAAATTATTTATTATTGTTATATGTATATGTTTTTTAAATTTCGTGTGCACCGCCCCGAGTCCCTCCGGGGAGAGGGGGCGGTTAATAAGTCTAATTAAACTAAACTAAACTAAACTTCCATCCTCTTCTCCTTAACTCTTTCTTCTTTTCCCCGTCTTCCTTTCATTCGCTCCCCCTCTCTCCCTTTCTTTTTCTATTATTGTAGGTGCCTCTTCCAGATACAGTGGTACCTCGCTTCACGAACTTAATTCGTGAACTGACTCTGTTCGCGTTGAGAATTGGTCGTGAAGCGAGGCACAATTTCCCATAGGGTTCAATGTAAATCCGGTTAATCCGTTCTGACCTTGTTTTTTGGGTTCAATGTAAAGCAGCTGAGGGGCGATGGAGCAAGCCAGCATGACTTTCGCCCGTCTCTTTCTGGGCTCGGCACTTCTGCTTGTCGGGACGCTTCCCGAAGCCAGCAGCCCTGCGGCCAGCTTCGGGAAGCGTCCCGACAAGCAGAAGCGCCGAGCCCAGAAAGAGACGGGCGAAAGTCATGCTGGCAGCCGCGCGCGGTGTGTGTGTGGAAGCGAAGGCAGGGGGGAAGGAGCTGCCTACCTGGCCGGGCTCCGCAGCTGAGGGGCGATGGAGCAGTTTGCGCGGTTTGCTCCATCGCCCCTCAGCTGCGGAGCCCGGCCGGGAAGGCAGCTCCTCCCCCTCCCGCCTTCGCTTCCACACACACACCCGTCCCCCTCACATTCGTTCGTAGATAAAATGTCCGCGGCTCCGGTACGTGAAGCGAGGCGGGGTTCGTGCAGCGGAGCACATTTTTTGGAAAATTTCTGGTCGTACAGCGAATTGGTCGTGAAGAGAGGCGTTCGTGAAGCGAGGTACCACTGTATTTCCTTGGGATGGTATTTCCGCAAACCCCAATAAAATTTGGTATCACTTCTTATCCCCTTACCTTCGCTAATCTATCCTTAACTATGTTTATAGTTAAGAACCTTTGTAAAAGCCTTGGAATGGAAATGTTTTTAATTGGTGTTATGACCATTTGCCACCCAAAGTCATTTATTGAGATGGGAGGCCGTTCAAATTGAATAAATAAATAAATAAAGGGTGGGAAATCATAAATCATTTTTCTTTTGAATTGGTGGAGACATAACTGTTGGCAGGTTGGCTGGAGAAGCTCCAGCGGATCAAAGCTGCGTGATCGTCACAGTTTATAAAAAGGAGATTAGCAGATGTTAAAAAAGGACGGAGTCTTTTGTAATCCGTGAAATTAGGGCTAAAATTATAATTTCAAATAGCTCTTCCTATCTTGCATTAGGGCTTTGAAGAGGACAAAGGCAAACTATGGGGACTCAGAAAGGATTAGCCAACGTGCAACCAATGGCTTTTGAAATCCAAGTCAGCAGATACATGGCGCCTTTCCGTCAAGAAATTCTTTTTTTTTGCTACTCTCTCACCTGGCGCTGAGATGAGCGGTGGAAGTGGCTTCTCTGTGTCCCTGCCTGACTATTTCAACTAAGGAAAATTTCCAGCGTCTCTTTGAAAGCAGGACTCTCTCTGGATTTTTGAAAAAAAAAATTCTTTTGATGGATTTGTGACTTCTTCTCTGGAATACCTTCGTTATTACTATTTGTTGATTTGGGAAATTGTGTCTCTTTTGGTTTCTGAATTGTTTGCAACTCCACAGCCCTGAATTGAACTGAGCTCCTGATCTGCCCCACCAGCCCCACCCGGAAAACGCCATCTTGGTGGCAGTGATTCTAACTTTTAACCATGGCACAAGAAGCAGCACTTGTAAATTTGGAACAAAGGATGGCTTCTCTTGAAACCTCTATGCAAACTTTGATATCAGAAATAAAGGCCCAGAGGGCTGAAAATAGTACTTTTAAAAAGGAACTATTGGATACCCGGAAGCAAGTGTTGGAGAATACACAGAAGAATGAAGAATTGGAAGGAGGGTTGGAGGGGGCTAAGGGAGAGATTAAAAATGTTTCTAATGAGGTGGGGGAAATAAATGGGCATGTGTCTAGGATAGATATGGAAAGAATGACATATTTTTTGAGATTTCAGAATGTTCTTGAGGAATCTGGTGAATGCCTACCTGATCTTATGAGTACAATTTTACAAAAACCTAAGGATGAGATCAGGCGGGACATTGACCTAGCCTATAGAATTAATTCTGCATATGCCAGGATGAATGAAGTGCCTAGAGAGATACATGTGAAATTTGTTAGAAGGTCAACCAGAGAGGAAATCCTGAAAGCGCAGAGAGAGAAACCTTTAACTTATCAACGAGAAACGGTCACTATCTTGAAGCAGATCCCTAGAAAAATTAGAGATTCAAGAAGGAATTTTTCCTTCTTGTCTAAAACCTTGTTTGATCACGGGATTTGGTTCAAGTGGATGACACCTGAAGGGATGCTGGTGTTCTGGGAAGGAGGAAGAGTGAGGATTAAAACAGTTGCTGAGGCGGAAGCCTTTCTTAAAAAACATTCCTCTGCCCTGGGGGAAGATCCAGGGGGGACGGAGGGGGTCACGGCCCCGCCCGCGGGGGGCCAGGGAGGAGAGAAAGAAGACACAATAGCCAAAAGACTTAGATCAAAAAAATAACTTTGCCTTGATTTTTCTTGAACAATTTTGTATAATATTTCTATCCGGACTTTTTGTAAATGTCTGACAGCATGAAAGGGAGAATTTAGGTAAATGTACTTGCTTTCATCTTGTAGTGGTATGGAAAATGTTTTCTATGTTAACTTTTTTAATGTGTATTTTGAGGTCTCGGAAGGCCCGACGACTCTGACGTGAATGCTCTCAAAATTTCTTTGTAACCATTACCCTATCCTGTTAAAAAATGTAAAACCAATAAAACTTTTTCAATATAAAAAAAAAAGAAATTCACAAGTAAATAGCCTTTACTTATTTTCTTGGCGTGACTTTACCTGAGTCTCAAAAGTGCTTTTTTCAAGAGGCGAGTGGGACTTCCTGGGTCTTCTTAGAAGATGTTTTGCTTCTCATCCAAGAGGCTTCTTCAGCTCTGACTTCCATTCCCCCCACCACCCAGTCAGAGCTGAAGAAGCTTCTTGGATGAGAAGCAAAACATCTTCAAAGAAAAAACCAAGAAAGTCCAGTTGCCTCCTGAAAATCATCTTTGGGACAACAGTGGCGTAGCGTGGGTTGTCAGCACCCGGGGCAAGGCAAGTAATTTGCGCCCCCTAACCCGTGGATTTTAGCACTCGGGGGAGGCAGCTCTTCTTGTGGTGTCGAGCCCACGCACCTCCTGCGAGGATCCGGCGGGCAGCCGCTGCCCAAAGGGCTCGGCCATCCGGGTCCAACACTCGTTGCCTCGCCTTGGGGAGAAGCGGGCGCCCTTTGCGTGGTGCGGGCCTGGGACACCCGACGCTCCTTTCTACGGAGGGCGATGGCCCGAAAGCCGGGGCAAGAGGGTCTTCCCGGGCCGCCGCGGGGCCCAGGTCGCCGCTCCTCTGGCTGGCTCGGAACGGAGGAGTCTTCCAGGGTCTCCGCACGGCCGTTGCTTCGAAAGACCTGCGCCTTTAAGTCTCGCCTGGCCCCCTCGGGTGGCGCTGGTGGGTGCGAGGAGCCGGCGCTGGCCTCAGCCGGGGGATGGCCCAGGAGGGTTTGGCCCCTACTGGCCGCTGTTCGCTCCCCGACTCTCGCCGGCCCAGGAGTGCCCAGGCGCCGCCGCCGCCGCCAACTCCAGAGACCCGCGGAGGAGAGCTTCCGAGTCGGGTCTCTGGAGCGCGCCCCCCCAGATGTTGCGCCCGGTGCGCCCGGCCCCCCCTGCACCCCCCACGCTACGCCTCTGTGGGACAACCATGTCCTGGATGGCTGAGAATATCCACAGACTTTTAGCTATACAATTTGGGATGAAGACCTTTGGAATGGTGTGGGAGTGATTTCCAGAGGAAAAAAATTGAGACTTAGTAGAGAAATTATTTAATTGGGTTTTAGGTATAGTTTTAAAGGGGTATATTTTAGCATGCCGGTTGGCGGTGCCCAGGGGAAGAGCCTTCTCTGTGGCGGGCCCTGCCCTCTGGAACGACCTTTCCCCCCGATCTACGCACCATCGTGGACCTCCGCCTTTTCCGCCAACGTCTTAAAACCTATTTATTCCAACAAGCCGGCCTAGCATAACCCCGTTTCTGATTTTTATAGGGATAATTTTAAATTTTAGAGCTTTATTAATTTTAGCACAGGGAATATTTAATTAGTTTTTTAATAATTTTGGATTTTTGTATTTTGTATGATTTTAATGATGCCTGTGCGCCGCCCTGGGTCCTTTTTTAGGAGAAGGGCGGGGTATAAATTTAAAAAAAATAAAAATAAAATAAATAAATAAACCAGGAGCGTCAACTCCAGTGACCCTGAGGATGCAGAAAAACCTCCAAGTGGCCTCAAGGACCCTCTAAAACAGTGGTTCTCAACCTTCCCAATGCCTTTAATACAGTTCCTCATGTTGTGGTGACCCCCAACCATAAAATTGGTGTCTCGGTTCCTAAGACCATCGGAAATATGTGTTTTCTGATGGTCTTAGGAGACCCCTGTGAAAGGGTCATCTGAGCCCCAAAGAGGTCCTGACCCACAGGTTGAGAACCACTGCTCTAAAAGGATGCAAATGACCAGCTGTCTGCAAGGAATATAAATCCTTCCCTTCCCCACCATCCAGTCAGAACTAAAGAAGCTGCTTGGATGAGAAGCAAAATGTCTTCAAAGGAAAACCAGAAAGCCCCATTGCCTCTTGAAAAAAAAACACCTGTCTTTTTCTGCAGCAACACAAAAAAAAAAAAAGAAAAAGAAAAAGAAAAAAACACACACAAAAAAACCTGTCTTTGAGACAACCATGACCTGGAGGATTTGAATATCTCCATAGACATTTAGCTACCTGAGTGTATTTTATATATATATATATATTCCAGGCTAGTCAACAAATGTAAAATTGCACACACCGCATGAATCTGTGTAATTAAAAGGGGGGTGGGGGAAGCGAATCATTGTGGTTAATGCCGAAGCAAGATCATAAATGAATACATTATTAAGCCTTACTGAATTAATGTTTAACTGCAATAGAGTTGGAATTGAATGAGGCAATTAATCAGCGCAAGGACGGGGCCGGTGATAAGCATCTGTCTTGCTTTGAATATGTTGAGCAGGAACGACCTTCAGAAAACGGAGCTGCCAATCAAAGTGAGCTAGCTGGTATTTTGACAGTTCTGATACCTCCAGAAGCGGGAAAATATTAGTGCGACAAAGATCCGTGCAGCACAGGAGAGACCCTCGGGGGAATTAAATTTCGCCTCTCCAAAGCCTGAACCGTCAAGCCAGACACGGAAGATTTACGCTTGCTGGGTTGGGGTGGGTTGGGGGAAGGAACTGTGCTTGATCAAAGACTCAAGATGACTTTTGATTTTTCATAATCACTGCGCCATTCACACACACGCTGCGAAGTGATATATCGAGGAGGAAGGACTGGAGCAAGGTCAGTCCCTTGCTCCTTCCCATTTTGAAAAATCAAAAGGATTGAGATTGGGGTTGGGGGGGGGAATTAAGTTCAAGGCCACTAATCAAGGCTGATTTGAGGAGGGCTCCTGTTACGGCTGGAAAGGGCTTAGTTCGCTCTGGGCTAAACCCAAGGGGTCCCCAAGCCTGGCCACTTTCAGACTTGTGGACTTCAACTGCCGGAATTCCCCAGCCTTTGGTCACCACACTATAAAGAAAGATGTCGAGACTCTAGAAAGAGTGCAGAGAAGAGCAACCAAGAGGATTAGGGGACTTGAGGTCCAAACATACAATGAACGGTTGCAGGAACCGGGCCTGGCTAGTCTAGTGAAGAGGAGGACCAGGGGAGACATGATAGCACCTTCCAATATTTGAGGGGCTGCCACAGAGAGGAGAGGGTCAAGCTATTCTCCAAAGCCCCCAAAGGCCAGACAAGGAATAGTGGATGGAAACTGACCAAGGAGAGATTCAACCTGGAAATAAGGAGGAATTTCCTGAGAGTGAGAACAATCAACTCATGGAACAGAAGTTGCCTTCAGACGTTGTGGGAGCTTCATCACTGGAGGCTTTCATGAAGAGATTGGACTGCCATCTGTCAGAAATTGTGTAGAGTCTCCTATTTGGACAGAGGGTTGGACTAGATGAACTACAAGCTCCCTCCCAACCTCCGTTAATCTGAATCTATCTAAAATGATCAAAGGCCTGGGGGCCCAAACATACAATAAATGGTTGCAGGAACTGGGCCTGGCTAGTCTAGTGAAGAGAAGGACCAGGGGAGACATGAGAATAGGCTTCCAATATTTGAGGGGCTGCCATAGAGAGGAGGGGGGTCAAGCTATTTTCCAAAGCACCCGAAGGTCAGACAAGGAAGAATGGATGGAAACTGAACAAGGAGAGATTCAACCTAGAAATAAGGAGAAACTTCCTGACAGTGAGAACAATCAACTCATGGAACAGAAGTTGCCTTCAGAATTTGTGGGAGCTTCATCACTGGAGACTTTCAAGAAGAGATTGGACTGAAAAGGAAAAACGGTTTTCCCTATCGCACAACACTAGAACTAGGGGGCACTCCATGAAACTTTTGATAGCTAGACCTCCAACAAATAAGAGGAAGTACTTTTTCACCCAGAGGATCGCTGGTCTATGGAACTCCCTGCCAGAAGAAGTGGTGACAGCTGTCAGCCTCGACACCTTTAAGAAAGGATGAGAGGAGTTCATGGAGAACAAGGGTATCCATGGCTACCATTAGGGATGCCTAAGGACACCCTCCGGGATGGAGAGATAGGCAGGATATTTCTCAATGCCATTTGCAGGGAATCACAAGCAGGTGAAGACATCTGCTTGGGAAGACCCTGAAGCCAATGGGGAGCCACTGTGGGAGACAGAAGGCTGGACTGGATGGGCTGTGGCCTCTTCCAGCAAGGCTGTTCTTAGGTTCTTATGTTCTTATGCCATTCGTATGGAATGGCATAGGGTCTCTTGCCTGAGCAGGGGGTTGGACTAGATGACCTCCAATGTCCCTTCCAGCTCTGTTATTCCGAAAGAAACTTACCAAGAATCCATCCTAATGGACCAATCAGCCTACTAAAAGCGAGGGCGTGAGATCCTGTCTAATGTAGCTTCGCCATAAAGTATAATTAGTTCATTGGGTTGTGTTTCCCGTCTGCTTCACCTGGGACTCTTGGCACCGAACGGAGAAATAACAAGAGATCCAGAAGCAGGAATTCCAAGGGTCCCAAAGGAAAACCCACCCACCCCCACAACCCTTACAAGGCGCTAAACCTTGAAGCCAATTTTGCTCCCTGGGAAGAGCAAACGCGGGAAGTCAGCATTACAACCGGATATTGGGGAAAGGGGGCCTTTGCCATCACGGAGCCCACCCTGTCAATTACCATAACATTAATCCAATTACAGGCATCACAAGCGGCTCAGGGGCCCGTGTCCTCCCCACTCCCCCATCATTCATGCACCGGGAGCTGGTCTCCCCTTCGCCTGAATAATTCACCAGACAAAGGCAGGGGATCGCCCAACCGCGGCCGGGAAGAGGCAATTAAAGTGAGTTTCCCGAGGTGGGAACTCCGTGCGCGGAGTTTCGCTCTTGCTACGCCGCCGCGGTGCCGACTGATCAAACACTCTGCCAAGGCTGCACCGCAGTGGTATGCAAAGCTTTAATGAGGCGAAGGGCCTGGGGCCCTTAAGAGTTCAAATCCATGCTGTTTTCTGCACACTGCATCTCACGGAGAGGGATGGCGCTCTTCCCACATGCTTCCAGCCTTCCCACTTTTCCTGTGATTTCGCATAACCCCGTACAGGTGTGTGTGTGTGTGTGGGGTGGTGGTCCTTGACTTATGTCAGTTCGCTTAACTGCCGTTCGAAACTACTACACAGAAAGATGTGACTTATGATCAGTTTTTTTAGGACCATTGCAGCATCCAGGGGTGAGTTGCAGCCAATTGGGTGCCTCAAAACTTTTGCGCTCGCATGCTTGCTTCGCTCTAGCACATGACAAACGCATTTGTAAATAAAAGGTCTGCACATGCGCAAAAGTGAATATATATATATATATATATGTAACATAGTATCTTCATATATATATATATATATATATATATATATATATATATATATATATATATATATATATATATATATATATATATATATATATATATATATATATATATATATATATATATATATATATATATATATATATATATATATATATATATATAATATTTTGGGTATGGCCAGCTGATGAGAGCTAATAAGCTCGAAATAGATCTATCCTGGTCTCTCTCTAATTTAATTTATTGATCAGCTCATAAAACTAACACACACATATATATACATACATAAACACACACACACACACACACACACACACACACACACACACACACACACACAAAGCTTCCTGATTTTGAGAGCGCCACCTCTCCAGAGTCTCTTGACGGGTACCAAATATTTTATTTACCTATTTGTTGATCAAAATTAGGTGCCGCTTTGAGCAAAGCCTGGTGGCTTGCCAGCAATTCAAACAAGAAGATGAAAATGTTTGAAGCATTAAAAACAAGAATTTATTTCAAACTGACAACAATGGGAAAGGAGGCAGCCAGGGGATAAGAGGGATCTTATCTCTATCTCTAAGGGACGCTCAGTGGCTTAGTGGCTAAAACGCTTGTCGATTAGAAAGGTCGGCAGTTTGGCAGTTCGAATCCCTAGCGCCGCGTAACGGAAGGAGCTCCCGTGACTTGTCCCAGCTTCTGCCAACCTAGCAGTTCGAAAGCATATTAAAAAACGCAAGTAGAAAAATAGGAGCCACCTTTGGTGGGGAAGGGAACAGCGTTCCATGCGCCTTCGGAGTTGAGTCATGCCGGCCACATGACCACGGAGACGTCTTCGGACAGCGCTGGCTCTTCGGCTTTGAAACGGAGATGAGCACCGTCCCCTAGAGTCAGGAACGACTAGCACGTATGTGCGAGGGGAACCTTTACCTTTACCTATCTCTCTCTCTCTGTGGTTTGGCTTAACTTTATTCATTTAAGTGAAAAGTAGATGCATTTATTTTTAATGTTAAAAAAGTAATATTCCAAAGATGCACCTGGGGTCACGTGACTCATAAGCAATCGAGGGATGGGAAGCTAAAACATATGTTAGAATGCCCCCTTTTTTTTAAACTGGATGACTTGCACCTCAATGTTTCTTTAAGCCATTTGTCAACAGCCACACATATTTTTGCCTCCCGCAGGTTTTTTTAAAAACTCCCTCCCCCCTTTTTTGAAAGCTTTCATTTTTCTTTTGTTAAATCAAATTAATAGCGACTTGACAGAGATCCAACTGTCTCCTTCCTCAGCGGGAATTGCTGGAGAAACTAGTGTGATAAAGATAATCAGCATATTCATTTCCACCAAGGACCAGGTTCAAGGCTTGCTATTAAAGATGTCTGCTCTGATATCCTTTGATGAATCAACTAATTATTATAGCCAGAGAAGATTTTCCAGAGACTTTAAAAAAAAAAAAAAACAAGGTTTTAAAATCGAGGCTTTTAAACAAGTAGCCTTGACTTACGACTGCGATTTAGCCCAAAATTTCGGTTGCTAAGTTGTTAAGTGAGTTGTGCCTCATTGGAAGGAAGGAAGAAAGGAAGGAAGGAAGGAGAAAAGAACCATAGTAATTAGACTTTTATACCGCTTCACAGTGCTTTACAGCCCTCTCTAAGCAGCTTACAGAGTCAGCCTCTTTCCCCCAACAATCTGGGTCCTCATTTCACCAACCTCGGAAGGATGGAAGGCTGAGTCAACCTTGAGCTGAAGAGACTCAAACTGCCGAACTGCTGGCAGCTGGCAGTCAGCAGAACTTGTCATGTTTCCGATATTTGGAACACAACTCCCAAAATATCCGGGATAGCATGGTCATGGGGCAGTGGAAGTTGTGATCCAAGTCACTGAACCGCAAACTGGATCTGGAGTTCTCTATCAAGGTGGCCGAAACTGTCCACTTCTACTCAATCGCTTGCCTTCTCGATCTCAAAAAATCCCATATTTTTATTTTGCAAATGCTTAATAGGGACCCTCTTTAAGTGAAGAAAGCAGGGGGGTTTAGAACCAAAAATAGAAGAGAGAGAGAATGAGAGAATAAATGAATGAGACAGAATAAGAGAGTATGAATGAGAGAATGAATCAATAAGAGAGAACATGAGAGAATGAGAGAGAATGAATGAGAGACAGAATATGAGAGAATGAATTAGATAGAATGAATAAATGAGAGAGAGAGAGAATGAGAGAGAATGAATGAATGAGAGAGAATGAGAGAGAGAATATGAGAGAGAGAATGAGAGAATGAATGAGAGGGAGAGAGAATGAGAGAGAGAATGAATGAATGAGAGAGAGACAGGATATGAGGGAATGAATTAGATAGAATGAATAAATGAGAGAGAGAGAATGAGAGAGAATGAATGAATGAGAGAGAGAATATGAGATAATGAATGAGAGAATGAATGAATGAGAGAGAGAATGAGAGAATGAATGAGAGAGAGGGAGAGAGAATGAGAGAGAATGAATGAATGAGAGAGAGAATATGAGAGAATGAATTAGTTTGAGAATGAGAGAGAGAGAGAATGAGAATGAGAGAATTGAGAGAGAATGAGAGAGAGAATATGAGATAATGAACGAGAGTAAATGAATGAATGAGAGAAAATGAGAGAGGGAGAGAGGATGAGAGAGAATGAATGAATGAGAGAATGAATGAGAGAAAGAGAATCTGAGAGAATGAGAGAGAGAGAGAGAGAGAGAGATTGGGAGAGAAGGTGAGGGCAGAGAAGGATGGGGGAGTTGCGTTCACCAATCTGTTAGATAAAAATCAACAAAGCAATTAAACTCCAACAAAAACAAGACAAGGTAACTCCTTGCATCCCAAACAATCTGAATGTTAATTACCGTGCTTACAGGAAAGATAAGGGGGAAATTTCCTTTCCGGAGGAATACATTTCAAACAAAGCCATGAAAAATGCATGAGCAAGGAGTCCCTTCTTGAGGCTGAGCTACGCTTCCCTTGTCAAATATTTTACAGTGCCAAGAGGGCCAGGGGAAGGTTACAGCAGGACATTGTCATCAAAGAGATACAGAGAGAGGGCGGAAGGACGAGAGAGAAGGAGAGAGAAGGAGAGAGAAAGAAAGAGAGAGAGAGAGAGAGAGAGAGAGAGAAAGAAAGAGAGAGAGAGAGGGGGGGGGGAGAGAGGAGAGAGAGAAAGAGAGAGAGAGGGAGGGACAGAGAGAGGGAGGGAGGGTGGGAGAGAGAGAGAGGGAGAGAGGGAGAGAGGGAGGGAGGGAGAGAGGGAGGGAGGGAGAGAGAAGGAGAGAGAAGGAGAGAAAGAGAGAGAGAGAGAGGGGGGGGGGGGACTGTCAAGAAAGTTGAGAAGAGATGGGAGTTTTCCTAGGCTGCCAAGTTGACCCGGTCAATGTCTTTCTGCCATCCAAAAGCACCACGGCCACAGTTCCCGCATCAGGGATGAAGACGCCGAACAATAGTTCAGCCTTCAAGCTTGACTCGGACCTATTCTAAAGAGGATACCCCAAGATCTCCAAATTTCGGGATGGACGTCGCACGGTCTCCAGGAACCTAGGAGTCCCAGGCATGGTCATATACCGTATGTTTCGGAGTATAAGAAGCACCGGAGTATAAGACGTGCCAAGATTTTGAAGAGGCAAAAAAAGGTTTTGCACTCTACAGACCTCCCAAAAATGGCCCGTTTTTCACAAAAACAGGCACGTTTTTCGTCAAAAGAAGGGCACGCATAGCCTTTAGGAGGCTTATAGAGTGCTCCTGAGGGTGGGGGAGGGGCAAAAATGAGCCCCAAAAGGCCTGTTTTTCATCATTTCTGCCCTCCCCAGCCCCCAGGAGCACTCTGGAAGCAATGCATGGCCATATAGGGTTTCCTGCCTAGGCAGGGAGTTGGACTAGATGACCTCCAAGGTCCCTTCCAACTCTGCTATTGTATTGTATAATTTTGCTGAAAACGTGGGTCGGCCATAATAATTTAAAAAAAGAGAAGAGGGTTAAACGAAACGCTATAAGCGCCTCATTCCCCCCACCCTTCCTGGTCATTGTATCGAGCGGCGTATAAAAATGCGGCCGCAATTAATGAAGGAAGGAATGACCCGATGAGAAAGAGACGGGCGGTGGTGGTGGAAATCCCGATCGAGGAGGAAATAATTTGCTGGTTTCGCAGCTCCTTATCTTCCGCTAATGACAAAGTAAAATCAAAGGCAGTTAACCTCAACTTGTTCCTTTTTCAATAGACATCCCCCTGGTTTTTTTTTTTCTTCTTCTTCTTAGTTTTGTAGCTACACAACCGCACAAACCCCGCCCGCTTCCTCTAACGTGTGTGCATTTTAATGCCGAGCTACTTAAAGAGCTGAAGTGCAGCTTTTTAGCAATCACCGGCCCACTCAGAGTCTTTTTAATAAACCTGAATCAATCACTTTGGCCTCTTGTCCTTTATTGTGCCTCATCCTTTGGAAACCCACACTTGTAAAACCATTCCTACACCCTCCCTCCATCCCCCTCACCCTCCAAGTGGGACCCACAAGAAGATTAATCTCAGCACATCTTAAGACTCTCATCAGCTGCCTGTTAATGGAGGCAGTGTGTCAGAAGCGGTTGGGGTGTTACAGGTTTTTAAGGACGGGTGATAGGCATAGCTAGCCAAAAACTAAGTTTTTAGGTCCGTTTCCAATAGGGAAAGTAATTAATCCGGTGACAGGTCATCTTAGCCTCCCCTGCATTTTAGGGAAAGTGTTTTACACTGTAGCCTGCTGAAACCAGCCCTTGGGACTTGATCCCTGATGGAGAACCTACGGCACAAAGAATCCTAGTTCAAAGGCCTCCATTCTTTGGCGCTCAGCCTTCCTTATGGTCCAATCTTCACAGCCATCCATTGCAACTGGGAAAAACCACAGCCTTGATTAGACGCCCTTTTGTTGGCAGGGGGGATATCTCTACTTTTTAGGATGCGGTCTAGGTTTGCCATAGGCTTTCCTCCCCAGGAGCAAGCCTCTTTTAATTCCTTGACTGCAGTGATCTTGCAGGCCAGGAAAATAAAATCTGTCCCTACCTCCATTGCTTCCCCATCTATTTGCCAGGAATTAAGAGGGATGAATGCCATGATCTTAGTTTTCTTAATGTTGGGTTCATTAAACTAAAAAGGTGATGGTAAAGGTTCCCCTCGCACATATGCGCTAGTCGTTCCCGACTCTAGGGGGCGGTGCTCATCTCCGTTTCAAAGCCGAAGAGCCAGCGCTGTCCGAAGACGTTTCCATGGTCATGTGGGCGGTATGACTAAATGCCGAAGGCGCATGGAACGCTGTTCCCTTCCCACCAAAGGGGGTTCCTATTTTTCGACTTGCAATTTTTAATGTGCTTTCAAACTGCAGAAGCTGGGAGAAGTCACTCACTCCGTTATGCGGCGCTAGGGATTCGAACCGCCGAACCGCCAGCCTTTCTCATCGACAAGCTCAGCGTCTTGTCCACTGAGCCATCGCATCCTTCCTAAACTAGACTCCTCGTTAAACTAGACGTACCCAATTCCAGCCAACATGCAACCATGGTTGATGCTGGAGACCAAACCTCACCAAGAGACTGGAGTGCCATCTATGTGCCAACAGCTTTGGGTATCGCTGATGAGGCAAGAAATCGGAAGACGTCACCGAAGGCAAACGAGGAACGGTGTGCAGCGGCGAAGGGTGAGGCAACACCTGGGGACAACTCCTGACTTCGGCTGCTTCTCGCTTTCGTGAGAACAACGAATCCAGGCTCCTACTCACTCCCCACAAAGAGGAAGTGTTCCCAAGAGAACAAGGCCGCTGGCAGCTGCCTGCTAAAACTTGTTCTTACGGAGAAAAGCAGAAAAACCAGATAGGCAGCGTGTAATATTTCATGCCTTCCCCGTTATGTCCTCCGAGGCCCCGCAGGCAGCCCTTAAGGACTACGGGGAGAATTTGACTTACAACTGCAATGGCGTCCCGTATATTGGCTGCTAAGTGAGACATTCGTTAAGTGAGTGTTGCCACATTGTAGGCCTTTCTTAAGCGAATCACTGCGGGGTTTTGATTTTGATTTTCGATTTTATTCGACTTTTATACCGCGCCACTCTCCCAAAAAGGGACTGGGGGCGGTGCACAGGAAATTAAAAACATAAATATAAACATACACCAAAAAAGAATAAATACATCATAAATAATCGATAAAATCTTATTAAATTAAACTATACCCTGTGCTAAAAACAATGTAAAAACCCGTTTGTTAAAACTTTAATTTAATTTAAAATCAGTCGGTAAAATAGTCTCGGGGAATTAGGCCAGGCCAGCTAAACGAAAGAAGTGTGTCTTTAGATGTTGGCGGAAGAGGCGGGTTCTTGGAGGGTTTTTTGGGGACACTAAATTGGCTTTCCCTTTTTTATTTTTATTGTTTAAAAATACAGATAATACAACCATAGTAAATGCAAAAAAAGAAAGGAAAGAGAAAGAGAAAAACCCCAAATGTTACAGTGCACCCCCACTCCCCAGAGATGTTTCATGCATCCCATTCTTATATTTCTTCGTCTATAACAACTACAAGATATACAATCTATTCCAATTGTGCTCATGTCCACTCCAAAACAACATATATTCTTGAGTAGTTTTATTCCCTTTGCCTTCCACCAACACTGTTTTTATAAAATCCCTCCATATTTCATTATCATTATTTGCTTTGATCATCCCTTTTTTAAAAATTTAATTTCTGTTGTTATATTTATCATTGGTTGCCATTCTTCAGATTTCATTATACCCACTCGTTTCTTTGAAAATCCCAATTTCGTCCCCAATATTTGGGAACACAGTTGTTGCCAACAACGGAGCTGAATTTTGAGCAACTGTTGGTCTTTCGGAAATCTAAAATGAAAAAATAAAAATAAAAACGAGCTGTGCATCTTTCTAGCTCGCAAAAGCCCAGAGAAGATAGGAAGAACGGTTGCAGGAACTGGAGCAGGGCTAGTCTAGTGAAGAGGACACAATAGCCATCTTCCAATATTGGAGGGGCTGCCACAGAGAGGAAGAGTGGGTCAAGCTATTTTCCAAGACACCTGAAGGCCAGACAAGGAAGAATGGATGGAAACTGACCAAGGAGAGATTCAGTCTGGAAATAAGGAGCAATTTCCTGACAGTGAGAACAATCAACCAACGGAACAGAAGTTGCCTTCAGAAGTTGTGAGAGCTTCATCACTGGAGGCTTTCAAGAAGAGACTGGACTGCCATCTGTCAGAAATGGTGTAGGGTCTCCTGCTTGGGCAGGGGGTTGGACTAGATGACCTACAAGGTCCCTTCCAACTCTTTTAATCTGTAACCAAGATGATTAGTGGATTGGAGACTAAAATATATGATGAATGGTTGCAGGAACTGGACTGGCTAATCTAGTGAAATGAGAAGGACCATGGGAGACATAATAGCAGTCTTTCAATATTTGAGGGGCTGCCATAGAAAGGAGGGGCTCAAGCTATTCTCCAAAGCACTCAAAGGCCAGACAAGGAATAATGGATGGAAACTGACCAAGGAGAGATTCAACCTGGAAAGAAGGATAAATTTTCTGACAGTGACAGCAATCAATCCATGGAACAGAAGTTGCCTTCAGAAGTTGTGGGAGCTTCATCACTGGAGGCTTTCCAGAAGAGACTGGACAGCCATCTGTCAGAAATGATGTAGAGTCTCCTGCTTGGGCAAAGGATTGGACTAGACGACCCACAAGGTCCCTTCCAACTCTGTTAATCTGACTAAGCTCCATCACTTGAGACGTTCAAGAAGAGATTGGACGGCCACAGTTGGTCTCTTCCAACTCTGTTAATCTGTTAAATCTGTTGAGATAACAGAACTCTGAAACCGGGCCGAAAGAATTCGAGAAACTCTTATTAAAACCATCAGATATCTCGCTGTGCCTTCTTTGTAACTGCTCTACATAAAGATCTTGAGATGAACGTGCGTGCAGCAAGATAATGCAGTTTCCACTTGTTCTTTTGGTAATCGTCAGATCTAATATCAGATGACTTTGGGGCATGTGGGAACTAACTCCCACGCCATTTATCCTTGCTCAAGACTGAGGTTAACTGAGATCGCTCTAACCCCATAGCGCAAATATAAGATACAAAGCAGTGACTAAGAAGATAACTGAAAAAGGATGTTTGAGGAGCATAACAGCCAGATAATGACCTGACTCAAAGGTTGAGCTAAGCCACTTGTGGAATAAGTCAAGATCACGTGAAGTGTTAATACCACTTTACAAGGCCTTGGGAAGGCCACGCTTGGAATACGGCATCTAGTTTTGGCTGCCATGTTGTAGAAAAGATGTGGAGACTCTTTTAGAAAGAGTGCAGAGAAGAGCAACCAAGAGGATTAGGGGACTGGAGGCTAAAACATATGAAGAACGGTTGCAGGAACTGGGAATGTTTAGTTTAATGAAAAGAAGGACTAGGGGAGACATGATAGCAGTCTTCCGATATCTCAGGGGCTGCCCCAAAGAAGAGGGAGTCAAACTATTCTCCAAGGCACCTGAGTGTAGAACAAGAAGCAATGGGTGGAAACTAATCAAGGAGAGAAGCAGCTTAGAACTAAGGTGGTCCTCTTGCAGACCTTTCATGACCCAACTAGGTAATATTATCAGTGCCCCCACTGTCTGCCTACCCAAGCACGGTTTACTCCACAATGCAGCCATTCAATCCCTCCTCTCTTTATGCTGGGTTTATTTCATTTTTTATTTCCTCCACCCCCCTCCCCCAGGAAAAAAAAAACAGTCCACCACCTTCCACAGGCAGGAGATATTTCACACCGCAGTCAGGTTTGCAAGCCGGTGGATCAGTTTCACCCCATTAAAAGAATGGAAAGGATGCCGCGCGCCGAGCTCGACTTACGATTCTATTTAAAATCTTTCGGAAACCTCCAAAACAGTTTAAGTAATGCAATAATAAAACTCTCAGTGAACCTGAGCAATAAAATCCATCAACAGAAGAGACGGGTAATATAATCTCTTTAGGAAAAGAGAGAGAGAGAGAGAGAGAGAGAGGAAAAAATATTTCCTCTCTGCCTGAATTACCTTGTGCAGCGCAAGATCGAGCACTGAGGCGATAGCAATGGACGGGAATCTCTCTTTGGGGAGGCTCTTCTCATAATTGTGCATTCATGCTTCTCTCTCCGGTAGTAGGCTAAATACAATTTACCCTTGCACATGCTTTTATGGGGTTTCTTCAAATCCTCCCTCGTTTTATTACCTCCCTGGTTAGGAATGAGGAAGGGGAGGGGGGAACCCGTCCCGGAGGTCCTGAGGGCTCGCTCGTTAACTGTGCAAAGATATTAAGTGTGAAGAATAATAATAACAATAATAATAACAAAAGTAAAAAAATGAGGTCCAAGGCTGGCCCTCTAGCTGCAATTTATCGCTTCTCCGTATAAAGGACCTTCGGGAGCCGCGATTGGAAGGTGGAAGGGAGGGGGGAAAGAAAATAAGAGAGCAGATCTTTTAAAAAGTAGACAATCTCCGATTCAGAGTTGGGAGGGAGCTTGTAGGTCATCTAGTCCAACCACCGCCACCACCCCCTGCACCATTTCTGACAGATGGCATTGATGGGGAGGGGACTCAGGGTGTGTGTGTGTGGAAGCGGTCTGATTGGTTTTAAAAGGGGAGGGGGTTGCTTAAAAGTAAAGCACGGGTCTTCATAAAGCAGGCAGTCTTTGATGGGGGTCATGTGATCCCTTTTAGGGCACTGCACACCAAGACAACTAGACCCAAGGACAGTTCCCCCGCCCCCAATGCCATCACTCTGCTAAACAAATAATTCCCTCAACGCTGTCAAATTATCTACTAAGACTATATTACTATTCTTCTCCTTCTCCTTCTTAGTACCTATCTCTTCCCACTTATGACTATAGCCACGCTGCTTGTATCTTTAAATTTTATATTGTTTTATTTGTTTCCTAGTATGATATGATTGCTTGTTAGTAACCTATGACTATCACTAAGTGTTGTATCTTATGATTCTTGATGAATGTATTCTATTTTATTTTTCTTTATGTACACTGAGAGCATATTATGCACCAAAGACAATTCCTTGTGTGTCCAATCACACTTGGTCAATAAATAATTCAATTCTATTCTATTCTATTCTATTCTATTCTATTCTAAATTCTGTTCTATTCTGTTCTATTCTATTCTATTCATTCCTATTCTATTCTGTCCTGTCCTGTCCTATCCCAACCCAACCCAACCCAACCCAACCCAACTCAACTCAACTCAACCCATCCCATTCTTATTCTATTCTACTTTTAAACTTATTCTATTCTATTCTTTCTATATTCTATTCTATTCTATTCCCATTCCATTCTTCTTCTTATTATTATTATTATTCTATTCTACTTCTATTCTACTTCACTCTACTCTACTCTACTCTACTCTACTCTACTCTATTCCCTTCCCATTCTTATTCTTATTCTATTCTATCAAGCAAAGTCAATGGGGAAGCCAGATTCACTCATCAACCATATTGCTAACTTAACCACTGCAGTGTTAAGTTGCATTTAACAACCGAGGGAAGAAAGGTCTTAAAATGGGACAAAATTCACTTTGCAACATCTCCGCTGTTAGTATTACCAGCGGCAGCGATTCGCTTAAGGACTGTGGCAAGCAAGGCCTAAAATGGGCAACACTCACTTAACCTTATGTCTCACTTAGCAACAGAAACTTTGGGCCCAACCGCAGTCAGACGTTGAGGACTGCCTGTAGCCACATGGCAACCAGATTCACTTAACACCCGTGCGGCTAATTTAAGAACTGCGGTGATTCACTTAACAACTGCTTCGAGAAAGGGCGTAAAAGGGAGCCAAGCTCAATTCAACAAACGTCTCGCTTTATCGACGGAAAGGTGGGGCTCAATTGAGGTCGTAAGTCGAGGAACCGCCTGTATATCAGGGAGCGGAAAAATGGACCCCCGTTGATTCAACAGATGGATCGCACGCCAATGCTCCGGAAATCCATGCAAGTGAGCAATATTTTATTTTATTTTTTTAACGAAAGAGCGCTAGCAAAGAGACCGGAATTATTCTCCGAAGCCCCATATAAATAATCGGATTGCAGACTTATGCGCGCAAGTAATTATCAGCAGCGGGTAATTTTCCTTCACAGGTTATTTGCGTTTCTTTTCTTTCTTTCTTTCTTTTTTTCCAGAAGGTGTTAAAAAAAATTGGGGAGTGGGGAAGCATCGCACGCCATCTGACGCGCGATAAAATTATCACTGTTGGTGCATCGCGGCAAAAAATGCAGGCGGCTAAGAGTGGACACGTGGTGTTGGGTTTAAAAAACAACAACAACTCCTAGGTGTTAATACCACCCAGGGATGATCCAGCAATGCGCGATAACGAGTGTTTTTCCCAGTTTCTTTTCCTCGGGAACAGAAGGCAATTAAACAAGTGCTGATGGAACGCACTTCCGTATAATCAGGGGTTGTCCAGCTGATTGGAATGGCCTTTTATTGGAATAATTGTTCGTGTAAGCAACTCTGGGTTCAGAACCAGTGTTACAACTCTGGTCCCTTAACCAGTGTTAGCAAATAAATGCGGAATAGTGTAATTCACCGGACAGTAAAGAGATACGTTGCTGTAACCACAAACAAACTCTTAAAACAGTGATAGTAAGAAAAGAAATAGTCTTTACTTTGTAGCAACTAAAATACTTCTTCCGACAAGTGATGCTATTTTCTCAAAACAATAACAGTCCTTCCCCAAAACACAGAGTTATCTTACAGTGATGCAAAACAAATACTTCTTCTTTCTTCAGTCTTCAGCTTCAGCTCCTCAGCGGCAAAGAGGAATCAAAAGGAATCGAAAAAGGGAATGAACTGTGTTTCTGAGCTTTCTTTTATGGTAGAGCTGAGAAGCACAGCCAATCAGAATTTAACATAGTTCTTAAAGCTACATATACTCTTTAAGAATACTGGCCTATATATCTCCCAACATAAGGATAAATATCCTAACAAAAGCAACCAAGCTCAGAGAGCACCAAGGATCCCACAGTCGTCGTCCTCCTCCTCCTTCTTCTGCCGACTAACTTCTCAAACAAATATCAGTCCTTCACCAAACAGAGTTTATCTTGCAGTGATGCAAAACAAATCCTCCTCCTTCTTCTTCAGTCACAGCTCCTCAGCACAGGGAATCGAAAAGGGATCGAAAGGGGACGGACTGTGTTCCTGAGCTTCCTTTATGGTAGAGCTGATAATCACAGCCAATCAGACTCTAAGACAGTTCTTAAAGCTACATAACTCCTTAAGAACATAGGCTCATATATATTGCCAACCCAATATAAGGCTGAATATCCTAACAGTTCGGGAGGGGAAGGCTGTTTATTTATGTATCGCATCTAGATAGCTGTCCACCTCGTGAGAATGTGACTGGAATCCACACTGTATAATCGGACATTAATACGATCGAGCAGGTCCATCACCAAAGGGGTGTCCTTCACGTTGTGTCCCATGGAAAAAATAGTACGCTTGGGTAAAAACGTGCAGGTAACACTGTACTCCTAACTAGGGCATACAAAACCTTTGCCAGACCAATTCTCGAATACAGCTCGTCTGCCTGGAATCCACACTGTATATCGGACATTCATACGATCGAGCGGGTCCAGAGGTATTTCCCGAGAAGAGTCCTCTACTCCTCTGCTCACAACAGAATCCCTTATGGCACCAGGGTTGAAATTTTGGCCTTGGACAACCTAGAAGTACGCCACCATGGTCCAACCTAAGCATAGTACCAAAATTGTCTGCTGCAACTTCCTACCTGTCTACGACTACTTCAGCTTCAACCTCAATAATACACGGGCAAACAATCGATACAAAGTCAAGGTAAAATGCTCCAAACTCGATTGCAGAAAATACGACTTCAGCCACAGGGTGGTCAACGCCTGGAATGCTCTACCCGACTCTGTTGTTACAGCCTCAAACCCTCACAGCTTCAACCTTAAATTGTCTACCGTGGACCTCACCCCATTCCTAAGAGGTCCGTAAAACAGGTGTGCATAATGGATAGAGATACAAACTGTAGTTAGATAGACAGACAGACAGAAAGAGAGAAGATGGATGGATGGATAGAGATAGATACTGTAGATAGACAGACAGACAGACATGATGATAGATGGATGGATGGATATATACTGTAGATAGTGATAGATAGACAGACGATAGATAGATAGATAGATAGATAGATAGATAGATAGATAGATAGATAGATAGATAGATAGATAGATAGATAGAAAGATAGGATAGACGTATATATATACTGTAGATATGATAGACAGACAGACAGAAATGATAGATAGACATGACGATAGATGATGGATGGATGGATGATGGATGGATATACTGTAGATAGTGATAGACAGACAGACAGACAGATGGACGGACGGATAAATGGAGAGATACTGTGGATAGATAGATAGTTAGTTAGATAGATGGATGGATAGATGGATGGAGATAGATACTGTAGGTAGACATACAGACAGAGACATAGAAGATGGATAGATGGATGGATGGATGGATGGATGGATGGATGGACGGACGGACGGACGGACAGACAGACAATATAGTGCATGAATCCAATCTGCTATATGTCAGATCCTTTGTCTTCTCTCATCCCAGCACCCAGATTTTGCCACCTCTAAATGACTGCCTTGGCGGCCAAGCACACCGGTCAAGCCACATTCTTGGGTCATGCAAAGCTCAGTCCGACCCATGGAAAGTTTCACAACCTGACTGCGGGGCTGCCTTGCCTGATCTCCAACCCGAGCTATGCCCTGAATGCCTGGGTACTCTGAGGACATCAGCTAGGAGAACCTCCAAGGTCAGGGTGGGCTCTCCGACGGGTTTATTTTCCTTTCCTGTCGGGATCAAGTGTCTCCAAAGGAAACGAGTGGTTCCCCTGTAAGGTCAAGGGTCGTGGCATGGTTTGTAGCTCTCCCTCCTGCTTTTCATGGGGCGATTTCCTTAAGTGGACGGGCATCTCTTAATTAAACAGGAAGCGCTACAGTCAGATCCTGGAGCCCGTGTGCTTTTTCGAAACTCCTGGATGGCTTTCAGGATCCGACAGGTTGGATTTTTGGGGAGAAGGGAGGGGGAGAGGAACGTTGCGCCGTTGATAGATGTTGACAGTTTCTTTCCGGACCGTGTAAACTGCTTATATTTCCCTTAAGCTGCTTCATGTAAAACCCTGACACCAGAGCTTGTGGCAGGAACAAAATCTGGGATAAATATAATGTAGAATGTGTTTACGTGCGTTTAAGGCAGGCTAACGCTTCTGTTTTTAAAGGCCAAAGGTATCTTCAGCCTGGCCAGGTAGCTGGACTGTTAAGGGCAGAGGAAAATGTTTGGGGGGCCAGGCATGTGAGGCTGGTCGATTACAGATAGATGGGGAAGAAATGGAGGTAGGGACAGATTTTATTTTCCTGGGCTCCAAGATCACCCCAGATGGGGACTGCAGCCGAGAAATTAAAAGAGGCTTACTCCTGGGGAGGAAAGCGATGGCAAATCTAGACAGTATCGAAAAAAGCAGAGACATCCCCCTGCCAACAAAAGTGCATCTAGTCAAAGCAATGGTTTTCTCAGTTGCAATGGATGGCTGTGAAAGTTGGACCGTAAGGAAGGCTGAGTGCCAAAGAATGGAGGCCTTTGAACTCTGGTGCTGGAGAAGACTCCTGAGAGTCCCTTGGACTGGAAGGCCATCCAACCAGTCAGTCCTAGAGGAGATCAACCCTGGCTGCTCTTCAGAAGGCCAGATCCTGAAGAGGAACCTCAAAGGCTTTGGCCACCTAAGGAGAAGGAAGAAGGACTCCCTGGAGAAGAGCCTCATGCTGGGAACGACGGAGGGCAAAAGAAGAAGAAGGGGACGGAAGAGAAGCGAAACTTCAAAGAAAAATCAATAAGTCCAGTTGCCTCTTCAAAAAGTACCTTTGGGACAACGAGGAACCTGGATGGCTGAGCATCTCCATTGACAAAAGGATGAATTGCTTCAAAATGAAAAGAGACGAATGTGATCTCTGCAGGTTTATATTAAAAAAACAACAACCCAGAGATACATCTTGCATTGTGCCTGTGTATATAACGAGAGATACTTCATAAAAATGGGGGTTGTCTTTTGCAGTTGCAACAGATGGAAATGCCATAACAGAATTTCAGGCTGCTGATCAATGGAAGTCAGCTGGGGAACTCTGGGAGTTGAAGTCCACCAGTCTTAAAAGAGCCAACTTTGCAGACCCCTGCACTAGGAGGTTTTAAAATGGATTAATCTAACTCATTACCTGCTTGCTTGAAGAAAGGGGTAACACGAAACGCTGAATGAAAATTGCGATTAGTAAGGCGCACTTTTCAAACACTTGGCATTAAACCTTCTGCGCATAGATCTTATGGCATCCTAGATTTCAAATGGGTGGTTAGGAATCGAAGCATCCACTCCAGTAAAGAAAAGGAAAGGAAAAGATTTAATCGGAATCACAATGGCCTAAAACAAGTGTTGTATAAGTTACGTTACATGCACTGAAGAGCTGTTCTTTAGCTCTTCCCTTCATCTGGCCGCTCTGCACATGCGCACACTGGGAACAGGCTCCAGCTGTTCTTCTGCCTCACTGATCGCTGACTCCGAAGGCAGCTGATAACTGGCAAATGGCCCTGGCCCCCTCTCTGCCTCCGACACAGAGCCCTCCTCAGAGCCTTCCTCAGACTCCAGGACTGGCCCAGGTTCCTCCCCAGCCTCCCCACTTTCCGAATCTGCCACCACTGGCAGGCCACAAAAGCTTCTCTCCTTAGTTTCCATCCATTGTTTGGGGCTTTGGAAAATAATCTGACCCCTTCCCCATCTTTATAGGAGCCCCTTAAATATTGGAACATGGCTATCGTGCTTCCCTTTACAAATTTGGATCCCTTTTACTGCCTTTTAAAAGGAGGTAGTGAAAGGTACCTTGCTCAATAGTAGCAACTGTGAGAGGGATCTTGGAATCCTAGTGGACAACCATTTAAATAGGAGCCAGCAGTGTGCAGCAGCTGCCAAAAAAGCCAACACAGTTCTAGGCTGCATCAACAGAGGGATAGAATCTAGATCACGTGAAGTGTTAATGCCACTGCATAATGCCTTGGTAAGGCCACACTTGGAATACTGCATAGTTTTGGTCGCCACGATGTAGAAAAGACGTGGAGACTCTGGAAAGAGTGCAGAGAAGGGCAACCAAGATGATTAGGGGACTGGAGACTAAAACATATGAAGAACGGTTGCAGGAGCTGGGTATGTCTAGTTTGATGAAGAGAAGGACCAGGGGAGACATGATAGCAGTGTTCCGATATCTCAGAGGGTGCCACAAAGAAGAGGGAGTCAAACTATTCTCCAAGGCACCTGGGGGCAGGACAAGAAGCAATGGGTGGAAACTAATCAAGGAGGGAAGCAACTTAGAACTAAGGAGAAATTTCCTGACAGTTAGAACAATGAACCTCTGGAACAGCTTGCCTCCAGAAGTTGTGAATGCCCCAACACTGCAAGTCTTTAAGAAGATGTTAGATAGCCATTTGTCTGAAATGGTATAAGGCTCCTGCCCACGCAGAGGGTTGGACTAGAAGACCTACAAGGTCCCTTCCAATTCTGCTATTGTATTGTATTGTATTGTATTGTATTGTATTGTATTGTATTGTAAAGGATCCAATTTTCCCCCATCCCATCCCGGTCTGTCTCCTGTATTTCACTAACATCCCCCAAAATCCGCATTATCGCCCGTCCCGATGCTATCCCTTTCTTTCTTTTGGACTCGCCAACCCGTCACACAATCCATCGATCAAGACTGGCCGAGACCTGCAAGCCGCATGTTCTTCCTGGCTGACTTCCTCCCTCTGCCTTGCCAAGAACATTTCTTTCTTTCTTTCTTCTTTTTTTTCCAGGCGCAGAAAAGTAATGTAATACAAGCCCGGCCTGATGTTTTGTCTGCCAGCTGTCACCGGAGAGGTCTCCGCTGGGTGTCAAACGTGGATTTCCACTTCAACCACACCTGCGGAGCTCTCCGCGGCTGCCAAAACTGGAGCGGAGAGAGAAGAGGAGCAGGGGAGGGAAGGGGGAAACCCTTTCTGTTTTATTTACCGGATGCCAAGGAATACAGTCGCTTTCAAATTAATTTTTGGGTAAAAAGCGAGATATCTTCAAAGCGAGGGCAAGGGCGGCTGTTGTGTAAAATGGACTGCGTGAAGGTATGCTGCTTGGCGCCGTGTCAAAGCACATTTTAAACGTCTGAACATGTGCTGACATCAGCGAGTTGGAGAAAAAGGAGGAGGTTGTATGAAGCTCTCTCTCTCTCTCTCTCTCTCTCTCTCTCTCTCTCTCTCTCTCTCTCTCTCTCTCTCTCTCTCTCTCTCTCTCTCTCTATATATATATATATATATATATATATATATATATATATATATATATATATATATATATGTAATTGTTTCACAACAACCTGTTATTATTAGGCCCCAATTAAGGGAGGAGACATACTGTTTCCCTTACTGCCCATCGGCTCATCGCTAGAGACCATCCAGACAGCAAGCCAAGAATTACGTTGTATAATATTTTAAATATGTGTTTTAGTTTTATGAGCTGATCAATATATATATGTTAGGTTTTTAAGGGCTGATTAATAAATAAATTGTAAGAGACCAGGATGGATCCATTTCGGGCTTATTAGCCCTCTTCAGCTGGCCATACTCCTTCTACTGGGATTTGAACCGGGATGTGTGTGTGTGTGTGTGTGTGTGTGTGTGTGTGTGTGTGTATGTATGTGTATGTATATGTATATGTATATGTATATATATATATATATATATGCCGATTCAAATCCCAGTAGAAGGAGTATGGCCAGCTGAAGAGGGCTAATATATATATTATATATATATAATTGTTTTCACAACTTCCTGTAAGGGCCCCATTAAGGGAGGAGACATACTGTTTCCCTCTCTGCCTTTCGGCTCATCACCAGAGACCATCTAGACAGAGAACCATGTTTAGTTACGTTATGTAATTTTTCCACATCTGTGCTGGTCGTTCCCAACTCTAGGGGTTGGTGCTCATCTCTGTTTCAAAGCCGAACAGCCAGCGCTGTCCTAAGACGTCTGTGTGGTCATGTGGCCGGCATGACTCAACGCCGAAGGTGCACGGAACGCTGTTCCCTTCCCACCAAAGGGGGTCCCTGTTTTTCTACTTTCAAACTGCTAGGTTGGCAGAAGCTAGGACAATGAACGGAAGCTCACTCCATTATGTGGCGCTAGGGGTTTGATCTACCAGCCTCTACACTCCACTCCTCGCCTGCCCGCCTGGGCTTCTGAGGGCCCCAACAGGAAGCAGTTGCTGGAGCTAAGCAGCCACCAAAGGAAGAATTGGCAAAACAGCTCCGTTCAAATTGGATCTGAAGGAGGCTCAGCAGAAGCACCTCACTGAGGACTAGGAGCATAGGCTTTCCAAACAACTGAGGGCAGGACAAGAAGCAATGGGTGGAAACTAATCAAGGAGAGAAGCAACTTAGAACTGAGGAGAAATTTCCTGACAGTGAGGACGATTAATCAGTGGAACAGAAGTTGCCTCCAGAAGTTGTGAAGGCCCCAACACTGCAAGTCTTCAAGAAGATGTTGGATAGCCGTTTGTCTGAAATGGCATAGGGCCATGATGGCGAACCTGTGGCACGCGTGCCACAGGTGGCATAGAGAGCCATTTGTCAGGGCACGTGAGGTGTTGCCTTGTCAGCTCCAGCGTGCATGTTCGCGGTGGCCACCTGACTTTGGCCTTCTTTTGAGGCCATTTTTTCACCCTCCAGAGGCTTTCCTGAAGGCTCTGGAGTGCGAAAAACTAGCCCTATGGGCTAACTGGAAGTTTGGGAAGTGACTTCCGGTTTGGCCGTTTTTCGCCCTCCAGAGCCTGCAGGAAAGCCTCCTGGAGCCTCTGGAGGGCCTCCAGAGGGGGGCGGGGGAGGCTGTTTTCGCCCTCCCCAGCTCCTAGAAAGCCTCTGGTGCTTGGGGAGGAAGAAAAAAGGGTGCCAAAAACAGCTGGTTGCACGCGCATGCACGCAGAGGGGGGAAGCATGCATCTGCGTGGCATGCCCGTGCATGACCCCCCTGCGCTCCCTCCGTTTTTGGCACGCGAGCCAAAAAAGGTTCACCATCACTGGTATAGGGCTTCCTGCCTAGGCAGAGGGTTGGACTAGAAGACCTCCAGTGGTGGGTTTCTGCAGGCTCGCACCTACTCGCGAGAGCCGGTTGGTGAAATTTAGAGAACCGGTGAGAGGGGGTTCCACCGGCATACCTGGAAGTAAATCTGGCCTGCCGCTGCCAGTGACCCAATGGGAAGGGAAGGGAAGGGAAGGGAAGGAAAGGAAAGGAAGGGAAGGGAAGGGAAGAAAGAAAGAAAGAAAGAAAGAAAGAAAGAAAGAAAGAAAGAAAGAAAGAAAGAAAGAAAGAAAGAAAGAAAGAAAGAAAGAAAGAAAGAAAGAAAGAAAGAAAGAATTTATCATCACAATTGAGTCCAAAATTTTGGTTGCTAAGCAAGAGCGTTGTTAAATGAGTTTCACCACATTTTAAAAGGTGGCCACTCCCACCCTGTCACATGACTACCAAGCCACGCCCACAAAATAGACCACACCTACAGAGTAGGTTCTAAAAATTTTGAAACCCACCACTGAAGACCTCCAACGTCTCTTCCAACTCTGCTATTGTATTGCATTGTATTCTAAGCAGAGAGAAGACCTGCGGGAGTGCAAGGCCAGGGACCGGCGCCTGGAGGCTCAGCGGGCTGAGATGGTCAGCCAGTTCCAGGCCAGGATGCAGTCCCACTGGAACGAGGCCCTCCGGTTCTTCGCCACCAGCGGTGCTTCCCTCCAGCCCTCGCCCAAAGCCCCCCACCAGGAGGCTGAAGCAGACCCCAAGTCAGAATTCCTGCCCCCTTCCAGCCCACACAAAAAGACCCCGAAGGGGGAGAGTGTCTGCAGCGACACAAGCGTTCATTGCACGTCTCCGTCCCAGGGGCCGTAGTTCGAGGACCCCTGATCTAAAAAAAGCAAATAATTTTTCTGCGGACCACTACCGTTTTCTCGTGGACCACCAGTTGGCGACCGCTGGACTAGATGACCTCCGAGATCCCTCACAACCCCTAGAATTCTAATTCTACATCCTATAAATAATAACAACCATTTCTGTGAAGTCAGAAGAGCATTCCGCAAAATATCTAGAGGAGGGTGTGAAATTTTCCTGAATAAGAGAAGGGAAAAGATATTTTCTCCCCAGTTGGGACTCAATTTTCCTCTCGTTGATAACTAGCACAGAGGTTCTAACCTTCATTTATGCCCCAAATGCTCAATCCAGGATGTAGAACACACACCAATTAAGCAATTCAGCTAAAATAAGAAGGCTCTGAACCAACATCGCCGCCGCGGCTGCCCCCAAAGGACTTGAGGGTTATCAGCTCGGGGAAAAGGTAATTTATTGAGCTTAATATTCTGCGAAATGTTCTCATGATAATAAGATTGTAAGATGGTTTTAATATCTGAAGTCATGTTGAAAAGGTCATTCCTCATCTTTTACGCCTACCTAAGTTATGTAAATTAAAGCTACTCAAACAGAGTGGAGGATGTGTTTGCCAGAGGATTTTTAAAAAAAAATCTTTTGGGTGGGGGTGGTGGGAGAAGGAATAGAGAGAAAGGAAGGACGACTCAAGGTTGCCGGCTTTGAGGCCAATCAAGCGGCCCCCAAACTTGAGTAGGTCTGCAATCCTTCCTTTAAGAGTTGGAAGGGAGCTTAGAGGTCTTCCAGTCCAACCCCCTGCTCAAGCAGGAGACCTTGTGCCATTCTGGACAAATGGGTGTGCCCGGGCTCTGTTTGAAAGCCTCCAATGATGGAGCACCCACAGCTTCTGGAGGCAAGTTCTTCCACTGATTCATTGTTCTCACTGTCAAGAAGTTTCTCCTTAGTTTCAGGTTGGTTCTTTCTTTGATGACAGCAGAATAACACAACTGGAGGGGCCTTGGAGGTCTTCTAATCCAACCCCCTGCTCAAGTAGGAGACTCTACAACATTTCAGACAAAGGGTTGTCCAATCTCTTCTTCAAAACCTCCAGTGACAACCTCTGAAGGGAAGTTGTTCCATTCATTGATTGCATTAGGAAATTTTGCCTGAGTTCTAGGCTGGTTCTCTCCTTGATTAGTTTCCATCCCTTGCTTCTTGACCTGCCTTCAGGTGCTTTGAAGGATGACCCACCCCTCTCTTCTTTGTGGCATCCCCTCAAATATTGCAACACCACTATTATGACACTCTCCTAATCCTTCTTCTCACTAAACTAGAGTCTTTCCAATTTGCCTTCCTTAACATGTTTTAGACATGTGGAGGTAGAAAAAGCCATAGATGGTGGGGTATGCTTAAAAGCTCGTGAACCCATTTTGAATTGTCAACATTTTTGTATAACTATGACCTAGAAGGGGAACTAAGATAGTCCTTGACTTATGGCCAGTTGTTTAGCAATCATTCAAACTTACAACGGATCCCTTAAAAGCTATAAGCACCACTCCATGGTTACAACATACCTGCATTTTGAGCACTTGATATCTATGGCCTGCACAGATGACCATTTGCTGGGTCTCGTGGTCATAAAGGTAAAGGTTCTCCTTGCACATATGTGCTAGTCGTTCCCAACTCTAGGGGGCAGTGCTCATCTCCGTTTCAGAGCCGAAGAGCGAGCGCTCTCCAAAGACGTCTCCGTGGTCATGTGGCCCTGTTCCCTTCCCACCAAAGGTGGTTCCTATTTTCCTACTTGAATTTTGTACCTGCTTTTGAACTGCTACGTTGGCAGAAGCTGGGACAAGTCACGGGAGCTCACTCCATTATGCGGCGCTAGGGATTCGAACCGCCGAACTGTCAAACTTTCTGATTGGCAAGCTCGGCGTCTAAGCCCCTGAGCCACTGCGTCATATGACTATGATTTACTGCATTTCTAATCGCAAAGCCAGCATTGTGCCTGATGCAACCCAGCACTTTAATCATTTGCTTGCATGAGAAATGGAGATCTCAGATTTTCTCAGGTTGCTCAACCATTCTCAAGCCGTTACGTTATCTCAAGGCCACTGCCAAGAACCACAACTGATGATCTTGAGATTATCTAAGTGCAACAGTACTACTTAGTAGGAGCAAGGCCATCCCTTCAGGTTCGGCAGGTCAGGGCTAGACGAGTGAGCTGGTTAGCGTTGAGCTGGGAATGTACAGCCCCAGTGTCCTGACCTTCTCAACCGCAGCTTGTTATCTAGTTTATTATGGTGATAAATCCATCCGGCTAGCTTTGCCAGCTGCGAAAACCAATCCTAGCTCAGAAAACAAAAGCAGGCACACTAAAGAGTGGCCATTCAAAGGAGCAAACAAGCTGAGATTAGTCGAGTTGAACTCTAGGGACGTCCATGGAACTAGGAGTTCAAGGTTGGCCTTCACAGATTAATGTTCTTCAGCTTGCGTCTTCTAATATATGAGCACTCAGAGAACTACTGGCCCTGATAAACCTGGTTTCCCTGAGTAGGTTACTCACAATTAGCTAATGTTTGGTTTGTCACTCTTATGCTTTCTCGTCCTCGGACATTCTAGTCCCACATGCCAATGTTGTCGAGAACGTGGTAGAAGATACGTCTGACTCAGCTCAGTCTTGGTTGAGTTCAGGGCAGAACAATGTGGCTGTTGCCAGCATGGCACAATTGCTAGAGCCTGGAAGAATGGTAGCTGGTTCTGGAGATGCCTCCTGGTCCTTCAGATAGGACCATGACCCCAAGGTACAAATTCCCTTTCAATGATAAAGCTCACGACACGTTGTTAATGTAACGATCGGGGGCATGGCCACAAAGGCAACACAGCCACAGAACCCGTATGAGTCCCTTTATTAACACCAACTGTGCCCCCAACCTCCCTATCAACTCTCCAGCCTGAAGAACAGCTCTTCCACAAACCTGTAACGAGCCTTTGGCTGAAAATACTTCAGTCCAAATGTTGTAAGCAGAAAACTTCCAACTCTAAATCCAACAAGACAAGAGAAGGTAATTAATCCGGCTGGGCAAGCAAGATAAGGAATTCCAGAAGTGAAGTAGAATGGCGGTAAATCAAACCAGTTGGGAGGATGCCAGGAATTTAGATAAGCAGATAACATCACATGAATTCGTTTGTTCCTGACAGGCTCCCCTCCCATTTTCCTCTCCTTTAAACTCCATCCCCAGGTGTGCCTTGTGAAGGGAATCGGGGCCCTCTCCTTCCTCGTAGATGTTGACGACCATCTTCAAAGCGCTCCATGGCTCGGGGCCTAGCTATATGCGAGACTGTCTCCTGCTCCATACATCCCTCCGACCGATCCGCTCCCATAGAGAGGGCCTTCTCCGGGTGCCGTCGGCCGGGCAATGCCGGTTGGCGGCACCCAGGGGAAGGGCCTTCTCTGTGGCGGGCCCTACCCTCTGGAACGACCTGCCCCCCGAATTACGCACCATCTCAGACCTCCGCCTTTTCCGCCAGCGTCTCAAAACGCAACTATTTCAACAAGCCAGCCTAGCATAACCTCCCGTTTCTGACTGTTATTAGCTGTAAACTTTTAATTAGGGAGATTTTAAATTGTTTTTAGCACAGGGTTATAAGTTTAATAGGTTTTAATAATGGTATTTTGTATAGATGTATTCTTTTTTAAATTTTCCTGTGCGCCGCCCTGGGTCCTTTTTTAGGAGAAGGTGCGGGTTATAAATTCGAAATAAAGTAAAGTAAAGTAAGCCAGGCAACCCACGTGGCTCTCTTTTGCATTCTTCTCTGTGTGGCCTAGGAGGTGGAGCCGGTGGGTCTTGGTCTTCACCTGAACCCCCTCTCTCTTGTTCTACCTCTCCTCTGCTCAGCCTGACTTTGCCCATGCCCAGTTTCTTCCACAACCAACGGAGTCACTCTCCCGCTCTCTGTCAGCTGTTCATCTGCGACGGGGGGCATGACAGTTAGGCTACTTCTCAGAGGAAATTGCAACTGGCCGTGTTAATTCAAAGTGCTAAACCATAAGCCACAATTGTCGGAGGAACTGCAAGATGTGCATTTAACAAATAAGTCATAAAATGTGTGTGTGTGTTTCCATTTCCATCCCAGTTCCTGAGCTGTGCCTTCCTGCGGAAGATCTCTACAGAGTTTGCCCCAACCTTCCAAAAGTAAGGAAGAATAGAAACCTAATGGATAAATTAAATCACTGAAGAAAGGGCACGGGATTTCTGGAACCCTTATTTAATGGATAGACCTCACAGGGCAAGAGGTAGAATCCTAGTAAGATCCAGGTAGTAAGTAAATGAATAGCAAACGCTGGCATCGCCCCTACGTTTTGGAAGTATCCAAATTCAGCCTCTTCTCCACTTACAAAGGAACTGTCTTTTGGGTTTTAAAGACTTCTCAGAAGAAGAAAAAAAACCTTGAGAAAAGTTGCAGGAAGAGGAGGGTGAGGTGCGTTCCCACTCCTTGACAACAACACAAACACGCAAACCACAAATGTCAGAGACAAATTCATCAAGATCTCACCTTACTGTGGTTTCTTTCAGAAGCTGCAACCCCTCAATAAGTCTTTGTGAACTCAAGTGAGATGGTTTAAGATAATGTTCACATGCCATGGAAGGGATGGGTTTGGGGGGGAGGGGCGCATGAAAGGAAGGAGATGAAGCTGTTGTGGGGAACAAACTGTAGCCCCACCGCAACTACAGCAACTCTTCCATCGACCTGCCGTTTTTGAGGATATATTTCACAAAGAATTCTCTGGCTGACAATGAGTGAATCTAAAGAGTTGCGACACATTTGAAGGAAGTTAAGGCCTTGCCACCAGGTTGTTGATGTCTCCAGGCTTGTTCCTATAGGTTAGTCCTTGACTTATGACCATTTGTCGATCTGCAGCTGCTGTAGATTATTTTCTGGAGGTGGTAGATGCAAGAAACAGTGGGAGTTCCTGCCATTTGCCTAGAAGGAAGGCCTTGTTCCATGAGAAATCTTTGCAAATGCTTCTAGCATTGCTGGTCTTCAATCAAGACCAAGCGAGGTAACACTCTATAAAGCCCGTAGTAAGACTACAATTAGAATACTGCATCTAGTTTTGGTCCCCACACTGTAAACAAGATGTTGAGACTCTAGAAAGCGTGCAGAGAAGAGCAAGAATGATGAGTAGGGGACAGGAGGCTAAAACCTACGAAGAACGGTTGCAGGAATTGGGTAGGTCTAGTTTAGCTTTCCCCCAAACACCTAATAACACCAAGATATTCCACCCATTCCTCTTCCTGGCACATGGGGTTCCATGCTCAAGTCAAGTAATGCAAAAATGTTGCCTTGTTTTTGAAGGACACAAGGAGGTGAGAGGACATGGTTGAACTCTTGAGGTTCCTCAAAGTCTCTTAAAATACCCACCAGGGGTGGGTTGTTACCGGCATTGCTGCTGGTTTGGCGCGCAAACAATTCTGCCGTGTGCGCATTTGCAGCTAAAAAGATGCGCAGAACGTTAGAAAAACGATTACATTTTTCGCAATGAAGATTGTCTTGTGCATGCGCAGAACCAAAAATCAAGATGGCGCCACTGATGATACTGTAGAAACGGTTCCGGGGCGTGGCAGGCTGAGTTACTACCCACTCGGCCAAAACAGTACAAACCCATCTCTGATACCCACCTTTCTAACCTGTCCACCTGAAGTGTAAGAGAGAGAGAGAGAGAGGGAGAGAGAGAGAGAGAGACAGAGACAGAGAGAGAAAGAGAGAGAAATTGAGAGAGAGAAATTATAATAAAAGGTTGATTAATTATGTGCAATAACCTGGATAGCATATCATGAAAATTCCATTCTTGTTTACTCAGCTAATTCACTTTTTATGAGTGTTTAGGCTTTAAAGCAAAACAAAGCACTAATTACCCAATTAACGAGCAATTAAGTTACTGCAGCCTAATAGCCTGTACAGTGGCTGCCTTTATGAGTCTGATGGTGAGTTAAGAGACCCATTAAACAAATTTATACACAGCTGTAGCAAACACAACATTTCTGGAGATGTTACACTACATGCTAATATATAATACTGATGTTCTCCAACCGTTCTTAAAAGTCGCCTGGTTTTTCGGAGAAGGAAACGGAAGAGTCGGGTTTGATTAAAAGAAAGGTTACTACTAATTGTTTGGGTAAAAGTGACCATCGGAAGCGAGAGGGATGATGGGCACATGAAGGAGGAGACATATCGGATGGCCTGTCACACTCCCCAGCTGTTTTCACACAGCTGCACGACATTTATCATTGCACGGGACAAAGAAAAAGCTGTGTGTTACTTCATATGTTCCAAAGAAGCATGGCTTGTCATTAATCCTGGAACATTTCTCATTTGGGCCATCTGTTCTTGGGTTTTTGTAAAGATGTAGATTCCTTGATTCTGGTCACAGGGGCACCAAAATGTGTCCGAATGGTCAGGCATCCTGTGGGTTACTAATATTGTGGCCTGCCAGCGGAGCTGGTGGCAGATTCGGAGAGTGAGGAGGGTTGGGGAGGAACCTGGGCCAGTCCTGGAGTCTGGGCAAGGCTCGGATGAGGGCTCTGTGTCGGAGGCAGAGAGGGGGACAGAGCCGTATGCCAGTTATCAGCTGCCTTCAGAGTCAGACATCAGTGAGGCAGAGGAACAGCTGGAGCCTGTTCTCAGTGAGCCCATGTCAGACGAAGGGAATGGCGAAAGAACAGGGGTCGACTTGGGAGGAAGGCCACAGGTGGAGAGTGAATGGCCCCTCCCAGAGGAAATAAAAGAGGAGCGAAAGGGGAGTGGAGTTTGCAGGAGACAATTAAGTTTCCTTAATTGGTTCATGGCTCTCTGAGACGCCTTGCCAAGTATTTTCTGGTACAGCATTTGCGTTTCGAAGATATCGGCCTGGCAGCTCTCCAAGCCTGATAAATACCAGCCATGACAAGCTAAATGGATTGTGACGTTAGAAATGATGAAATGTTCTCGGGCAGTAAGGACCAGTAAAATAGTGATCTATGATCATCACTCATGTCTTAGCTTTCCTTTTTAAAGCCCCTCTTTCCTTTTAAAAGCAATTTAGAAAGTGGGGTCTCCTTTCTTTCCCTCCCACCATGAAGAGGTAGGACTAGATGAGAACTACTAGGGGAAGCCGAGCAGCTTGGTTGTAATCAGGCTCAGAAACTTTGAGCAGTGACTAAATCAATGGTTTTACGTTGAGGACTGCCTGAAGTCCCTTCCACGTTATGAGCATGGTTGGTCATCATTTAACAAATTATTCTTCTTTCTTCTTTCTTCTTTCTTCTTTCTTCTTTCTTCTTTCTTCTTTCTTCTTCTTCTTCTTCTTCTTCTTCTTCTTCTTCTTCTTCTTCTTCTTCTTCCTTCTTTCTTTCTTCTTCTTTCTTTCTTTCTTTCTTTCTTCTTCTTCTTCTTCTTCTTCTTCTTCTTCTTCTTCTTCTTCTTCTTCTTCTTCTTCTTCTTCTTCTTCTTCTTCTTCTTCTTCCTCCTCCTCCTCCTCCTCCTCCCTCCTCCTCCTCCTCCTCCTCCTCCTCCTCCTCCTTCTTCTTCTTCTTCCAATACGATACGATACAATACAATACAATACAATAGCAGAGTTGGAAGGGACCTTGGAGGTCTTCTAGTCCAACCCCCTGCGTGGGCTGGAACCTTATACCATTTCAGACAAATGGCTATCTAACATCTTCTTAAAGACTTCCAGGGTTGGGGCATTCACAACTTCTGGAGGCAAGCTGTTCCAGAGGTTAATTGTTCTAACTGTCAGGACAGTTCTTCCTCTTCCTCTTCTCCTCCTCCTCCTTCCTCCCCCCCTGTCATCTCCTCCTCCTTCACCCCCCGAACGTCGCACCATCACGGACCTTCGCCTTTTTCGCCGCTCATTAAAAACGCACTTGTTCCACCTAGCTGGCCTAGCTTAGAGTTAGATTTTAGTCTATATTTCAGCTTAGATTTTAGAATTGGGGATATTTTTAGTGGATTGGTTGAGATTTTAATATTTTTAGCTTACTTTTTAGCACAGGTTATTCTAATTTAATCTTATTTTATTATTGTATTGTATTCATTGTTGTTGTCGTGGTCTTCTTAATTCCCAGTGCACCACCCTGAGTCCATCTGGAGACAGGAGCGGTATACAGATCCAATAAACTATAACTGTAACTCTTCTCCTCTTCCTCTTCCTCCTCTGTCATCTCCTCATCCTCCTCTTCCTCCTCTATCTCTTCCTCCTTCTTCCTTCTGTCTTATCAACGCAGGTTCATCTACTGCCATCCCTGGCTGTGGGCATCCTCTCCACCCACCACCCACCCCCATTTTCAGCATGGGGGGAGGGGGTGACATCAAACCCCATCTCCTTTTTCTCATTAGCGCTTCCTTCCCAAGCAGAGCTTCAAAGGTGGTAATAATTAATGAGACCGTGTCAGAAAATGAATAAAAGATGGCTCAGAAGCTTCTCCTGTTCGGGGCTGACCTTTTGCTGAGTTGACTGTATTAATATATTCTCGTGTTGTCGGACTCGGGAATGAAAAGAGAGAGAGAGAGAGAAAGAGAGAAGAGGGGAAGAGAGAGAAATAGACAGAGAGAGAGAGAGACACACACACACACACAGAGGGAGCACTAACTGCCTTATGAATTATTTATCAACACAAAAAGTCTTAACCAGAAACAGTGTTAACATTAATTCCTAACCCTTTGTGTCACGGCAGAGTCCTGCATAATTGAATTTTTGTTCGCTTGCCAAGATCAGCACACACGGCCCCGTGGTCTTCGGAGGGCAGGCTGGACCAAGGGCTGCACACCTGGCATTCAGCTTGGTTTTTTTTTTTGGGTGGGGGGAGGGAAAACTGGTGCCACGAGGCGATGCCAAGAAGGCAGCCAAAGACCAGAGGAAGAAAGATGGGAAGCCACCATCCCTAAGGAGCTGGGTGTCAGGGTTCCAAATAGCATCCAAAATTACATCAGAGTCCAAGGCAAAGTATTGCTCAAAGTTCCCATTTATGAAGAGAGACATGTTGGCACATCTGGGGAAACCCGAATCTGAAAGCTTCCCGGTTTCCCCCCACCCAGTTGAAAGTTCAAGATCTTGGCCCCCACACCCACAAGTCCATCCCATGGTCCACTCTCCCACTGCCATGCTGGCAGTTCTATCCATCCAGTTCCGGTCAGGTGCAGAAGTGCAGAGACAAAGGATGACCTTGGTTTTCTAGAAAGGAATTTTGTTTTGGCTACATAGCATCTAACTCCATACAATCCCCCCTCCCGTTTCCCCACAATAGAAAAGACACAAAAAAGCCAAGGCTCAAAGAAGAATAGGACTGCAGACCTGACACTTGGCTAGCCAATTGGAAAAGAAGGAAGCCAAGAATCATGGAATCCTAGGGTTGGAAAAGGGACCCTGGACATGTTCTAGTCAACCCCCCCTCTTCTCAAGCCAGAAGACTTTATTCCATCCTGGACCAATGGTTGGTCCAACATTGGATGGTTGTCCAATGTTTTCTTGAAGATGGAGCACTCACATCTCCAGGAGGGAAGCTATTCCATTGATCAATTGTTCCCACTGTCAGGAAATTCCTCCATAATTCCAGGTTGGATTTCCCTTTGAGGTGCTTTCACCCATGGCTTCTTGTCCTGTCCTCGGGTACTTTAGAGAGTAAATTGACATCCTCATCCTTGTGACAGCCCTTCAAGCATTGGAAGAGGGGCCACCAGACCCCTGGATCTTATTATCATATGTGGTGGACATGTGGAGAAGCAAAGGAGTATTGGACAAAAAGATATGGTTGGGAAAAAAAGTGAAAAAACAATGCATTGAGCTTAAACCAGAAATATTTCCGTTGGGAATATTACCTGAAACTTACAATAAAGAGAATATATATTTAATTATTCATGTATTAACAGCAGCTAGAATTGTGTTTGCACCAATTGCAACATTGGAAAAGCGAAGAGATTCCTACCGACGATTAGGTGATTAGGAAAATAGTTGGTCCCTATTTTTCTACTTGCGTTTTTTACGTGCTTTCGAACTGCTAGGTTGGCAGAAGCTGGGACAAGTCATGGGAGCTCCCTCTGTTACGCGGCGCTGGGGATTCGAACCGCCAACCTTTCTGATTGACAAGCTCAGCGTCTTGGCCACTGAGCCACTGTGTCCCATCCAGGGGTGGGTTCCTGCCAGTTCTAACCTCTTCTATAGAAGAGGTTCCACAAATCCACAGTGCCATTTAGAACCGGTTCCAGCTTCCTTCCCCTCGCCCATCCGCCCATCATCAAGAGGAAGAGCGAGAGGAGGGATTCTGGGAGTTGAAATCCACAAGTCTTAAAGCTTCAAGCTTGAACACCCCTGGGGTTTTCCCCCCCTAAAAGGTTAGGAGTGCGAGGGTCTTGTCACTTGGCAGCTTTAAGACTTGCGTGCTTCAAATGCCAGAGTTCCTGAGCCAACATATTGGTTGCTAAGCAAGAGCGTTGTTAAGTGAGTCTCACCACATTTTACAAGTTGGCCACGCCCACCCAGTCACATGACTGCCAAGCCACCCCCACCAGTCACATGGCCGGCAAGCCACGCCCATCCGGTCACATGGCCGGCAAGCCATTCCCACAAAGCAAGCCACACCTACAGACGAAGTTCTAAAAAGTTGGAAACCCACCACTGGATCGGTCAATTGCTAAGCTGGGGATGGAAGGGATCCACATTTCCCAAGCTCCGAGACGTGTGGACTTCAACTCCCAGCGTGTGGCTGGCTGAGGAATTCTGGGAGCTGAAGTCCCTCCATCTCAAAGTTGCCAAGTTTGGGAAGGGGGAGGAGGGGAAAAAAAGAACTACCATGCAGAATTCCGCAACGGAAGGGAAGACTATTTCCTGGTCTGAGAAAGCAGACCAAGTGAGCAAAATAAAAAAGAAAGAAGACGAGAGAATCCCTCCGTGTTTTTTTAACACGACAAATCACCGACTGTGGCAGTTACAACATAACCCAGGCAGATTTTTCTTGTTATTCTGCTGTTTTAAGGGCCTCTCCTCCATGTGAATCTAATTATCCCAAAACCTTTGTTTTCCCTAACAAAAGGCCTGTGTTTTGAGGGACTCCAGCTTCATCTGGCTTTAATCCCTTCGCAGCAGGGGAGCCTCGTAAGCAGCTCTCCTGGGGTGGGGGTGGGCATGTTTCGTGAGGATGGCACAAAGGCCGGGGTGATTGGAAGGGTGCGAGAGCTGCGCAATTGCCAAACTCTCCACCCCAACCCTTGTGGGAGGAGAAAACGCAAAACCTTGAGGTCTTAGGAGAGAGAGAGAGAGAGAGAGAGAGAAAGAGAGAGAGAGAGAGAGAGGGAGGGAGGGAGATTCCCCATGCTAGCGATGGGTTGTGAAAGTTGGACCTTAAAACAGCAAGACAGGAAGAATGGCAACTTGGTTTGAGTTGTGGTGCTGGAGAAGGCCTCTGTTCTCACCTAGGCTTCCCCAAAAAGCAGGAAGCAGATTCCTGGTCCCGACAAAACTACTTTTATTTAACGAATGTGATTTCCTCTCGTTCACATTCAGCCAAGGCCTGGCAAACGGTCTTTCAAAGGGGAATTGATGACCACAGACTTTATCTAGCTTGGAAAGCTGCCATGTCAATATTTTCCAAACCAAGGAAAGACTAGGCACAGCGTCTCTGAGCTTCAGGGACAGATCTTCACACTCCTGAAACAAATCTGACGACCGAAGGAACAAATTGTTTCCTGCAAACATTATTCAAAGAGGACATCAGCCAGAGCACAGAAAAACTCAAAGAAGAGATGCTGGATTGGCAGATGTGATGAGACCTGGGCCATTGAATTGTGAAGAATTGGTCATGAGTAAGTGGGTATCATCACCATCATCATCATCATGAGAGATAGTTATCCTCAACAAAGAACAGGTTGCCTGGAGTTGGAAGGGCTCCACCACTGGAGCTTTTCAAGAAGAGGCTGGACAACCATTTGACCAGCATGATGTGAGGTCTCTTGCCTTGAACAGGGGTTGGACCAGAAGACTTCCAGTGTGATGATTCTATGATTCATCATATCACTGTGGTAGAAATTGTTGTAAAATTGGGTTTCGGTCACAGAGTGATTCGATCTACAGCCACACCAACTTGTAACCAACATTAGAGTCCCAGTTGTGGTCTTAAGTCAACGACTACCTATCCTAAGCTCTTTTGAGACACAAAGGAATCCTATTGTAGGGGATGGCCAGGCTGAGCCCGAGGAGGAGTCAAACATCTCATCAGTCTTGAGTCCCTTCGCGCCCACAAGAGATTCAAGTCCAGCCCAATTTGAATTCCACTGAGTCTTATATCTACCGCCAATTTGCTTTGACCATTAGTAGCTCAGATTCTTGTAGAGAGCTCAAGCTTCATTTGAACTGGTTGGGTTTCCTGATTTCCACGTTTGATGTTAATCTGGAGAAAAAGGAACTCAAGGTGGGTTGGACTTATATCTATTGTGGGCACGAAGGGATTCAAGACGGATGACCATGGCTCAACCTGGTCATCTCCAAATACCTCTGCTATCACTTATGGAGAGAGAGAGAGAGAGGGAGGGAGGGAGGGAGGGAGGGAGAGAGAGAGGGAGAGAGAGAGGGGGAGAGGGAGGGAGATAAAGGGGGAGAGGGAGGGAGAGAGAGGGGGGGAGAGAGGGAGAGAGGGAGGGAGGGAGAGAGGGGGGAGAGAGGGAGGGAGGGAGGGAGAGAGAGAGGGAGGGAGGGAGGGAGAGAGAGGGAGGGGGGAGGGAGAGGGAGGGAGGGAGAGGGAGGGAGAGAGAGAGAAAGAGAGAGAGAGGGAGGGAGATAGAGGGAGAGAGAGAGAGAGGGAGAGAGGGAGTGAGAGAGAGGAGAGAGAGAGAAAGAGAGAGAGAGAGGGAGAGAGAAAGAGAGAGAGAGAGAGAGAAAGAGAGAGAGAAAGAGAGGGAGAGAGGAAGAGAGGGAGAGAGAAAGAGAGAGAGAGAAAGAAAGAGAGAGAGAGAGAGGAGAGAGAGAAAGAGAGAGAGAGGGAGGGAGAGAGAGAGAGGAGAGAGAGAGAGAGGGAGAGAGGGAGGGAGAGAGAGAGAGAGAGAGAGAGAGAGAGAGAGAGAGAGAGAGAGAGAGAGAGAGAGAGAGAGAGAGAGGAGAGACTCAGATGCATCTTGGCTGCCTTCTCAAATGATCAAGTGAAACCCAATCAGACAGTTCTTTGTGTTGCTTCATGAAAAGACACACCTAACGTGGCCAGCTCCGATTCCCCTCCTTCTCCACCAGTAACTGAAGTTGCAGACATCTGGAAGGCAGCTTTGCACAACTTGTTATTCTTTCCATTGTGGAGAAATGTGGCTTTGTTGTTGTCTTGCTTCCTAGCGAAACTAAAAAGGTCATTTGATTTTTATTTGCTGATGGGATAAAGATATATACATATAAGCTGGTCCCCTCCTTTTTTTCCTTCTTGAGAAATTAGACTGAGAAGTGATTCGCTGAAGACATACAGAGTCATTCTTGCCCTCCCCGGAATGTCCCCCTCTGAGACTCGCATGTCATCCAGCCAAACGCCGGGAGGGAAGGACAGAAAGGTCTCGATGTAATTTAGAATAATAGGATGACAAATTGCAAAATAACAGAAAATTACCAGGAATCTAGAACAACAGTGCTGGGCTCTGGCTGAAGCAATGATTCACAGCCACGACGTGTCCTGTGCTCTATTTATACAAAGTTGCTCTCTCGGCCCATTCCGGTTTTTGGCATTTTGTAAGCCTTCAATCCCTAAGTGGGCACGGTGTCAGCCTTCCCGTTTTGCAATCGGTTGGGAGGTTGGCTAGGCAGAAGAAGATTGACAGGTCTAAGAGCCAGTTACCTTTGCCGATGGATTGGAAAACCAATTGGAGGCATTTTTCAAGATGGTAGCTGTACCATATAAGTGAAACCCTATCAGAGAAAGAGAGAGAAAGAAGGGGGGAGAGAAGGAAGGAAATGTACACACATGTAACTGAAATGGGAAGGAAGGGAGGGAGGGAGGGAGGGAGGGAGGGAGGGAGAAGAGAGGAGGGAAGGTTGGTAAGTAGGTAGAAAGGAAAGAAGGAAGGAAGGAAGGAAGGAAGGAAGGAAAGTGGGAAGGAGAGGAAGGAAGGAAGGAAGGAGGAAGGAAGGAAGGAAAATGGGAAGGAGAAGGGAAGGTAGGTAGATAGGAATGAAGGAAGGAGGAAGGAAAATGGGAAGGAGGAGGGCAGGTAGGTAGATAGATAGGAAGGAAGGAAGGAAGGAAGGAGATGGGAAGGAAGGAAGGAGAAGGGAAGGAGAGGAGGGAAGATAGGAAGGTAGGTAGGTAGGAAGGGAAAGAAAAAAGGAATGAAGGAACTGAAGAAGGAAGATTAATATTGAATATTAACCAATGAAAGTTTTAGCCAACTTTTTTTTAGTTTACAAAGTGCTACCGGATTCTGTGATCTGAACCTTGTCAAGCCAGACAGGCGGTTTCTTGTGCCATCCCTCCCAGTTAATGAAGGAGAAAAATGCTTCTTCTGTGTCACCACCACTTCCATCGTTCCCAGAAAGTGACAGTCATCTGGAAAACATTTTTCCCCCCTGAAGGAAGATGAAACATTGCCCAGTCTCTGAGGCACAAAATCTCTGCAAAGCAGGGCAGCATCAATGGCTTATTTTAAGCGGCTTGTTTGCAAATTATTATTATTTTTTAATTCAGGGCAAACATCTGGAGTTAAATTCTTCCGCTCTGAAGAAAGAAAGAAGCCATTAAAGTGTGTGAATGATTAACAAGGTTGTTTCCCTGGTCTAGAGGGATAATTATTAAGGAACTCTGGAAAAATATTCATTAAGCATATGATAGTGTTCTCCTGTATTAAGAATCCAACCATCAGGCTCAGTTGCATTATCCTTAGACATATGGGGGCCTCAGGTTAGAGAAACCTTGCACAGATGATCCCAAATGCACAAAGCAGGTGAGAAGCAACAAAAGACTATTATTTTTGCTTTTCCAACAGGAACAAACAATTGCCAGAAAGGCAATTAAGAGTTGTTAACCTAATTTTATTTATTTATTTAATTTATTTTATTAGATTTATATCCCGCCCTTCTCCAAAGAGGACCCAGGGCGGCGCACAGGAATTTAAAATACATACAAAAACAAATATAAAATTTAAAAAACTTATTAAATACCCATCCTGCGCTAAAACCAAATTAAAATCCCCTAAAATAGAAGCTATCTAAAATAGTCACAGCGGAGGTTACACTAGGCTGGCTTGATGAAAGAAATGTGTCTTTAGACACTGGCGGAGGTCTGAGATGGTGCGAAGTTCTGGGGGTAGGTCGTTCCAAAGGGCGGGGCCCGCCACAGAGAAGGCCCTTCCCCTGGGTGTCTCCAGTCGGCATTGTCCGGCTGACGGCACCCTGAGAAGGCCCTCCCTATGGGAGCGGATCGGTCGAAGGGATGTATGTTTGCGAAGCTTCTTCTCCAGTAACATTGTACTGCAAACCAGAGGATACAAAACCTTTGCCAGACCAATTCTTGAATACAGCTCGTCTGCCTGGAATCCACACTGTATATCGGACATTAGTACGATCGAGCGAGGTCAGAAGTATTTCACGAGAAGAGTCCTCCACTCACAAAATAATCCCTTACGTCACCAGGTTCAAAAGTTTGGCCTTGGACAATCTGGAACTACACCGCCTGCGGTCGGACCTAAGCACAGTACCCAAAATTGTCTGCTGCAACTTTCTACCTGTCTACGACTACTTCAGCTTCAACCGCAATAATACACGGGCAAACAAAAGATACAAACTCAAGATAAACCACTCCAAACTCGATTGCAGAAAATACAACTTCAGCAGCAGAGTGGTCAATGCCTGGAATGCTCTACCTGACTCCGTGGTTGCATCCTCAAACCCCCACAGCTTCAACTTCAAACTGTCTACCGTGCACCTCACCCCATTCCTAAGAGGTCCGTAAAGGGGGCGTGCATAAGCGCACCAGCGTGCCTGTCCTACTGTCCCCATTTATTTGTACTCATTTCCTTGTTCATGTCCATGTTCATACTTATACCTGCTCTCTTGTACGTATTTGACAAACTAAGTAAATAAATGAAATTTACAATCAATTTCGTTGTAAACAAGTACAAGTACAATGACAATAAAGATTATACTTAAATAAATAAAAAAAGGAATAGAAAATATGGGTTTACACTGTGTAGCAGAAGAGGCAAAGCCAGAAGGTGGAGTCAAGAGAGCTATCAGCCTAGAGTCGTGACGTTGCCACAAACGGTCTTACTTCCAACCCCTCTTGAATTCCGTTGACTCTTAGCCAGTACCAATGGAGCATTGGACATTAGTTGACTAGATTCTCGTTTGAGCAAACCATCTTCTCAACCTGCCCCTTGATGTGAGGTCTTGATCCATTGCGCCTTTCATACAGGCGGGAAGTGGGAAGGAAGCACTTCAAGGCACCTTGGACAGGTAAACAAGGACTTGCACCTGAGATGAGAAGAAGACCTCCTCCCTGACCTCCTTCGTGGTTTTCCAAGAAAGGAGAAGAAGACATCGCTGGGTGGTTAAAAGACGTCTGCATTAATCCTCCCTCCCTAAGAAAGCCACCCAAAGCTCCACCTTGGTTCCATCTGGATATCGGCGTGAAGACTGGAAAGCAAATTAGTGGAAGCATCTAAAAAGGATAATCCTCCATCGAACAGGTGTTTCCCTCGCCCCCCTCCCCCTTCCCGGTCCTCCTCCTCCTCTTTCTCTCCGCCAAATTACAAGTTGCCAGGAAAAAGACAGGGGCTCAGCTCGGGGTTTTATTTTACTCCCAGCTCCTTCCATTAAAATAATAACAGGCTTGATGCGCCTGAAGCTGTAATTAAACATGTGCTTTGGGAGGAAGCCCTGAAGCTTGTTGTACTGGAAATAAAGAGGGAACCAAAGCAGTCGCATCACCGATAGGTTGGGCCCGAATTGATTTGACTTCCGCCATTTATCCCTGCTCTCACTCGCAGCCGTTCTCGGCAGGTAACGGAGTTGAAAGGGACCCTGGAGGTCATCCAGTCCAACCCCCTGCTCCAGCAGGAGACCCAATCCCAGTGATGGCGAGGTCAGCTTTGGAAGCCATATTAACACCAGATTCTCAGATTCGGGTTTTCTCAGATGTAGGGATTATCGGCCTGGCCATCTCTCCAAGCCTGATAAAGGCCGGTAATTTTGAACTATCTCGAAAGACCGTGGGAGGGGAAAGACTTTGCTGGAGAGGAATTCACTGTCAATGAAATAAAAGGGGTTTATCGGGACGAGGACTCGGCCTCGTGCTGCTGGGGAAGCCTTGCTCAGAACAGGACCAAAGGAAGATGACAAACCAAGAAAGACAACCTCGGTAGAAGTAGCTGGCGCAAATTTGCGAAAGAGCTTCCCGGCGTACGCAAGCCGCAAGACCAGCTTAACCGTTTTAAGACAGAGAGGAAGCCGAGATGAGCAACGGAGGAGGCCCACGCCCGCCAGAAATTCCAATGGGAAAGAAATTGCCATTTTTCCCGGGGTCCATCCGCTGACAAATCCGGTTAGGAGACGCATTGGTATAAAAGCCAGGGAGCTAATCGAGCTCGGCTCGTACGGAGTTTAAAACAATTTCCAGCCGAATTGTGATTAATCCCCGGCCGACCACGGAAAGGTCAAATGCAGTCCCGGCTCTTGACGGCCGAGAAAGGCCTGACTTATTTTTATCTCTCTTTTTAAAAATTACAGTAGCCATGAAGTGGCTCGCCAGGCTGAATAATGAACGCCATAAACCTGCCTCGTAAAAATGGCATTCATGCAGCCCTATAGCGGGTCAGCCTGAGCGGGGAGCATTTCATTAAAATTTCCCCTTCTCGCTTCCCCAGGAGAGGCTTAAAACTAATCATATAAAATGGCTGAGTGACACCATTAACGAGCATTAATATTTTAAAGCTTTAATAGTACAACAGAGCGGGGCTGTTATAGCAAAATTATACAGCCTTATTAGATGGGCCCACTCCGGCTGTATTCCATTTCGAATATCAAGAATTCTCGGGCTGGAAATATTGCAGAGGTCCAAGGTCCACAGCATAAATATTTTAAAGTTTGGGAGGTCTTTTGGATGGGGGGGTGAGGGGGCTTGTTCTGGCTTAAGAAGTGAAGTCTCGTGTTGATGGGTCTTGAGTTATGATTATTAATTTAATGGGAGGGAGGGAAGCGGGAGGGTGGGAGGGAAGGAAAGGTGGGAGGAAGCGTTGGGAGGAAGAAAGGAAGGAAGTGGAATGAGATGGAAGGGAGGGAGAGAGGAAGGAAGGAGGAAGAGATGGGAGGGAAGAAGAAAGGAGGGAAGTAGAAAGAGATGGGAGGGAGGAGGATGAGAGGAAGGAAGGAGAAAGAGATGGGAGCAAGTGAGAGAGGGAGGGAAGAGAAAGATGAGAGGGAGGGAGCAAGAAAGTAGAAAGAGATGGGAGGGAGGAAGAAAGTAGAAAGATGGGAGGGAGGAAGGGAGGAAGTAGAAAGAGATGGGAGGGAGGGAGGGAGGAAGAGATGGAGGAAGGAAGGAAGTAGAAAGAGATGGGATGGAGGGATGGAGGAAGGAAGGAAGGAAAAGAGATGGGAGGGAGGGAGGAAGAAAGTAGAAAGATGGGAGGGAGGAAAGAAGGAAGGGAGGAAGAGATGAAGGAAGGAAGTAGAAAGAGATGGGAGCAAGTGAGAGAGGGAGGGAAGAGAAAGATGAGAGGGAGGGAGCAAGAAAGTAGAAAGAGATGGGAGGGAGGAAGAAAGTAGAAAGATGGGAGGGAGGAAGGGAGGGAGGAAGTAGAAAGAGATGGGAGGGAGGGAGGGAGGAAGAGATGGAGGAAGGAAGGAAGTAGAAAGAGATGGGATGGAGGGATGGAGGAAGGAAGGAAGGAAAAGAGATGGGAGGGAGGGAGGAAGAAAGTAGAAAGATGGGAGGGAGGAAAGAAGGAAGGGAGGAAGAGATGAAGGAAGGAAGTAGAAAGAGATGGGAGCAAGTGAGAGAGGAAGGGAAGAGAAAGATGAGAGGGAGGGAGCAAGAAAGTAGAAAGAGATGGGAGGGAGGAAGAAAGTAGAAAGATGGGAGGGAGGAAGGGAGGGAGGAAGAGATGGAGGAAGGAAGGAGAAAGAGATGGGAGCAGGTGAGAGAGGGAGAAAGATGAGAGGGAGGGAGGAAGAAAGTAGAAAGAGATGGGAGGGAGGGAGGAGGAAAGTAGAAAGAGGTGGGAGGGAGGGAGGGAAGATAAAGAGATTGGAGGGATGAAAGAAGGAAGAGATGGAGGGAGGGAGGGAGGGAGGGAGAGACGATGGAAGGAAGGAAGGAAGGAAGGAAGGAAGGAAGGAAAGAAGGAAGGATTTTTTCCAGTTCTTTTTCTTCGACTCTGGCATCTCCAGGAACAGTGATATCAATGAACTGTACACTTCGGCCCTCTACAACCATGATATCTGGTGTGTTGTGCTCCAAATGACGGTCTGTTTGTATTCGAAAGTCCCACAAGATCTTCACCTTCTCATTTTCGATAACCTTTTCCACTTTGTATTCCCATGACTTTCTGGATACAGGTAAACCATATTTTTGACATAATGACCAGTGGATTAATTTAGCAACTCGGTCGTGTCTAGCTTTGTAATCAGTTTGTGCAATTTTGCTGCATTCACATATTAAATGTGAAACAGTTTCGACTTTGTTATTGCAAAGTCGGCAGTTTGGGTTGTCAGAGTGGATTTTTGAATCTTCGCTTTCATGGCCTTAGTTTGTAGTGCTTGTTCTTGAGCGGCCAGTATTAAACCTTCCGTTTCTTTCTTGATAGTTCCCATCTTAAGCCCTGTCCATGTCAAGTTGTCATCATCATATTATTATTATTATTATTATTATTATTATTATTATTATTATTATTGTTGTTGTTGTTGTTGTTGTTGTTGTTGTTGTTGTTGTTGTTATTATTATTATTATTATTTCTATATGGTAGCATTTAGCCTACGCTGATAACATGTTTACAGCATTTTCCTCTATAACCAAGCACCCTCCTTAAGCACAGATCACTTAAGAAACACCTCTTAATTACTTCGGCATTATAAAGACAACTCCTCTTGCAGATATCCAGCTGTTTTGTTTTGCCTTGAGTAGGGGGGGGGGAGAAACCCACAGTAAAATAAAAATAAAAAGTGGAGACAGAGTCTACAGTCATTTCTCTCTCTTTCGCTACGGCTAAGACCCCAGGATGCTGTGAAAAAGACAAGGGGGATAAGTTTATATCCTCTTTCTCCCACTCAGTTTCTCTCCCTCGAAATTAGAATTTATTAGCAAGCAATTTAAAACTTCTTAGAACGCAGTTGGCAAAATCAGCAATCCAATCTATCAACATGCTGCTTAGGTGTTTCTTAGCGCTCAGAAACACGGTTTAAATATATATTTACAGGAACACCTTAAACATCCTGAGGTTTGCCCTTCGTTGAGTATGTGGCTCCTTATTTGTGTTACATTTGTTTGATCTCGCCTTTCTTATTTTTATAAATATCTCGAGGCGAACATGGCTAATTCGCCTTCCACCTCCAAACAAGCCTGTGAGAGAGGGATTGGCCCAAGGTCACCCAGGCGGCTTTCATACCTTAGGTGAGACTAGAATTCACCGTCTCCTGGTGATTGGCCCAAAATCACCCAGTTGGCTTTCATGCCTAAGCTGGGACTAGAATTCACCGTCTCCTGGTGATTGGTCCAAGGTCACACAGCTGGCTTTCATATCTTAGGTGAGACTAGAATTCACCGACTCCTGGTGATTGGCACAATGTCACGCAGCTGGCTTTCATACCTTAGGTGAGACTAGAATTCACCGACTCCTGGTTATTGGCCCAAGGTCACGCAGCTGGCTTTCATACCTTAGGTGAGACTAGAATTCACCGACTCCTGGTGATTGGCCCAAGGTCACGCAGCTGGCTTTCATATCTTAGGTGAGACTAGAATTCACCATCTCCTGGTGATTGGCCCAAGGTCACCCAGTTGGCTTTCATGCCTAAGCTGGGACTAAAATTCACCATCTCCTGGTGATTGACACATGGTCACACAGCTGGCTTTCATGCCCAAGGTGGAACTAGAATTCACTTTCTCCTGGTGATTGACCCAAGGTCACCCAGTTGGCTTTCATGCCTAAGGCAGGACTAGAACTCACCATCTCCTGGCAATTGGCTTACAGTCACCCAACTGGCTTTCATGCCTAAAGAGGGACTAGAACTCACAATCTCCTGGTTTCTAGGCCAGCACCTTAACCACTACACCAAACCGGCTGTCTTTCTAATCTGTTGATTATTTCTGATTATTGAGGTGTTCTTGCACAACTTTAATATCATTTTGCCGTGACTCCAACGAGCAGAGAGGAGACACAGGATTCCCCGCCCACCCCCAATATTTTCCACTGTTGCAATCAATCTCTCCGATTCCTATTCCCTGGTCTACAAACTCTAAAGGATTAAATTCTTCTTTCCTAGTCCCCGTCTTTGTTCTTGCAAACTTGCTATTTTTTTTTCCAAAGCAGTCTTTGTGGACTTCTTCTGCTTTTTTCCCCTATGAGCTTCGGGGCAGATTACGCTGTAAAATTATAACAGTTAATTCAGTTCCCTTTTATAGCTCCAATGGCTTTCTCTCTTTTTTTTTTAGGTACAAAGCAAAGATTTAGGGTAATCTCCAAGACGCAACGGTTCAATAACTCTTTTAAGAAGTGGAAAATGATCTAAGAGAGGATGAGTTCCTACCATGGACAAGGAAGGTTAAATATTGGGACATTTTGGACATGGGAAGATAAAAATCTAGAAGGAAGAATTAATGAAGTTCAATGCATTCCTAAATTGCACTAACAGAGGGATACAATCAAGATCAAGGGAGGTACAAATACCACTCTATAAAGCCCTAGTAAAGCCACACCTAGAGTACTGCATCCTTTTTTGGTCACCACACTATAAATGAGACTCTAGAAAGAGTACAGAGAAGAGCAAACAAGATGATTAGGGGACTGGAGGCTAAAACCTACGATGAACGGTTGCAGGAATTGGGCCTGGCTAGTCAAGTGAAGAGAAGGACCAGGGGAGACAGGAGAGCAGTCTTCCAATATGTGAGGGGCTGCTACAGAGAGGAGGGGGAGTAGAATGTATAACTCCTTAGCATCAGAGCGTATTAATATAAGGCAACTGGCGGTTGGAACAGAGTTCTTTTCAGATGGGGAGAGGGAGTAGAACTCCTTAGCATCAGAGCATGTTAATATAAGGCAACTGGCGGTTGCAACAGAGTTCTTTTCAGATGGGAAGAGGGAGTAGAACTCCTTAGCATCAGAGCAAGTGAATTACTGTATAAGAAATATTAATGATCTGATGGTCATTTCGAAAAACCCTTTCTTAGCGAGCATCTAGAAGCTAAGAACATACGCGCCAAACTTCAAATCTGTAGGCTTTACGGTTCTGGAGATTTTGTGATGACTGAGTGGTAGTTGTCTTTTATATATATAGAGAGAGATAAATAAATATAAGCTACAGACTTTCTGCTTTCTGTTCTTCACCTTCAGATGCAGGAATGGAAAATGCTTCACAGGAGAAGCATCTGGTTGCACACGAGAGGAGAAAGCAGCTTTCTATTCTTGGAGGTGTGGGTCCGGTGGGAAGGATTTGCGAAGACGAAACAGCCTGCTGCGAGAGAGATGTGGTGTCTATGTTCCTCTGACATCTGCTCCTTCACAGATAAAATGCCACCCTTTTGGTTTTCTCCTCCTGCTGAAGCCAGAGGTAGCCTTGAAGCAGCTGCATTCCTCAAGAGGACTATTTCTTCTTCAAATCTGCCTGCCTTGCATCCACTTCAGTCAACCAGAATAGAGTTGTAAGGGACCTTGGAGGTCTTCTAGCCCAGCCCTCTGCTCAAGCTGAAGACCCTATACCTTTTCAGACAAACGGCTGCCCAGTCTCTTCTTAAAAAGTTACAGTGATGGAGAAGGAAGGAAGGAAGGATATCAGAATAACAGAGTTGGAAGGGACCTTGGATGTCTTCTAGCCCAGCCCTCTGCTCAAGCTGGAGACCCTATACGTTTTCAGACAAATGGCTGCCCAGTCTCTTCTTAAAAAGTTACAGTGATGGAGAAGAAAGGAAGGATAGCAGAATAACAGAGTTGGAAGGGACCTTGAAGGTCTTCCAGTCCAACCCCTGCTCAAGCAGAGAGCTTTGAGAGTTTTCCAGTCTTTTCTTAAAAACTTGCAGTGATGGAAAAGGAAGGGAGGGAGGGAGGACGGAAAGCAGAATAATAGAGCTGGAAGAGACCTTGAAAGTCTTCTAGTCCAACCTCTGCTCAAGCAGAGGTCCTATGCCAGTGTTTCTCTACCTTGGTGACTAAGTCCTGCGGACTTCAACTTCCAGAATTCCCCAGCCAGGATGTAAAGTCACCAAGGTTGAGAAACACTGAACTATACTATGATGGTGAACATTTTAAGCACCGAATGCCCAAACCAGAATGCAGACACAGATTACAGAGTCAGCCACTTGCCCCCAACAATCTGGGTCCTCATTTGACCCACCTCGGAAGGAGGGAAGGCTGAGTCAACCTTGAGCCAGTGGGCCTTGAACTGCCAAACTGCTGGCAATCAAAAGTAGCCTGTAGTACTGCACTCTAACAACTGCATCACCATGGCTCTAAACCAGGGGTGGGCAAACTTTGCAACTTTAAGTCTGAAGGACTTCAGCTCACAGACTTCTCCAGCCAGCAAAGCTGGCTGGAGAAGTCTGGGAGCTGAAGTCCTTCAGACTTAAAGTTGCAAAGTTTGCCTACCCCTGCTCTAAACAGATGATTAAACCAAGAGAGAGCTGGCTTGCATCAGACACCCGAGTGGGGTTTGTGTGTTCTTTAATAGCTAATAGTTGTTTATTTTCGTTGGACCACCCATGAATTCTTGGAGAACTTTGATGGCAGAGGAACTCCATTGGTTTTCAGAAGCTGCGTAAGAGAGAGTGTAACAATCGAGTGCTCTGTTCCAAATTGAGAACGATGGATCAGGGATTGCTACCGGATGAGCTCACCAGGAAGAATTAAATGCTATCCTTTGGGAGGTTCTCAAAAGCTGAGCAGAAGCACCCCAGCGAGGAACTTGCTCACTCCCACGGTGGTTAGAGTGCAGTACTGCAGGCTACTTCTGCTGCCTGCCGGTTGCCTGCAATTTGGCAGTTCGAATCTCACCATCCTTCCGAAGTGGGTAAAAGGAGGAACCTGGATTGTTGGGGGCAAGGGGCTAACTCTGTAAACCACTTAGAGAGGGCTGGAAAGCATCGTGAAGCGGTATATAAGTCTGTGAGAAGGAAGGAAGAAGGAAGGGAGGGAGGGAGGAAATAAGGAATGGAGGAATGGAGGGAAATATTCTGAAGAAGAGTAGGTAGGTAGGTAGGAAGGAATGAAGGAAGGAAAGGAGGGAGGAAGGAGGGAGGGAGGGAGGGAGATATTCTGAAGAAGAGTAGGTAGGTAGATAGGAAGGAAGGAAGGAAGGAAGGAAGGAAGGAAGGAAGGAAGGAAGGAAGGAAATATTCTGAGAAAGAGTATGAAGGTAGATAGATAGGTAGGTAAGAAGGGAGGAAGGAAGGAATGAAGGAGGGAAATATTCTGAAGAAAAGTAGGTAGGTAGGCAAGAAGGAAGGAAGGAAGGAAGGAAGGAAGGAAGGAAGGAAGGAAAGAGGGAAGGAAGGAAATATTCTGAAGAAGAGTAGGTAGGTAGGTAGGTAGATTGGTAGGTAAGAAGGAAGGAAGGAGGGAAGGAGGGAGGAAGGAAACAAAGGTGCAAACAAAGGCAGGAAAGCAGAAATGTGGAGCAAAATGGTGATTATACCTTTATGGAAATATTTCGTTAATTGCTAAGGCATGTGGAGGAGGGGGGATGATTTAAAATCCAAATGTCAATTGGCAGGTAATTTAGGCACTGCCAACCTAATAGCTATTTACAAATCACAGAGTGAAGAGGGGGCCCCATAAATTGATGTCTGTTAAAAAAAACACCCATCGGTGAGAATATAGATAGAATAACAGAGTTGGAAAGGACCTTGTAGGTCATCTAGCCCAACCCCCCCACCCAAGCAATAGACTCTACACCATTTCTGACAGATGGCAGTGCAGTCTCTTCTTGGAAGCCTCCAGGGTTGAAGCTCCCACAACTTCTGTTCCATGGGTTGATTGTTCTCACTGTTGGAAAATTCCTCCTTATTTCCAGGTTGACTCTCTCCCTGGTCAGTTTCCATCCATGATTCCTTGTCTGGCCTTCGGGTGCTTTGGAGAATAGCTTGACCCCCTCTTCCTCTCTGTGGCAGCCCCTCAAATATTGGAAGACTGTTCTCATGTCTCCCTTGGTCCTTCTCTTCATTAGACTAGCCATGTTCAGTTCCTATAACTGTTCACCGCATGTTTTAGTCTCCAAACCATTGATCATGTTAGATAGATTCATATTAACAGATTTGGAAGGGACTTTGTAGGTCATCTAGTCCAACCCCCCTGCCCAATCAGGAGACCCTACACCGTTTCTGATAGATATGGCAGTCCAGACTCTTCTTGAAAGCCTCCAGGGATGAAGCTCCCACAACTTCTGTTCCATGGGTTGATTGTTCTCACTGTTGGAAAATTTCTCCTTATTTCCAGGTTGAATCTCTCCCTGTTCAGTTTCCACCCATTATTCCTTGTCTGGCCTTCAGGTGTCTTGGAAAACAGATTGACCCCCCTCCTCTCTGTGGCAGCCCCTCAAATATTGGAAGGCTGCTATCCTGTCTCCCCTGGTCCTTCTCTTCACTAGACTAGCCAGGCCCAGTTCCTGCAACCGGTCATCAGATGTTTTAGCCTCCAATCCCCTCATCATCCTGGTTGCTCTTCTCTGCACTCTTTCTAGAGTCTCAGCATCTTTTGTATAGTATGATGAAGGAACAACAATGGATGCAGAATTCTAGGTGTGGTCTTACTTTATTAAGTGGTAGTTACAGATGTCAAGTCCTTCCCTTGTTAATATTCCTCTCTGGCTGCTGTCTTAGTTTTATAGATTATCATTTCTCTTTAATAAAAGGGGGGAACCCCCCCTCCAAAGTCCCCCCCGGGTTTGGCTGATGATGGAGCTTTCATTTATTTTTGGTTGCAAGGAACGAAATTAAGGAAATTACTTTCAAACTAATTTTGCAGTATTAGAGAGGACCAGCTTTTCCAGATGAAGCTGTTAAAGAGAGAAGTAATAACTGGAAATTGTCTGTGAATAAATCACGGCGAAATTAAACTGCGTTTTTAAGTTGCACGCCAAAAAAAAAAAAAGAGGTGAAGTTACACAGAACTAACGGTTCAAATACCTGAGACTCTTTAAGGATGTGGAGATGGATTTTTATTTTATTTTGCTACAGCAAAAGGAGGAGGAGGAAGGAAAAGGATGCAAAACAGAATGCATTCTGTGCGTCTATCAACGTATGGCTTACCAAAAAGTAGGTTGCTATGTAGAAACTTGGCTACAAACACTATCCATCCCAAGAGGATGACAGAATAAACAGAAGTCAACTCCCCTGTTGCCGAAGTCATATCCCCTGTTGTCCATCACCTCTCTTTGGTCCTATTCATTCTTGAGCAGGGTAGGGCCATCTGCCAAATGAATGCTGGGAACTACAATAAGATTGTGAGAACACGAGTGAGACTGGGAGATGCATTGGTAGCCTCAACACCGCAGTGAGCAAGGACACACATTCAATATTGCAGCTATTGCAACTGTTGGCTGAGCAGGGACAAAAACAGCCAGAATAAATGGAGGCATCGGAGGCAGAGAGGGGGCCAGAGCCATATGCCAGCTATCTGCTGCCTTCAGAGTCAGACATCAGTGAGGCAGACGAACAGCTGGAGCCTGTTCGCAGTGTGCGCATGAGCAGAGTTTCCAGAAGAAGGGAACAACTAAAGAACAGGGGTCGACTTGGGAGGAAGGCCACAGGTGGACAATGAATGGCCCCTCCCAGAGGAAATAAAAGAGGAGCGAAAGGGGAGTGCAGTTTGCAGGAGGCAATTAGTTCTCTTCATTGGTTCGTGACTCACCGAGACTCCTTGCCAAGTTTTGCAGATTTCGGCCTGGCAGTTCTCCAAGCCAGATAAGGTCTGTGACTAGAAATCCTCCCTGGAAATTTATTATTCATTTTATTTATTTATTTAATTTATAGACCGCTCCCTCTCCCCGAAGGGACTCGGAAAGACTTTGCTGGATGTGAATGAGCAGAATTCACAGTCAATTAATAAAAGGGGGAGTTGGCTTCTTGCTCTTGGGAAGCCTCGATCAGAACACAGCCCTAGCAAGGAAACAATAGCAAAGCACTTCTGAAAAACCTTTCCAAGAAAAGTGCAGTCTCCAAGAATCAGACAATGCGGAACAGAAGAGGGAAAAGAAAAGTTTCATACCTAAAGTTTGAGAGGACCAAGGAAGGTCCCCAAGGCACACAAGCCATCAGAAGCTGCACCCTTGAAGCCTCACGTTGCCTCCACCATCATGCCTTGGGTAGCTTCCAAAGGAGCATTTAAAAACCAACATGTCTAAACATCCGCAAGCTGGAAGAGGACAACAGATGCCAGCCATACCAATATCTGTTCACGGCATAAGCTGGGGGACAATCTGCCACGTGTGAACGGAGAACAAATATGGCGAATCCACCAGGGCCAATTTCACACCAGGGCCCAAACTGAAGTTGGAAGAACATCAGAGTTGGCTCGGCTCGCTTCATAGGAGCATGGGGACGGTGTGTTGGGGAAAAGAGAGCGGGCGCCATAAGGCATGGAGACGAGATGAGTCTATTATTGTTTAAGCAAGAAAAGGAAGAAAAGAAAATTTCTCAGGGGGCAAGAAGGAAAACAACAATAACGACAGTGTAGTTTCTTTAAAAGCTGAAGAAAGTAGATCGGACTGTGTTTTGTTTGTGTGGGTGAGGATGTGGACGAGTTGAGGAGATGTAAAAGAATCCAAGAGAAAGAAGCTTGTTTGGTAGCTTCTCTCATGAACGGCCACAGCTTTCCTCCCCAGGACCAAAGCTAAGCTAAAAAGCAGAGACATCACCCTGCCAATAAAAGTGTGTCTAGTCAAGGCAATGGTTTTCCCAGTTGCAATGGATGGCTGTGAAGGTTGGACCATAAGGAAGGCTGAGCGCCAAAGAATGGAGGCCTTTGGACTCTGGTGCTGGAGAAGACTCCTGCATTGAGTCCCTTGGACTGCAAGGCGATCAAACTGGTCAGTCCTGGAGGAGACCAACCCTGACTGCTCTTCAGAAGGCATTGCTATTACTATTAGTCTTCTCATCGTTCCTATCCCCCATCTCCTCCCACTTATGACTGCAGGGCTGAAACTTTGTGGCTTGTATCCTTATGATTTATATTGATATGGATTGTTTTCTGATTGCTTATTTGTAACCCATGACTATCATTAAGTGTTGTACCTTATGATTCATGATGAATATATCTTGTCTTTTTATGTACACCGAAAGCATATAGACCAAAGACAAATTCCTTGTGTGTCCAACCACATCTGGCCAAAAAAGAATTCTATTCTATTCTATTCTATTCTATTCTACTCTACTCCATTCCATTATCCACTTCACTCTATTCTATTCCAGGTCTAAATTCTATTCTGTTCTGTTCTGTTCTGTTCTGTTCTGTTCTGTTCTGCTCCATTCCATTCCATTCCATTCCATTCTCCACTTCACTCCACTCTATTCCAGGTCTAAATTCTATTCTGTTCTGTTCTGTTCTGTTCTGCTCTGCTCTGCTCTGCTCTGCTCTGCTCTGCTCTACTCCATTCCATTCTCCACTTCACTCCACTCTATTCTATTCCAGGTCTAAATTATATTCTGTTCTGTTCTGTTCTGCTCTGCTGTGCTGTGCTCTGCTCTACTCCATTCCATTCTCCACTTCACTCCACTCTATTCTATTCCAGGTCTAAATTCTATTCTGTTCTGTTCTGTTCTGTTCTGCTCTGCTCTACTCCATTCCATTCTCCACTTCACTCCACTCTATTCTATTCCAGGTCTAAATTCTATTCTGTTCTGTTCTGTTCTGTTCTGTTCTGTTCTGCTCTGCTCTGCTCTGCTCTGCTCCATTCCATTCTCCACTTCACTCCACTCTATTCTATTCCAGGTCTAAATTCTATTCTATTCCATTCCATTCCATTCTATTCTTTACAGTCTTTTAAGCTTCCAGCTCAGAGGTTTAGCCAGTTGCTAGGATTCAGAGTTGACCCTGTGATGAAGACATTCTTGGGAAAGGTGCATTCGATTGTCAGACGCATCTTTGTGTTCCTAGCAGCACAAAAAGCAAAAGCAAACTAACAGGAACACAACACTGTTCCTTGTTTTGACAAGTCAGCCGAAAGTTGCTTTAACAGCAAACATTTTAGCTGTCAGCCTGGCAGAGAGTAAAACACTAGAAAGTTCAACAAAAACACAACGGAGCTGGGGGAAGGCTTTGGACTGGTTCTGGGTGCTGTTTACAAACTTTAAAATAATAATAATAATAATAATAATAATAATAATAATAATAATAATAATAATAATAATAATAATAATAATAATAATAATAATAATAATAATAAAGACACAACACGAAATGCAGAATTAATTTCCCACACTTTACTTTTCTCATTCAAGAGAAAGGCAGAATAATTCACAGCCTTAGTCTCCTGGGGAAATATTATCAGGTTTAAGTGCTTTTTTGCTTTTACTGAAATGCTGTGGAAAAAAACCCTTTTAAAACAATATGCTAGGTTTTAAGTGGCTAGTCCTAGGTGCTACTTAGGAGAGGCATCATCACCAGACCCTCCCCAGTTCTGATTATACAAAGTAGATGCTCTCTACATGGGGCTCCCCTTGAGGTGCACCGGAAGGCTTCAGCTTGTCCAGAATGCAGCCGCGCGGGCAGTTATGGGAACCTCTAGGTTTTCCCACGTAACACCGCTCCTGCGCGAGCTGCATTGGCTGCCTGTCGTCTTTCGGGTGCGCTTCAAGGTGTTGATTATCATCTTTAAAGCGCTCCATGGCACGGGACCTAGCTATCTGCGGGATCGCATCCTGCCCCATACATCCCTGCGGCCGATTCGCTCCCACAGAGAGGGACTTCTCCGGGTGCCGTCCACTAGGCTATGCCAGCGGGCGGCACCCAGGGGAAGGGCCTTCTCTGTGGCGGGCCCGACCCTCTGGAACGACCTGCCCCCCGAAATTAGAACAACTACGGACCTCCGCTCCTTCCGTCAAAAATTAAAAACGCACTTTTTCTGCTTGGCCGGCCTAGGTTAGTCATCTGTTTATTGTTTTAATTGGGTTCTTAAGAGGTTTAGTTTTTAGTATTTTGGGTTTTTAGCGCAGGGATAAATTGTTTAATCTGATTTTATATATATTTATTATGTATTTATGTTTGTATGTTTTTAATTCCCCTGTGCACCGCTCCGAGTCCTTTCGGGGAGAGGGAGCGGTCTACAAATTAAATTTATTTTTATTATTATTATTATTATTATTATTATTATTATTATTATTATTATTATTGTTGTTGTTGTTGTTGTTGTTGTTGTTATTGTTATTATTATTGTTATTATTGGCTCAATGCACAGGTATAAACTGAGTGGTACTAGCTCAATAATAGTAACAGTGAAGCTGATCTTGGAGTCGTAGGAGACATTCCCTTAAAGAGGAGCCAGCCGTGGGCAGCAGCTGCCAAAAAAGCCAACACAGTCCTAGGCTGCATCAACAGAGGGATAGAATCAAGATCCCGTGAAGTGTTAATACCACTTTATCATGCCTTGGTAAAGCCACCCTTGGAAGACGGCATCCAGGTTTGGTCGCCACAATGTAAAAAAGTTGTGGAGACTCTAGGAAGAGTGCAGAGAAGAGCAATAAAGATGATTAGGGGACCGGAGGCTAAAACATATGAAGAACAGTTGCAGGAACTGGGCATGGCTGGTTTAATGAAAAGAAGGACTAAGGGAGACATGAGAGCAGTCTTCCAATATCTCAGGGGCTGCCACAAAGAAGAGGGAGTCAAGCTATTCTCCAAAGCACCAGAGGGCAGGACAAGAAGCAATGGTGGAAACTAATCAAGGTTTCCTCCCCAGCTCAAGGTTGACTCAGCCTTCCGTCCTTCCCAGGTCAGTAAAATGAGGTACCAGATTATTGGGGCAATAGGCTGCCTGTGGAAACCACTTAGAGAGGGCTGTAAAGCACTGTGAAGCAGTATATACGTCTAAGTGCCATTGTTAGCACTTTTTGCACATGGTTTACTACAGTCTATCATCTGAAATAAGCAGAAGCCCTACCAGCAAACATGGTCCATTAAAAAAACAACAATAATTCACAACGCTATATTTTTAAGGAAAGAATGGATGAGAAATTCATTGCAAAATGAAATCTACTTTCATTCATTCACCAGCCTGCTAATGCAATATTGTCCAACCAGAGGAGGAGGAGGAGGAGGAGGAGGAGGAGGAGGAGGAGGAAGAGGAGGAATCATCTGCCAACTATAATTAATGCAGTAACCTTCTTGGTTTCTCCTCCTCCTTTTTTGGGTGGGTGGGAGGATGGGGGGGGGGGGAAGAAACATAATGCAATTTTCCCTTGGCCCAAAGGGGATAATATTCAATCAGTATTAGTGCTTTTCTTTGTAAATTAATCTCAACCATCTAGCGTACAATTACAGCCTTTTCTTCCAAATCTTACGTTTCAGCAGATGGATGGCTTGAGGGCATGTTTTATTCCAGGTATGGAGTTAATTGAGGGATTCTTATGTTGTGAACTGAGAACTTTGCATTATTGCTGAAAAAACTTGTTTCCCCCCCTCCCTCTTCTGCTTCTGTCTTTGGGTTAGAAAAGGATTGGCAAATGATGAACGTTGAATAATAGGGTTAGAAGGGGAGCTTCGAGGTCTTCTAGTCCAACCCTATGCTCAGGGAGGAGACCCTATGCCGTTGATCCTATGCAGCCCCTGAGATATTGGAAGACTGCTATCATGTCTCCCCATGTCCTTCTTTTCATTAATATTCTTATTCTCTTCTATATTCCACTCTACTCCACTCCACTCCATTCTCCATTCCATATTTTGTATTGTATTGTATTGTATTGTATTGTATTCTCTCCTCTCCTCCTCTCCTCTTCTCTTCTATTCCATTCCTCTCTTTTCTATTCCTATTCCTATTCTTATTCTCTTCTATATTCTACTCTACTCTATTCTACTCCATTCCATTTCATTCTATTCTCCATTCCATATTTTCTATTCTGTTCTATTCTATTCTTATTCTATTCTATTTCCTGTTAACCATGAAAGGACACCGCCCATCAAGAACCTGTGCCCAAGGAAAATCAAATCAATATTGTTGTTAGCCATGATTTCCTGAAGAAACCGGGGTCAACCTTGAAAGCTGGCAAAATACTCATTTTTTTCCCCTTCACTTCTCCAGAAATAAATGGGAACACAATGAAAAGTCCGGAGGGGAAGCAATAAAACATAAGTTCAACACCCCCCCCCCCCAAACACTCCTGAAAAACTATGCTTTCCTTCCTGGGATAGATTAACATATGCTGAGCTAAACACAAACCACCTTTTTATTTACTAGCTGCATTCTTCCTCAAAACTTCAGCAGCTGTCGAGTTTTGAATAGCCCGGGAGGAAAAAGGAAAGAAGTTTTAAGAAAACTGGCACCAAGTTTAGGTTTGAGCTATAGATATGTTCACTCTGTTTTTATTTGGAGGGTGGGAGAGAGAGACACAGCAATCCCATCCCCTCTCAAGCACTGGAGGCTGTAGAATGCACAACCCCAAAATTAGAAATAAATGAGAGCAAAAATGGTGAGTCCTAAAATATAATAGCTGGGGATAAAGGACAGGTGTTTTTCGTTTTTTTTTTTTTTTTTTTTTGCAAAGGGAGGGCATTTAAATATGTATTAATTAAATTTTTTTAAAGGGAAGTCTGTTGGGTGGAATGGGTGGAAACTAATCAAGGAGAGAAGCAACTTAGAACTAAGGAGAAATTTCCTGACAGTTAGAACAATTAACCTCTGGAACAGCTTGCCTCCAGAAGTTGTGAATGCCCCAACCCTGGAAGTCTTTAAGAAGATGTTAGATAGCCATTTGTCTGAAATGGTATAAGGTTCCTGCCCACGCAGGGGGTTGGACTAGAAGACCTCCAAGGTCCCTTCCAACTCTGCTATTGTATTGTATTATTGTATTGTATTGTTGCCTTGAAGGGTCAGCAGAGTGATTCCCCCATTTCTTAAGTCGAGGGAGAATGGCTGATAGAAGATACAGGGGGAAGTAATGGGTGGAAGCATATCAAGGAGAGATCGAACTTAGAACTATGGAAGGAGAAACTTCCTGACACTGAGAACAATTGATCAGGGGAATTGGCTTGCCTCCAGAAGTTGTAGGTGCTCCATCACTTTTCAAGAAAAGACGGGAGACCCACTTGTTTGGGATGGTGTCGGGTCTCCAGCTTAAGCAGGGGGTTGGACTAGAAGACCTCCAGGGTCCCTTCCAACTGTTGATCAGTGGAACAACTTGCCTCCGGAGGTTGTGGAGGTTTTTTTTTAAGAAAAGCCCCAACAACCACTGAAATGGACTTGAGTCACCTACTTGAGCAAGGGTTGGACTAGAAGACCTCCAAAGTCCCTTCCAACTTTGTTCTTCTACATTCTGTAAGTTTCCTTAAAAACCTAGAACAGCTTTTCCATTTTTTTAAATTTTTAAACAAGAGAAAGAATACGCTGCCAACCTGTTGTGGCACGCAATTGGAGCTGGCAACAGATTCGGACAGTGAGGAGGTTGGGGAGGAACATGGGCCAGTCCTGAAGGCTGGGGAAGGCTTGGACGAGGGCTCTGCATCAGGGGTAGAGAGGGGGTCAAAGCTGCCTGACAGTGATCAGGTGCCTACGGAGCTAGACATCAGTGTGGCAGAGGAACAGCTGGAGCCTGTTCCCAGTGTGCGCATGCACAGAGCTGCCAGAAGAAAAGAACATGAAAAAGAGCTAATGAATCAGGGTAGACTTGGGAGTAAAGCCACAGGTGGATGGTGAATGGCCCTTCCCATAGGAAATAAAAGAGGAGCGAAAGGGGAGGGGGCTTTTGCAGGAAACCATTCGTTCATTCCTCCATTTCAGGAGTGTGAAGATCTGTCCATGAATCTCAGAGACTCTGTGCCCAGCCTTTCCTTCCACAGCGCCTCCTTTGGGAAAATATTGACAGGGCAGCTTTCCAAGCTAGATAAGGTCTGTAGTCATAAATACTCCTTTGAAAGACTTGCTGAACGTGAATGAAGGGAATTCACGTTTGTTTAATAAAGGGTTTTTTGTCAGGACCAGCACCCTGCCTCGCACTTTTTGGGAAAGCCTAGGTCAGAACATAACCTTCTGCTAATTTTTAACGGACAAAATTTAAACTCAGGGGCAGGAGGAGATATCCAAGATCCAGGTACCGTTCTAAAATTAGGTTACCCCATGTGACAAAGTCTGCATACATGAGTGAGCTTCGTGTGCGTGCAGATCAGGGGTGGGTTCCTGCCAGTTCTAAGCTCTCCTATAGAAGAGGTTCCACAAATCCACAGTGCCGTTTAGAACCGGTTCCAGCTCCCTCCCTCCCTCCCCCCGCCCGTCCGCCCATCCTCAAGAGGAAGAGCGAGAGGAGGAATTCTGGGGGTTGAAGTCCACAAGTCTTCAAGCTGTCAAGTTTGAATACCCCTGGGAGGTTTTCTCCCTAAAAGGTTAGGGGTGCGAGGGTCTTGTCACTTGGCAGCTTTAAGACTTGCGTGCTTCAAATGCCAGAGTTCCTGAGCCAACATGACTGGAGGAGGAATTCTGGGAGTTGAAGTCCACAAGTCTTAAAGCTGTCAAGTTTGAACACCCCTGGGGGGTTTTCTCCCTAAAAGGTTAGGAGTGCGAGGGTCTTGTCACTTGACAGCTTTAAGACTTGCGTGCTTCAAATGCCAGTTTCTGAGCCAACATTTTGATTGCTAAGCAAGAGCGTTGTTGAGTGAGTTTCGTCACATTTTGCACATTGGCCACTCCCACCCAGTCACATGACTGCCAAGCCACTCCCATCCAGTCACATGGCCGTCAAGCCACTCCCACAAAGCAGGTCACACTTACAGAAGAGGTTCTAAAAAATTTTGAAACCCACCACTGGTGCAGATGTATATTTATTTCCCTGCAGAAATGCTTATTTTTCTCAATAATGGCACTTTCCATTCTCGAGGTGGGGGGAATAAAATAACATCCTGGGTTCCATCCATCAAAGGGCTGTAAACTCATCCTGATTCCCACCCACCCCTCTATTATTTCGCTTTATCACTTCCCCCTCTGGAATCCATTCCTGATTTATCATATCCAAAGGAGAAACCGCTGCAAAGCATCCAACGACAGATGAGTCTTTTGCTGCGTGTGTCCTTTCCCTCCCTCCACACCATCCTTCACTGCAGGCGAAGGGAAAGAAAACCGAAAATCCGACATCGGCTTTCTCCGGTTGGAATTAAAGCCGGATGATCTGTTTTATCAATTTATAACAACTTCGGTGCCGATCAAGCTTTCCCGGGGCTCGCTGTCAATACAGCCGCGATGAAATTCTACGTTCTGTTTGCCGAGGACCACATCCTGAAGTTTGTCGTCTGGATGCCTCGTTTTTGGTCTCGGCAAATCGATCCCGAGCAAACACATTTTTTTAAAATTTATTTTAATCACATTTATATCCTGCCCTTCTCCACGAAGGATCCAGGGTGGCGCACAGGAATTTAAAAACATATAAAATTACAACATCTCGGCAGGTCAGTTAAATTGGCCGCGGTGAGAACACAAAACGGCCTGGTTTGGCTGTTTTAATTTCCGCGCAACGACTCTCCACAAGAAGCCGTGAACAGAAGAGGTTAAGGGGTCCGGAATGACCCCTGGCGGCGTTCTCGTAGGCCCAGGTTCTACTTCAGGGGACTCTTTTTTTTAATTACCAGAATAATGTATTTTTCTAGCCTGGGAGAGCATTTCCCGGCGTTGTATTTTGCAATGGGGAAATAAGATTTGTTCCCGCGAACAAGAGCAGATCTGGCTACGGGTGTTGTAACACGGCGCTAGAAAATTCACCGGGGCCTACCGGAAGCATACTATACTATTCGCCTCTTCTAAGGAGGCTTATCAGCACCCTGTCGCTAAAGATAAGGACAGGCTTGCGGTGTTTCGGAATCTCAATTGCACGAAATCGCCTGCAGTGTTGTTCCCATTCGCCAGCCTGAAAAAAAATCTACTTTGTTGCACGGAGCGACTGTTCAAACTTACAACGGCACTGAAAAAGTTACTTATGACCATTTCTCGTACTTACAACCGTGGCAGAGCAGGGTACTTAAGCCAAATGGTTCGGTTGCGATTGGCAACACGTGGGACTGATCGGGGTAGGTTGTATAATGGTAAAATATAATTTTATCATATTTCATTTATCTGTATATTAAATTATTGTATTTTATTCCGATTTCATTTTAAACTGTATTTTATTCCGATTTGATTTTAAATCCTATTTTATCCTGATTCCATTTTAAATTGTTCTTTATCAGATTTTAGTAATCCTTTGTGTCTGGAACCCTGCACTTTGATGTGGCCCAAGGGCTAATCAATAAAGTAAACTAGCTAATTGTTGCAGCATCCCTGCGGTTACGTGATCAAAATTTATTTATTTTATTTTATTTTATTCAATTTATATAACCGTGCCTATCTCCCCAGGGGGACTCAGGGCGGTGCACAGGAAATTAAAAAGAAATACAAAAAACATAACAATAACAAGACTATAATAAATAAGACTACATACTAAAAGCATATTAAATTCGTGGTGCCCTGTGCTAAAAGGTACCCTAAAACCTACTGACCCATTGAAATCCAATTAAAACAATTTAAAACTCAGTCTACCAGTAGTTACGGGGGCCTAGGCCTGGCCGGCTAGAGGGAAGAGATGTGTCTTCAGGTGTTTAGATACTTGGCAACTGGCAAGTACTTATGTCGGTTGCAGTGTCGCAAAGGGTGTGTGTGTGTGTGTGTGTGTGTGTGTGTGTGACATGATCTCCTTGTGAGACCTTCTGATAAGCAAAGTCAATAGGGAAGCCCGATTCCCTTAACAAATGTGGCAAGGAAAGTGAAAGTAAAATGTGGCAAAACTCACTTAACGGAAATTTTGGGGCTCCATTGGAGTTACAGCACCATCAGGGACTTTATGGCCCAGATTCACTTAGCAATCTTGTCACCAGCTTCACATCTGATGATGTGAGTCACACAGATGATGTGATTATCTATCTATCTATCTATCTATCTATCTATCTATCTATCTATCTATCTATCTATCTATCTATCTATCTATCTATCTATCTATCTATCTATCTATCTATCATCTATCTATCTGAATGCATTTATGGATAAATCTAAAGCTGGGGAGGAAAGCCATGGCAAATCTAGACAGCATCCTAAAAAGCAGAGACATCCCCCTGCCAATAAAAGGGCGTCTAATCAAGGCGATGGTTTTCCCAGTTGCAATGGATGGCTGTGAAGGTTGGACCGTAAGGAAGGCTGAGCGCCAAAGAATGGAGGCCTTTGAAATCTGGTGCTGGAGAAGACTCCTGCATTGAGTCCCTTGGACTGCAAGGCCATCCAACCGGTCGGTCCTAGAGGAGATCCACCCTGGCTGCTCTTTAGAAGGCCAGATCCTGAAGAGGAAACTCAAAGACTTTGGCCACCTAAGGAGAAGGAAGAAGGACTCCCTGGAGAAGAGCCTCATGCTGGGAACGATGGAGGGCAAAAGAAGAAGAAGGGGACGGAAGAGAAGGAGGTGGCTGGATGGAGTCACCGAAGCAGCCGGCGTGAGCTTCAATGGACTCCAGAGGATGGGAGAGGACAGGAAGGCCCGGAGGAACGTGGTCCATGGGGGTCAGGATGGGTCAGACACGACTTTGCAACTAACAACAACAACATGGATAAAGGAATCTTCTATGTTGTTGTTTTTTAAAAGAACCACAGCAAGAACCATCATAAAATTTGGGCAAAAGTCACGGAACAACTCTTTTGCTTCGCAAGTCACTTTTGAGCTCACTTGTGGTCTCCCAATAGGATGCCACTTTGATAGTGGAAAGATAGACCAGGACAAACAGGTGGGTGGACCTGTGACATTCGCAACTCAGATCGCACCTGCACAGCAGGAAATCGCAAAGCCACAAACGTGTGATCCTTTGGGTGCCTCAGATGTTCCCCTTAAAGTGTGAACTTCAACTTTCAGAAGTCTAAGCAGGGACCGCAGTGGCTTTGTCACATGACGTTTGCAAAGTTCACAGGAAGGCTGCCAAGATGGCGAGGAGTGTAGAAACCAAGCTTTGAGGAGGAAGAGATATTGGTTGTGGCCCGCCAGCTGACAGCGGAGAGGGTGGCAGATTCAGACCGTGAGGAGGGTTGGGGAGGAACCTGGGCCAGTCCTGGAGTCTGGAGAAGGCTCTGATGAGGGCTCTGTGTTGGAGGCAGAGAGGGGGCCAAAGCCGTCTGACAGACACCAGAGTCAGATATCAGTGGGGCCGAAGAACAGCTGGAGCCTGTTCGCAGTGTGCGCATGCGCAGAGTTGCCAGGAGAAGGGAACAGCTAAGGAACAAGGGCTGACTCGGGAGGAAAGGAACAATGTGGACGGTGAATGGCCCCTCCCATAGGGAATAAAGAGGAGCAAAAGGGGAGTGGAGTTTTCAGGAGACAATTCATTCGCTTAATTAGTGTGAAGATTTGCTTATCTGAGTTTGGGCCTCACAGAGATTCCTTGCCAGGTATTTCATTTTACAGCGTTGCTACTGGAAGCTCGGCCTGACAACTGGTCTATTTTGCCCATTAAATCTTGAACGGCTTATTGCCGGAACTTTTCTGGATGTGAATGCTCGGAATTAATTAAAATAAAAAGGGCGTCGGGCCTGCAGCCATCTTTCCTTTTGGATCTTTGTCCTGCCCCACTTTCTATTATTCTACTATGTCTTTTCTATTGTGGGGAAATGGGAGGGGGGATTGTAAGGAGTTAGATGATATGTAGCCAAAACAAAATTCCTTTCTAGAAAACCAAGGTCAGCCTTTGTCTCTTTGCCCCTCTGCACCTGACCGGAACTGGAGGGGTGGAACTGCCAGCATGGCAGTGGGAGATTGGACCATGGGATGGACTTGTGGGTGTGGGGGGCAAGATCTTGAACTTTCAACTGGGTGGGGCAAACTTGGATGCTTTCTGATTCGGGTGTCCACAGATGTGCCAGCATAAATTGGAACTTTGAACAATACTTTGCCTTGGACTCTGATTTAATTTTGGATGCTATTTGGAACCCTGACAGAGGAAAAAGGAATCTGTTTCGTGATTCGGTTAAGCCTAGGTCAGAACAGTATTCTCCAAAGCAGTTGATGGCAGGAGAAGAAGGAAGCCAAGCCAAGGAGGATGCCTGATTCACTTAACAACCGGGTTACTCATTTAATGACCGTGGTGATTCATCTAACAAATGTGGCGAGAAAAGACGTAACATAGAGCAAAACTCACTTCAGAAAATTTCTTAGCCACATAAATTCAGGGCTCTATGGTGGTCGTAAGTGAAGGACCACCTGGTGCTGATGTCCTCTCTCAAGGTCAAGGTAACGGTTCCCCTCGCACATATGTGCCAGTCGTTCCCGACTCTAGGGGGCCGTGCTCATCTCCATTTCAAAGCCGAAGAGCCAGCGCTGTCCGAAGACGTCTCCGGGGTCATGTGGCTGGCATAACTAAACGTCAAAGGTGAACGGAACGCGGTTACCTTCCCACCAAAGTTGGTCCCTATTTTTCTACTTGTATTTAGAAGCTGAGACAAGTCATGGGGCTCGCTCCGTTACGTGGCATTAGGGATTCGAACCGCCAAACTGCCGACCTTTCTGAACGACAATCTCCTAGTTGTAATTGATGAACTGGATGCATTAATTGATAGGACATTCAAAAAGGCCCCCGGGCTTCAAAAATGAACGTGTCCTTCTGAATAGGAAGCAAGTTTTTTTTTTTAAAATCCTCCAATCTCTGAAAAAGTCACCCCTGTTGTACATTAATGCGATAATTAAAGGGTTAATTACATGGGCCATAAAAATAGAGCTCTGTAATTTACGGTGCACACCCACTCCCTATATTCTGGCTATAAATTTTTTTTTAAAGGGGGGGGGGTCGGAGATAAGGAAAAGCTGCAGGCTACTAAGAAGCCAACTCGCCCTCTTTAATGGGTAGTTATATGACAGGCTTCTAGTCGGCTGGTAGTAAATCAGCAGAAACATCGTTTATAGAGTTCTGGGTTTTATGATGTCATTAACTTTCCTCCTTATATTTAAGGGATAATGAAATAAAAGTCAGAGGGGTGGGGGGAGAGGAAGAAGGATCAAAAGATGAGTCCGTGCTTGACCCTAGAGATTTTCCTTCGCCCCACTCTCTTCTAAGCTACTCTTGTTTTCCCGAAAATCAAACCTCCCCGGATAATAAGCCCAGTTGGGCTTTTGAGCGCATGCACTAAAATAAGCATTTCCCCCCAAAATAAGTCCTCCCCAAAAATACTGCAACAGGGCAGCAGCCATGAGGTGACCACGTTCACTGCCTCCTGCATCTCAAAAATAATAAGACCTTGTTATGTATATGAATCCAATATATAGAATACTAACTGTACCCGGCCACGCATTGCTGTGGTCCAGTCTGGTTAAATGGCCAACCAATCTGTGTGTAGATCTACACCTGCACACGTACACACAACCACCGTATAACTCCCAACCTACCTACCTACTGTATTTCTTCCTCTCTCCCTCTACCTACCTACCTACCTACTGTATTTTTCCCTCTCTCTCTCTATCCCTCTACCTACCTACCTACTGTATTTCTCCCTCTCTCTCTCTGTGGGCCACCTGGGAGTGTGCTATCCTCTGTGCCTTGTTTTGGCCATAGTAGGCCTCCATACAGTGTGGAACTTTGGAGGCTTATTTGGTTGCTGAGGAAACGACCGTTGGAAATGTGAGGGGTGTGTGCGTGAAGCATCATAAGAAGCAGCTGGGTGGGAGGAGCTACAGGGAGGTGAAAACCTGAGAAGGGCGTACCTTTTACGTTTGTGCTGCTTGCACATGACACACATGTGCCAGCCACAAAAAAAGGTATGTATTATATCATCGGAAGTCCTTGGGAACATTGTGTGAAAATTTGGTGTCAATCGGTCCAGTACTTTCTGAGATTAGCAGCTTTGCACAAACTATTTTACATTTTTATTTATATAGATTTTGTTCAAAATGAAGGAATAACAATAACAGTTGAATAAATGATGTGCAATGATAATAATGTATTTATATATATATTTGATGGACAATTTGTGATTTTTATATATAACTGAAAGTGGTGATTATGGAAAGGATGCAGAAACGCCTGGAAACAAATGACACGCTGTATGTATTCGAAGAAGGTTTTAGGTTTTATGTCTTGTCTTTGTCTAAAAATAAAAACTTTTGCAAAAAACAATAATAATAATAATAATAATAAGACCTCCCCGAAAATAAGGCCAAGCGCTTATTTCAGCAGGTGGGTCAAAAGAAAATAAGACCCTGTCTTATTTTGGTGGAAACACGGTACCATTTAAAAAGTGGGAGGAAGAAAAGTCTACGTAAAAGGAGGGCTTCTCTATGCATTCAAACACAGCTCAACGAAAGGCGGCTTGTCTGCATGGAACATAACCATCAAGATGATTGTCTACCATTACAGAGAATCGAACAGCTTCCAATTTCTCACAGGAAATGGGTTTTGTTTTCTTTTTTTGCCGGTCTATTCACATAATGAATGGAGATATAAAGTTGATGGAGGAGAAGATGAGAGACCCTCTGGGTGGTTTTTTCGGGGATGCTTTGAGTCATTTTTTTTTTAAAGAAAGAATGCGGAACTTTAGCGTGGAGGAGCAGGGGGAGAGGAGAAAGGGAAGCTGCAGAAATGGGAGGTTGATTCTTTGCGTGAGTTGGCACTAAAAAAAAATATCGTCACACAGGAAGGAAAAGGGGAAGGGAAGGGCCAGGGAAGGAGAAGAGGAAGAAGGAAAAGGGGAGGAGAAGAGAAGAGAAAGAGGAAAAGAAAGGGAGGTATGGATTGATGGGTGAAAAGAAGGATGGAAGGATGGGAGCGAGGGAAAAGGAAGGAAGGAAGGGAAGGGAGAGAGAAAGAAAGAAAAAAACAAAAGAAAGAACACAAGAAAGAAAGAAAGAAAGAAAAAAAGAAAGAAAGAAAGAAAGAAAGAAAGATGTTAATACCACTTTATAATGCCTTAGTAAGACCACACTTGGAATATTACATCCAGTTTTGGTCACCACGATGTTGAGTTTCTAGAAAGAGCTACAATGATGATTAGGGGACTGGAGGCTAAAACATATGAAGAACGGTTGCAGGAACTGGGTATGTCTAGTTTAATGAAAAGAAGGACTAGGGGAGACATGATAGCAGCCTTCCAATTTCTTAGAGGCTGCCCCAAAGAAGAGGGAGTCAAATTATTCTCCAAGGCACCTGAAGGACAAGAAGCAATGGGTGGAAACTAATGAAGGAGAGAAGCAACTTAGAACTAAGGAGAAATTTCCTGACAGTGAGAACAATTAATCAGTGGAACTACTTGCCTCCAGAGGTTGTGAATGCCCCAACACTGGAAGTTTTAAAGATGATGTTGGATAACCATTTGTCTGAAATGACGCTTTCCTGCTTGAGCAAGGGGTTGGACTGGATGACCTCCAAGGCCCCTCCCAGCTCTATTCTGATTGATAATCAAGCAAAGCCATCATTTCCACATCACTTAGATCTTAGATAAACTGCATTCACACCTCCAAAGGATGAGCCGTGTGGAAGAAGAGGGGTGGGGAGGAAAAACACTCAGCTGCAGCCCATTTCTGAACTTTTACATTTGTCATGGTTCTCCCAAGCATTAAGACAGAATGAGGAATGAGCGATGCCAAAGGAGAAAATTTGCTACTGTCAAAGTTATTTAGTTATTCATTTACAAATAGGATGTGATGGAACTAAAGAAGGAGAAGGCGATAGATTAACTGGCCCGCTATTTTATTTTATTTTATTTTATTTTTAAACGCCTGGCGGTCTCTGGTTGCAAATCTTTCTAATCGAGTTAGGGGTGGAGCGAAGGTTATTTTTTACGTATTAGGGAGATTCAGCCTTATTTTAATTAATCCAAGTCCAGGTTTTTAATTAGCGGTCGGGCTGGAGGGCTTGACGGTCTGTAGAAATAAGTGTTTATTCCAGCAGGGTTTCTCCTCCACTCCCCCCATCCATCTTTCCTTCTTTTACATCTTTTAAATCATCTGATTATTTCTAAGAACAATGAAATTCACATCAAGAATTTTCATTCTCCAGGAGGAGGAGGAGAGCCTGCTAAACTCCTTAAACCCACTGAATTTTATTGACGACGCTGGTCCTGAATTTTGCAGAAAGGGTCTTTTCACGGATTAAAAATCCTCTTTTGGGGAAAAAAAGAGAGTCTTTTTAAAAAAAAATCTCTTTCATGAAAAACGACGACAGAAAAAGCAAAAGGCAGCATTTCAAAAGGAACCATCCCCAACGCACCCCGGCTGTCCATCTCGTCTTCCCCGCCTGGGAAAATTAAGAATTTTTTTTTGCATCCCCCTCCTGGACCGTATTAATCGGGGATGGAGGGGAGGGAGAAAGCACCCCGTAGCCCTGTTCAGCCAGTGGAAATTATTTCGGAAGGGTTGGGAAACGAAACACACACACACACACACACACACACAAAGGGAGGCCGCCGAGGCTTGCTACAAGATGGATGCTCCATGGGGCCTGCTGTGGCGAAGAGCATTTGCAACCCGTTGCTAGCGGCAACCGTCCTGGACGCAGCATGGGGCCGAATCGTGGGCTTAGTGATGGTGGTGGTGGCTGTAGCAACAACAACGAAGAAGCTCTCGCATGGGGTGGGAAGAGAAATAAATAGACTTTTCAGCCTGGACAGGTCTCACGAGAGGATTTCGACACAAAGGGGTCTTTTGGGGTGGGGGGGAACCCCTCCCTAGAATTATCAGTCCTTTGATAGCTTCCCAACCGAGCTATTAGCTTCTGTTACTAATTTGCAGTGCATGCTAAGGAACAGGAACACCTGCAGCCGCCTCCTTGGGTGCGCTGCGGGAAAAGGGCTTTATTATTAGTTTTTTAAAAAAATATTTTTTTTTAAAAGGGGGGGGGGGAAGGAAAGGGGATAAATACGAAGGGAGAAAAAAGGAGGCCTGGACCCACCATAGAAAAGGGGAAATATGACCTAGGGTTATTGTCTTTTGTTGCTGTTTTGGAAAGAAAGTCAATGGTTTGATTTTTAAAAAGTTTGATTTAAATAAATAAATAAATAAATAAATGTGTGTGTGTGTGTGTGTGTGTAGGTCTTTAGAGGGTGCCACAAAGAAGAGGTGGTCAAACTATTCTCCAAGGCACCTGGGGGCAGGACAAGAAGCAATGGGTGGAAACTCATCAAGGAGAGAAGCAACTTAGGACTGAGGAGAAATTTCCTGACAGTTAGAACAATTAACCTCTGGAACAGCTTGACTCCAGAAGTTGTGAATGCCCCAACCCTGGAAGTCTTTAAGAAGATGTTAGATAGCCATTTGTCTGAAATGGTATAAGGTTCCTGCCCACGCAGGGGGTTGGACTAGAAGACCTACAAGGTCCCTTCCAACTCTGCTATTGTATTGTATTGTATTGTATTGTATTGTATTGTATTGTATTGTATTGTATTGTATTGTATTGTATTGTATTGTATTGTATTGTATTTGGTTGTTCGGGTTTTCTCCCGCGTACAATTGGAAATATCTTCACGACGTTTCGATGAAGTCTCATTCATCATCTTCAGGCTGGTGCTTTCAGGAGCAACTTATAACTTATCTCCAAAAGACAAAGAACCAAGGGATGGAAACCAATGAAGGAGAGAAGCAACTTGAAGTCAAGGAGAAACTTCCTAACAGTGAGGACAATTAACCAGTGGAAGGGCTTGCTTTCAGAAATTATGGGTGCTTCATCACTGGTGGTGTTTAAGAAGAGACTGGACTGCCATCTGTCTGAAATGGTCTCCTGCTTGAGCAGGGGGTTGGACTAGAAGTCCTCCAAGGTCCCTTAAAGCTCTATTCTGATTGACTGATTAATTGAAATGGCCCAGGATCTCCTGTTTGTGCAGGGGGCTGGACTAGAAAACCTCCAAGGTCCCTTAAAGCTCTATTCTGATTGACTGATCAATTAAAATGGTCTAAAGTCTTCTGCTTGAGCAGGGGGTTGGACTAGAAGACCTCCAAGGTCTCTTAAAGCTCTATTCTGATTGAAGGCTCACCAATAAACTGAAATTAATAGTTACTAACACTACTAATAATGGCAATTAGGAAAGAAGAGGATGAAAATTTGTTTGGGTAACAGTAAGAAGTCAAGATGGGTGGCATAGAAGTCTAATAAATAAATAAATGAGGAATAAAAAAATAAATAAATAAAGAATAAAGGTAAAGGTTCCCCTTGCAGGGAGCAGTGCTCATCTCTGTTTCAAAGCCGAAGAGCCAGCGCTGTCCGAAGACATCTCCGTGGTCATGTGGCCGGCATGACTCAACGCCAAAGGTGCGCAGAACGCTGTTCCCTTCCCACCAAAGGTGGCTCCTATTTTCCTACTTGCATTTTTAACATGCTTTCGAACTGTTAAGTTGGCAGAAGCTGGGACAAGTCACAGGAGCTCACTCTGTTATGTGGGCGCTAGGGATTCGAACCGCCGAACTGCCGACTTTTCTGATCGACTAGCTCAGCGTCTTAGCCCGAGCCACTTAAATAAAGAATAAGGACATCCAATTTAACTCAAGAGTACAGGCAGTTCTCAGTTTACAACCATTTCATTTAATGACCGTTACGACAGGTCTGAAGAAAGTGACTTATGACCGTTTCTCACACTTACGACCATAGCAGCCTCCCCCACAGTCATGTGATCTAAGTTCAGGCGCTTGGCAACTGGCATGTATTTATGATGGTTTCAGTGTCCCCGGGTCAAGTATTCCCCTTTGGTGACCTTCTGACCAGCAAAGTCAATGGGGAAGCCAAGATTCACTTACTAACTTCACAACTGCAGGGATTCACTTAAGAACGGAGGAAAGAAAAGTTGCAAAACGGAACAAAATTGACTTAAGAACTGTCAACTGCTTAGCCTCAGAAATCTGAGGCTCAATTCAATTTCAGTTTATTACCGTCAGAGACCAGAACAGATATAAATTAAAAATTCAAAATAAAATAATAAATAAATAACAGGTAAAATGTTTTATACTATTGATTTTTATCGTTGCCTGTACACTGCCCTGAGTCCCGAAAGGGAGAAGGGCGGTATAAAAATGTAAATAATAATAATAATAATAATAATAATAATAATAATAATAATAATAATAATAATACCTATGATGAAATCCAGTTTTATTATTTTATTCTAAAATTTGTGTATTTACTGAGTGTTTTTATTTGTTCTGGTTATGATGACAGCAATAAACTAAAATTGAACTGAACTGATTGCAAAAGTTAATAAACGGATTGAAGGAAGGGGCTTCCCAATTGTAGTCGTAAAACAAGGACCAGTTGTAATTGGTTGGATGAGGCTTTGTTTCCATTTTTTTAAAATCCTCGCTGGCCTCAAAGAGCGGAAGCAAAACCTTTGATATGCTGAAATGTTGGGCTAGAGTCGATTTTATTAGGAACAGAGTTTTTAAATTAAGGCTCAACCTCTCTGCTTAACTTTTCTTTTCTTTTTTAATTCCGCATCTGGAAACAATATTAATCCTCTGGAGCTGAAGTTTTTTAAGTTGTTCGCCAGCAAAAAAAAAAAAAAAATGCTAAAGAAGACAATGAGGAAAAAAAGTTGGTAGGCAGATCTTTTAAAAAAGAAAAAAAATGACTTGTTTAAAAAATAAATAAATAAATACACACCACAAACATTTTGGAAAAGGCGATGATTTTTGCTCCTGCGAGAATGGTGAAAAATAATGATTCTTTAGCTACTTAAGGGCCGGAAATTCCTGACAAATTGCACATTAAAAGTGGCTAGGCCTGCAGGGCCATTCAAAACAGTCTTTTGTGCCTGCTGGCTGGGACAATTTTACGGACTGGAGCCACGGGGAGAAATCCAAGCAAAAGATCCCAGTTGTTGTTTTCTGTATTAATGATGGAGTTGACATGTGTATTAATGGCTGGGCATAATATAAATGAGCTGCTTCTCTAGAGCTAGAGGGGGAGTTTCTTGGAATAAGTTGCTTAATCTTCTAGTCTAAAAATAAAACCCTGTCATTCGCAGATGGCTAGGTGACCTCCGAGGTCCCTTCCAACTCTGTTTATCTGTTAAAAAGATGTGCGTTTTCAAAATTTTGGAAACTAACGTATTTTTTGGAGTATAAGATGCACCAGAGTATAAGACGCACCAAGATTTTGAAGAGGCAATTTAAAAAAAAAAAGGGTTTGCACTCTGCAGACCTCCCCAAAATGGCTCATTTGTTGTGTGTGCAAAAATGAGCCTGTTTTTTGTCCAAAAAAGCCTTTAGGTTTCCAGTGTGCTCCTGGGGGGTTGGGGGGGGGGAGGCAAAACGAGCAAAAACTGGCCCGTTTTTCACTCATTTTTTCCCTCCCCAGCCCCCAGGAGCACTCTGGAAGCTTCCTAAAGGCTATGGACGGCCATTTTTGCACTGATGTTGTTACCTAGTTGGGCCATGAAACGTCCACAAGAAAACCACCAAGCTCAGAGAGCACCAAGGACCCCACAATTCAACCCCGAGCTAACAAATATTCTCTTCTATTCAGATGCTGAATGTATCCAAAAACCTACCAAAAATCTTAGCTGAGTTCCTCAGATCAACTTGTGAGATAGATAGGCAGGCAGGCAGGCAGAGATGAGAAAAAGAATAGATGGATGGATGGAGGGGTAGGTAGGTAGGTAGATAGATAGGACAGAGGTGAGAAAAAGAATGGATGGTTAGATGGATGGATGGAGGGATATGAGAGAGAGTCTGGAGTAGATGATAGATAAGATAGATAGACAGAGGGATGGAGGTACAGGACAGAGATGAGAAAGAGAATGGATGGATGGATGGATGGATGGATAGATAGATAGATAGATAGATAGATAGATAGATAGATAGATAGATAGATAGATAAGATAGATAGGACAGAGATGAGAAAGAGAAGGGATGGATGGATGGATATGAGAGAGAGAGTAGATGATAGGTAAGATAGATAGAGGGATGGAGGTACAGGACAGAGATGAGAAAGAGAATGGATGGATGGATGGATGGATGGATGGATGGATGGATGGATGGGTGGGTGGGTGGGTGGGTGGATGGATGGATGGGTGGGTGGGTGGGTAGGGTGGGTGGGTTGCTATGTGGAATGCAGACCCGCGTTCCACATAGCAATGTTTAAGAATTTTTCTAGCAAGCGAGAAACACTTTGGCTACGTCTGGCCAAGCTTTATAATTGGAGGAAAATATTTGACAACTACTCACACATGCAGCAACAGCAGTTGCCACTCATTTGGAAGAGATAAGCAGAGGGAAGAGACTCTGCCAGGATGCCAGCACAACCACACAAGCACATGGAAGCACGTCTCGGGAGGCATTGGGGGGGTGGAGTGGGGAGGGGGAGAGGAAAGCTGGTGACAGGACCAATCCCAAAGATCACCAGAGAGACAGAGAGGGAGCTGCACTTCAGAGGCTGGAAGAGAGACAGATGGCCTTTATGGCACTCTGGCAGCAGCTCCTATTTGTGGATTACGCTCGTTCAAGATGTCAGCCGGCAGAAGCCAAGAGCAGGAAAACCCTCTTTAAAAACCATTTATTAGAAAAGGCAAGAGGAAGAATGCCAAAGACCCTGGGAAAGAAGACGCCGCTCAGAAAGTTCAAGAGAATTTCACTCAGGAGACCTACAAGGGATCCTTGGCTCCTTCAAAAGATCTACAGTATCTTCTTATTGCTGGATTCCCCAATTATTATTATTTTTTTTTTTGCATTCTTCCTTTGCATCCAACCTGAGAAAGAAGACAGAGATTCTTCTCCTTCCAGCTAAAGGGTGCAAGGAAATCCTTATGATGCTCTTTAATTGTGTCATGAAACACCTGCAGGAAAGGCACCAAGCTTAAGAGAACACCAAGGACCCCACAATCCTCTACCTCCCCTCCCTTCTAGCACTGAAGATGTTACCTAGTTGGGTCATGAAACATCTGCCAAGAAACTACCAAGCTCACAGAGCACCAAAGACCCCATAGTCTTCCTCCTCTTCCTCCTCCTCTCTCCTCTTTAACACTGATGATGTTACCTAGTTGGGTCATGAAACATCTGCCAAGGAACAACCAAGCTCAGAGAGGACCCTACAGTTCAACCCCGAGCTGCCAATATTCCCTTCCATCAAAATCCTCCTGGAGCAGCCCATCGTTTTTTTCTAGCTCTGGGCGACATTAACAAACCATCAACCCTTGAATTCTCTCAAGCATCGTTTAGGAGACGGTGAGCTCTCTCCAAGGTGATCCTCCACAAGGGAGGTTTCAAGTGTACAGCGATGATTCAGGAGATGAATGCAGCCATCTACTTCTCAAGTGCAGTGACCTTGAAAAGCATTCGTGTAAGAGGGCCATGTTCTAAGAGCATCAATGGAAGGGATGTTAGGTTTTCCCTCAAAAACGCGGGTGGGGGAAAGAAACGAAAGAGACAATTCCAGGTCAACGGAACACAAGTACAGCTTAGCCCAGGGGTGGGCAAACTTTGCAACTTTAAGTCTGAAGGACTTCAGCTCCCAGAATTCTCCAGCCAGCAAAGCTGGCTAGAGAAGTCTGGGAGCTGAAGTCCTTCAGACTTAAAGTTGCAAAGTTTGCCCACCCCTGGCTTAGCAGCTCTTGATAAGAAAAGAACGTTGAGTTGAATGATGAAAGATTGCGAGAGATCTGCAGAAAAAAAACCTTAATTTTGGGGGTCAGGAGGTACCATTAGAAGCATTAAGGAGGTCTAACAAGAATTAAATACTTTTCTACTATTTACAGAATATAGACTGTGGAATCACATATAGAGAATCATATAGAGTTGGAAGGGATCTCCGAGGTCTTCTAGTCCAACCCCCTGCTCAGGCAGGAAGCCCTATATCGTTTCAAACAAATGGTTGTCCAATCTCTTCATAAAAGTCTCCAGTGATGGAGCTTCCACAACTTCTAGAGGCAAACTGTTCCACTGGTTAATTGTCCTCGGTGTTAGGAAGTTTCTCCTTAATACCAGGTTGCTTCTCTCCTTGATGAGTTTCCATCCATTGCTTCTTGTTCTGCCCTCAGGGGTTTTGGAGAAGATCTTGACTCCCTCTTCTTTGGGGCAGCCCCTGAGATTTTGGAACACTGCTTTCATGTCTTGCCTAGTCCTTCTTTTCATTAAATTAGACATACCCAGTTCCTGCAACCGTTCTTCATATGTTAACAGATTACAGATGATCAGAGTTGGAAGGGACCTTGCAGGTCATCTGGTCCAACCCCCTGCCCAAGCAGGAGATCCTACATCTGCCTCTACCTAGGACTGTTTTAGCCTCCTGTCCCCTAATAATCTTCATTGCTCTTCTCTGCACTCTTTCTAGAGTCTCCACATCTTTTTTACATCGTGACGACCAAAACTGAATGCCGTATTCCAAGTGTGGCCTTCCCAAGTGGCATTAACCCTTCTCGTGGTCCTGATTCTATCCCTCTGTTGATGCAGCCTAGAACTGTGTTGGCTTTTTTGGCAGCTGCTGCCCACGGCTGGCTCCTATTTCAATGGTTGTCCACTAGGACTCCAAGATCCCTTTCACAGTTGCTGCTATTGAGCCAGGTACCACCTATATTATACCTGTGCATTTGGTTTTTCTTGCCTAAATATAGAACCTGACGTTTTTTCATGATTGAATTTCATTTTGTTAGATAGTGGCCAATGTTCAAATCTGTCAAGATCCTTCCGTAACTCGAGCCTATCCTCTGGAGCAGGCATCCCCAACCTTTAGTCCCTCAGGGACCACTAAATTCAGAATTCAAAATCCCGTGGACCACTAATATGATCTGCCTATTGACTGGCTGGCTGGGTGGGGCTAGAAAGTCATGTGACTGGGTGGGCATGGCCAACGATGCCACTCATGTCGAGGGCCGCCTTCTTGGCCTCTACTTGCCCCTCACTTTGGCTCTTTGCCACCAGTGGCTCTTCCCTCCAGCCTTCACCCAGGAGGCCGAAGCAGACCCCATGTCAGAATTTCTGCCCTCCACCAACCCACACAAAATGACCCCGAAGGGGAAGACTCTCGGAGCAACACCAGCATTCATTGCACATCTCCGGCCCGGGGGCCGTAATTTGAGGACCCCTGATTTGACGACCTGATTTGACGACCATCTTTAAAGCGCTCCATGGCTCGGGACCTAGTTACTTGCGAGACCGTCTCCTGCCCCATACATCCCTTAGACCGATACCCTCCCACAGAGAGGGCCTTCTCAGGGTGCCGTCAGCCGGACAATGCCGTCTGGCGACACCCAGGGGAAGGGCCTTCTCTGTGGCGGGCCCTGCCCTTTGGAACGACCTTGCCCCCGAACTTCGCACCATCTCCGACCTCCGCCTCTTCCGCCAAATTCCTGTGCGCCGCCCTGGGTCCGTTTGGAGAAGGGCGGGGTATAAATTTAATAAAATAAAAATAAATAAATAAATAAATTAGTGCAATATAAAAAATGCAAATAACTTTTCTGTGGACCACCAAATTTTTCTCACGGACCACCAGCTTGGTGTTGTCTGCAAATCTGACCAGTTCCCCATCTATTATAAATAATTTTATTATTTAAAACAAATAAACCAAGCACCAGTCACAGGCTTAAGTGCCAGCTTCCAGGCATTTTATTACGAAATATATTTAGATTTTAGATTTTATTAAATTTATATCCCGCACCTACAGTATCTCCTATGGGACCCAGGGCGGCGCACAGGCATTTAAAAACACAATGTACAATACAAAATATCAAACATCCTAAAACCCTATTAAACCTGATACTCCTGCACTAAAAAAACCCCTCTGATTAAAAATTTGTGCAACTAACCCTCAGTCATTTATCGGGTGGATTTACCCTAAGCCGGCTTGCTGAAACAGATGTGTTTTTAAACGCTGGCGGAAAAGGCGAAGGTCCGAGGTGGTGCGTGAGATCGGGAGGTAGGTCGTTCCAGAGGGCTGGACCCGCCACAGAGAAGGCCCTTCCCCTGGGCGTCGCCAACCGGCATTGCCCGGCCGACGGCACCCGGAGAAGACCCTCTCTAAGGGAGCGGATCGGTAGAAGGGATGTGTGGGGCAGGAGATGGTCTCGCATATAACTATGCGGTCTTGCAAGGGGAAGATACCTCCTAGAATCGCATTTCAATATTAAGGGGAAAGATCCCTAAATATTTCAGAGTTTCAAATGGATGCTTCTGCCCCACGCCTGGAGGGAGCCCAATCAAAAAAACGGGCGCTTCCTCTACTTTGCAAGGACCTGCCGATCACCTGCCTATCTGCGGTGGAGCCGTTCTTGAAGGGGGGCGCCTGGGAATCCGCCAAGCGACCAGAATTGTTTTTTTACTCAACAGCACACATTGATTAGGCAGGTGGGAACCGATGCTAAATCAGCAGAAAAAAAGGCGCTCTCGCTGAACCAGAAAGCGGCCACAAACCCCAGTCAAGGGACTGACTGACCACAGAATATTATGCTGATAGCTGAAGAGGCTGAAACGTACAAACTTCCTGTTTCAGCCTTCTAACGCTCGCATGCAACGCCCGGGGGGAAATGGAAGCCTCACGAGGCCTCAGTCTGGACATGATGGACACCCCAGCAATACACTCACTGCGTGTTCTTCCAACATGTCAGAGTCATCTCTCTCTTTTTTCCCCCTTTTTCTTTTCTCTCTCTCTTTTTCTTTCTTTCTCTTTTCCTTTCTCTCTCTCCCTCTTTGTTTCTCTTTTTTTCCTCTTTGTCTTTCTTTCTCTTTGTCTTTCTTTCTCCCTCTTTTTCCCTCTCCCTCTTTCCTTTTCTTTCTGTCTCTTTTTCTTTCTCTCTCCCTCTTTCTCTTTCTCCCTCTTTTTCTTTCTCTCTCTCCCCCTTTCTCTTTCTCCCTCTCTTTTCTTTCTTTCTCTTTCTTTTTTCTCTTTCTCTCTCTCTCCCTTTTTCTTTCTCTTCTCTCTCTCTCCCCCTCTTTCTCGCTCGCTCTCTTTCTTTTTCTTTCTCTTTCTCCCTTTCTTTTTCTTTCTCTCTTTTTCTTTCGCTCTTTTTCTTTCTCTCTCTCCCATTCTTGTTCTCCCTCCCTCTCTCTCTTTTCTTTCTCTCTCTTTCCCTCTTTCTCTCTCTCTCTCTCCCCCTTTCTCCCTCTCCTCTCTCTCTTTCTTTCTTTTTCTTTCTCTCTCTCCCTCTTTCTTTTTCTTTCTCTTTTTCTTTCTCTCTTTTTCTTTCTCTCTCCCCCTTTCTTGTTCTCCCTCCCTCACTCTCTCTTTCCCTCTTTCTCTCTCTCTCTCTCCCCCTTTCTCCCTCTCCTCTCTCTCTTTCTTTCTTTTTCTTTCTCTCTCTCCCTCTTTCTTTTTCTTTCTCTTTTTCTTTCTCTCTTTTTCTTTCTCTCTCCCCCTTTCTTGTTCTCCCTCCCTCACTCTCTCTTTCCCTCTTTCTCTTTCTCTCTTTTTCTTTCTCTCTCTCTCTCTCTCTCTTTCTTTTTCTATCTCTCTGTCTCTTTCAATTTGGTCATTCTGTTAATCAGCGGAACAACTTGCCTCCTGGAGTTGGGGTGCTCCATCACCACAGTTTTTTTAAACAAGAGATCGGACAGTCATTTCTCCAGGATGGTATAGGGTCGCCTGCTTGTGCAGGGGGTTGGACTAGAAGACCTCTGAGGCCCCTTCCAGCTCTGCTCTTCTATATTCTTCTCCTTTCTCACCTCCTCTGGTCAAAATTGTTGAGAACGCAACAAAGGAAACCACAGGAAAGGGAATAAGATGACATCGCTGCCTTGAGGTTTTCCAAAGTAGATTATAATGACCGAAGCCAGGAGAACATGTTAAGTTTATGTAAATCAATAGCATCCAATTATGTTCTCGTAAACCAAGCGGGGGGGGGGGGGGGGGAGGGGAAGGCCATGTTTTCCTTTGTGACATCAACGCAAACCTCAAACTCAGCTCTTCGGAAACCAAGACGACCAAATCTGGCACGCTCTGCGTGTGTGCATGTTTGTGTGTATTGTGTGTGTGTGTGTGTGTACGCACACACACATATGTGCATGCTCATTTATGGCTTTGAGGATGAGTGAAAATTTACGGGGCATTTGATTGTAATTAAAAGCAGGACTGCGGCTTAATTTGAAGCAGAAGGGGGGGAGGGCGGCATTTCGCAAGCAAATTAAGGGAACTGTAAAAAAAAAAACCAAAATATGTTTGATGAGACACGCACACTCGCTGGGTGACTGGCACAAATGCAGGAGATACACCCCTCCGGTGCCATCAGGCCATTTGGCCTCCAAGCTGCCCTTTTTAAATTTCGTTTTTAGTTTTTGCCCTGTGCCCAGCGCTGGTAATGATTTTGCAGGATCTCAGGAACATCGAGGGAGGGCTGATCACTAGAAAGCAAGTATTGGGTAATCAAAAGCTGGCATCCTGGTGCCTTTTCCTAGGGTGCTCCCCTTCCTTTTTTTAAAACCTTAGATTAACAGAGTTGGAAGGGACCTTGTAGGTCATCTAGTCCAACCCCCACCCAGGCTGCAGATCCTACGGCATTTCTCACAGATGGCACTCCTCCAGTCTCTTCTTGAAAGCTTCCAGGGATGAAAGTCCCACAACTTCCGAAGGCAACTTCTGTTCCATCAGTTGACTGTTCTGACTGTCAGAAAATTCCTCCTTATTTCCAGGTTGAAGCTCTGCTCGATCAGTTTCCATCCATTGTTTCTCATCTTGCTTTTAAGGGTGCTTTGGAAAATAAGATTAGATTAACAGAGTTGGAAGGGACTTTGTAGGGCATCTAACCCAACCCTCTGCCCAAGCAGGAAACCATACATCATTTCTGACAGAGGGCAGTCCAGTCTCATCTTGAAAGCCTCCAGGAATGAAGCTCCCACAACTTCCCAAGGCAACTTCTGTTCCATGGGTTGATGGTTCTCACTGTCAGAAAGTTCCTCCTTATTTCTAGGTTGAATCTCTCCTTGGTCAGTTTCCATCCATTGTTCCTTGTCTGGCCTTCAGGTGCCTTGGAGAATAGCTTGATCCTCTCCTCTCAGTGGCAGCTCCTGAAATATTGGAAGATGCTCTCCTGTCTCCCCTGGTCCTTCTCTTCCCTAGACTAGCCAGGCCCAGTTCCTGCAACCATTGATCGTATGTTTTAGTCTCCGGTCCCCTCATCCTCCTGGTTGCTCTTCTCTGCACTCTTTCTAGAGTCTCAACATCTTTTTTATAGTGTGGTGACCAAAACTGGATGCAGAATTCTAAATATGGCCTTACTAAGGCTTTATAGAGTGGTATTAGTATCTCACTTCATCTTGATTGTATCCCTCTGTTGATGCAACTTAGAATTGCATTCTATCTAAGTAATCTATTACAACTATTTGCTTAGTGATCATTTAAAGTTACGACAGTACTGAAAAAAATAGACCAAGGATTGATTTTTACACTTATGATCATTACATCATCCCCATGGTCACATGACTAACATTCAGACGCTTGGCAACTGACTCATATTTATGACGGTTTGCAATGTCCCAGGGTTGCGTGATCACCCTTTTGCGACCTTCTGACAACGGGGAGGCCAGATTCACTTAACAACGGTGTGTCCAGCTTAATAACTGCAGCGGTTCACTCATCAACAATGGCCAGTGTGGTCGCAGAATGGGGCAAAACTCATTTAACAGTTGTCTTGTCCAGCAACAGAAATGTCAGGGGTCAAACTGTGGTTGTAAATCAAGGAATTATCTGTACTTTGATACTCAAGAGAGAAAGGTTTGCATTAGGCTTCCAAATCTGCCATCTTCAATTTCCTTAGTTGGAAACTTAAACAAAAAAAAAAGATGTTTTTTTTTCACCATGGCTACTCCGGAATTCTTGGCTTTCGGCATAAATTAACGGGGAAATATGTTTGTGTTGGTTTCCGTAGGCTAAGAAAAACTGGTAGGAAGTAACAGCCTGAAAGGAAATTTATGCACGAAAGCTGATATATCACACCGGTGCTATTTGCTGGCCCAGCCTCCAGATTTATGCTGTTATCTCCACTTGGCTGTTTATTTATTTAGAATTCTGTTTGGGGACCAAATATAGAAGGAGGATACAATGCTTTGGTAGGCTTCGTTCCAACAGATATCCACAGTCAACATGGTCTCGCTCGACTCTATAGCTGTGGTACTAAAAACCAGGGATGGGATCAGTGGGGAAATTCAATGTTTTTTAGCTACTGGTTCTGTGGGCGTGGCTTGGTGGGTGTGGCAGGGGATGGATACTTCAAAATCTCAATTCCTTTCCCCCTCCAGAGGGAAGGATACTGCAAAATCTCAATTCCTTCCCCACTCCAGGAGAAGGATACTGCAAAATCTCCATTCCTTCCCCACTCCAGGGGAAGGATACTGCAAAATCTCGATTCCTTCCCCACTCCAGGGGAAGGATACTGCAAAATCCTCATTCCTTCCCCACTCCAGGGGAAGGATACTGCAAAATCTCCATTCCTTCCCCACTCCAGGGAAAGGATACTGCAAAATCTCGATTCCTTCTCCACTCCAGGGGAAGGATACTGCAAAATCCTCATTCCTTCCCCACTCCAGGGGAAGGATACTGCAAAATCTCCATTCCTTCCCCACTCCAGGGGAAGGATACTGCAAAATCTCGATTCCTTCTCCACTCCAGGGGAAGGATACTGCAAAATCCTCATTCTTTCCCCACTCCAGGGGAAGGATACTGCAAAATCTCCATTCCTTCCCCACTCCAGGGGAAGGATACTGCAAAATCTCGATTCCTTCCCCACTCCAGGGGAAGGATACTGCAAAATATCGATTCCTTCTCCACTCCAGGGGAAGGATACTGCAAAATCTCCATTCCTTCCCCACTCCAGGGGAAGGATACTGCAAAATCTCCATTCCTTCTCCACTCCAGGGGAAGGATACTGCAAAATCCTCATTCCTTCCCCACTCCAGGGGAAGGATACTGCAAAATCTCCATTTGTCTGTGTTGTGGCATGAGCGGATGGCAGATTGGGATATTGAGGGGGTTGAGGAGGAACATGGGCCAGTCCTGGAGTCTGGGGAAGGCTCTGAGGAGGGCTTTGTATTGGGGCCAGGACTGTCCAACAGTTATCAGCTGCCTTCAGAGTCGGACATCAGTGGGGCAGAAGAACAGCTGGAGCCTGTTCCCGATGAGTTGCCAGGTGAAGGGAACAGCTAAGGAACAAGGGCTGACTTGGGAGTAAAGGCACAGGTGGATTTTAAATGGCCCCTCCCATAGGGAATAAAGAGGGGAGTGGAGTTTGCAGGAGGCCATCAGTTCAACTCATTCGGGTGAAGAGCTGTTCCTGACCTCTCGCCAAGGAATTGCTGCTACAACGTGGCATTTGGAAGATATCGGCCGGGCAGCTCTCCAAACTTGATAAAATCTGTAATTGGGAAATCTCATGAGAGACTGTTGGCCGGGACTTTGCTGGAGACAAATTCACTTTAACCTCAATAAAAGGGGTTTTATCTGGATGAGGAGTCGGCTTTGTGTTTTTGGGAAGCCTGGGTCAGAATACTGCCTGTTCCCTGTTTGATATTTTGCTTATTTTGTTTTGTTGGCGATTCTTTCCACTTATTGTGTATTGTTTGCAGTGTTGGAGGAATGCGATTAAGTATAAATATAATGCATTTGAAAGATGTTGGAAGGGGTGAAGACGGTTTGGTGGGTTACTTTGCAGAACTTAAGTGAAATGTAAAGCATCTATAAAACAATTCTACAGACACCTTGCTATTTTTCTGCCCCCTTTTGTCTCGTGGAACAGGAAAGCAAACCCATCATATTGAAAGTGCACACAGGAGGTGAAAGACACTAAAACTATCTACTCGGTTCTATATTTGGCCTCCTGGTTGTTTCAGTTCAGAAAAAAATAATAATATTAAAAAAAAGCTCACAGCACCCAAGACGCCTACGAGAGTAGCAATCCCAAATCGCAGAGGCGATATTTTAATGGCCCAAATAAAAGGTTGACAAACTCATTGCGAGCTTTTGTGTTTTAAAGGTCTTTTCCTGAGCCAGAAGCTTACAAGCAGAAAAGGGATAGAGAAAGGAAGTCAGAAGGGACCTTGGAGGTCTTCTAGTCTAACCCCTATACTTTTTCAGACAGTTGGCTGCCCAGTCTCTTCTTCAATACCTCCAGTGATGGGGCACCCTCAATGTCTGGAGGCAAGTCGTTCCACTGGTTAATTGTTCTCACTGTTAGGCATTTTTTCCTTTCGTTCCAGTTTGGTGCTCTTCTTGATAGGTTCTCATCTGTTGCTACTTGCCTTGTTCTCCAGTGCTTTGGAGAATAGGTTGGTCCCTTCTTCTTTATGGCAACCTTCGTTAAGGCACGCCTGGCCGGTGTGCATGCTCACGCTGGAAAACGGAAGGCCAGCGCTTCCAGTTCCCATCAATGGCACGGAGGCACGGAGGCCAGCTGATTGTTGCGCACCAGATATCTGGAAGAGGACGGGGCAATGATGCGCGGGCCAAGCGACATGGCTCTGCATGCCACTTTGGGGAAGTTTGCCATAGGTTCACCATCACGGCCTTAGTTATTGGAAGACTGCTATCATTTTATCCTTAGCCCTTTTTTGTCATCAAACTAGTCAATCTTATGCCCAAGTAGAAGACTCTATACCAAAGTGGAGGGAGGGAGGGAGGAAAGAAGGAAGGAAAGAAGGAGGAAGGGAAGAAGGGAAGAAGGGAAGAAAAGAAGAAAGGAAGGAAGGAAAGAAGGAAGGAAAGAAGGAGGGAGGGAATGAAGGAAAGAAGGAAGGAAGGAAGGAAGAAAGGAAGGAAGGAAGGAAGGAAGGAAGGAAAGAAACAAGGAAGGAAAGAAGGAAAGAAGGAGGGAAGGAAATTATAATGAGACGGAGGGAGGGAGGGTCTCAGAGAAGTCCTGCCTTAGCGCTTGGCCCCCACAGGTGCCCCCGACACGAGTGACGTTGAACTGCCCACGCCGCCTGCCCATGCCACCCACCCCCAAGATCAAACCCAATCCTGATGCGGCCCTCAATGAAATGGACTTTGACCCCCCTGGCACAGCCTTACAAACTATGTACCAAACCAGGGGAACAGCCACAAAGTGAGCAAAACAGAGTGAAAAGCAGATCATTTCCCCATTTTCCTTCTCACGCCGCACAATGATTTCCCCCAGATCACATTGAGGGACGCATGACCTCCAAACCCTCCCTCCTTGGGAGGTCTCCAAAAATCACCGGCCGGGTGGAGTTGATCTTTGCAAGGCTCAGCAATTAAGAAAAGAAACAAAATCTTAGAACTTTGGCAGCTTGGCGATAAACAACCCTGCCCTCGGCAGGCATCATTTTTTTGGGTTGAGCTGATCAAAAGGAAAAGCTTAGAACGCCCCATAGAATGTCATGTCTGCCCGGTGATTTATTAGTACCAGGGTGGTGGCAAAAGTCTTTTTCCCCCAATAAGGAAGGGACGCCAGAGCCAAATTGTTTCTCCCCCATTTGTTAGCAGAAGTCTGAGGTAAGAAAAACGTGACTCTATAATTAAAGCTGATAAGAAGCCGAGAGGGGGTCTTTTTCTATAGGTCTATATTTTACCAATAGTTTACCAATAGTTTACCAATAGTTTACAAATAGAGGGAGGGAGGGAGGAAGGGAGGGAGACGTAGAACATCTACAATGTGCTACCGAAGGAGTGGTGCGGTGGCCTAGAGTTTGAGCTCTCGCCTCACAACCAGGAGGTTGTGAGTTTGATCCTTGGTAGAGGCAGATATTTCTCTCTCTCTAGGCACTGTGGGAATATATCTGCTGAACAAAACTCCACATTGGTGACAAGAAGGGCATCTGGCTAGTAAGCACTCTGCTAGCTCAATTCAGTTCCCCAGACTCAACCCTGCAAGGGATGAGGTTAAAATAAGAGAATGATGATCTACAATGTACTACCGAAGCACCCAACGTGTCTACTAGTACAAAATAGTTTGCTGTCTTCAAATCCAAAGAATCTTATCTGCTGAACAAAACTCCGCCCTGGCGATAGGAAGAGCATCTGGCCAGTAAACACTCTGCTAGCTCAATTCAATGGCCCAGACTCATTTCCCGCAAGGGATGATGGGGTGGTTAAAATAAGAGAATGGTGATCTACAATTGTGCTAACAAAGCACCCAATATATCTACTGTATTAGTACCGAAGAGTTTGCTTTCTTCAACTCCAAAGAATCCTATAATATTACATCCATCCGTGAGCTCAGGATCAACGCTTAGAAAACGTACGTATATTAAACGAGACCAACTTCAGAGTGGGAAGGCGCAAAACCATTTTTTTCTTTCTTGTCCACATTCCCTCATTTAGAGAGCAAGTTTCACGTTCGCTCCTTGGAAGAGAGGTGTAATGAACATGAGTGGGCGAATTTATCATCCCAAACCTATTTTTAGGACGCTGCTTCGCGTCAGGGCCCGAGAAAACGCAACAGATGGCCCAACTCTTTTTTCCAGTCACAACACAAGCAATGTAGAAGATGCGCAAAATGACTTACCGAATAACCTTTTCCTGATAACGACTGAGCAGAACTCTGGAAAAAGAGAAAAATGATGTTAAGTCGTAAAAATAGTTGCAAATAAAATAGTTGCAAATAAAAGGAAATATTTGGCTGATGGGCAAACACAGGTGGTCCTTAACTCATAACCACAACTGAGCCTGAAATTTATGTTGGTTTTGCCCTATTTTATGACCTTTCTTGCCACCGTTGTTAAGTGAATCCCTGCTGTTTTTAAAGGTAGTAACACAGTTGTTAAGTGAATCTGGCATTCCCATAGACTAGACTAGACTAGAATATAGGATAGATAGTATAGTATAGACAGTATTTATGGGTTTTTAAATTTATTTTAACCAGGGTATTGATTTAATTTAGTTATTATTTAGCAATATTTTGTATTTATGTATATTTATTTTAAATCTCTGTTCGCCGCCCCGAGTCCCTTTGTGGTGAGATGGGTGCGGGTTACAAATGTGAATAATAATAATAATAATAATAATAATAATAATAATAATAATAATAATAATAATAATAATAGTAATAGTAATAGTAATAATAATAATAATAGAATAGAGTAGCGTAGTAGACAGAATAGGATAAGAGTAGAGTAGAGTAGGATAGAGTAGGAGTAGGACGTGGTGATGTGATTTACATTTGGATTGTGGACAACTGACTCATACTTATGACGGTCGCAGTGTCTCAGGTTCATGCGATCCCCCTTTGCGACCTTCTGACAAGCAAAGTCAATGGGGAAGACTGAGTCGTTTAACAACCGTGTAACCCAGCTTAAGAACTGCAGCTGGCCTCAGTTGTAGCCATAAATTGAGGACTGTCTGTACAATAAATCATGTGTATGTTTGTGGAAATGCCCCTCGACGTGTACAATACAGCATCAAAGTATAAATAGCATCTATAAATTAACATTAACATTTTAGAATTCATTCATTCATTGTGATGGTTATTTTAATTGTGAGTCTTCTGACACAAAGGAATGAATATTCATTTGTGTTAGAAGTCTGTCAATTAAAATAACCATCACCATTAAAATAAAATAATGATAATTATTTTGCAAACGGTTCTTTCTTTTGTGCTGGACTTTTTGTTGTGGCGGTTGTATAAATATTTATTTTTATTGAAAACATGGAAGTACAGCTTCTAAGACAGGGATTTGTTTTGTTGGCTTTTTTTTTAAAGACATTCACTCTGGATTTTTTTCCTGAAACAATAAAAAATAAAAATAAAAGAGCCGAATAACCCATCCGCTGGAGTTACTCAACCTCTCGAAGCAGGCGAGAGATGATCCAGGAGCAAAGTAATGAAAAAGACAACAGGAGACCTGGAAATTACAAATCTCCTTTTTTCGCGGAAGGCGCGTAAAGAATCACCAACGAGGCTCAGCTTGATCTAAACGCTGTTGCAGGGGGCAGGGGGTGGTTTCTCATTGGTGCTTCCTCCCCCCACCCCTTTCCTCTGTTGACATTTATTCATTTCTCCACAGGCGAAACAGCCTACTCTGGTCTAACAGCTGGAAGGAGCAACAGAAACATCGAGCGCTCACTCAGAAGCTGACACGATTCTTTTGAGGGGTGGGCGCAGGGGTGGGCTGCTCCGGGCGATCCTCTGGCAAAGATTTTGCACGGTTCAGCGATCCCCCAAATCCCACTCCTGCCTGGCCCCGCCCCGCCCTCCCGTCTAAGGAATCTCCACGCGGCCCTTGTTGGATGCCAGATAATGCAGGGCCCGCGCAGGGGCTTGGGGAAGGCCCATTTCCAGCCTCCAGAGAGCCTCCGGAGTCCGGGGGGAGGCTGTTTTTGCCCTCCCAGAGGCTCGAGGAAAGCCTCCGAAGCCCAGGGAGGGCAAAAAACAGGCCTCCTGGAAGTTCCAGAAGCAACCCCATTTCTAGCTTCCACAGAGTCTCCGGAGCCCGGGAGGGTGAAAATGCTGAAGAGCCAGCACTGTCCGAAGACGTTTCCATGCTCATATGGCCAGCATGGCTAAACGCCAAAGGTGCATGGAACGCCGTTCCCTTCCCACCAAAGGTGGTTCCTATTTTTCTACTTGCATTTTTTACCGGCTTTCGAACTGCTAGGTTGGCAGAAGCTGGGACAAGTCACGGGAGCTCACTCCGTTACGCGGCGCTGGGGATTCAGAACACCGACCTTTCTGATCGACAAGCTCAGCATCTTAGCCGCCGAGCCACCGCGTCCCCCAGCTCTTCCTTAACCAGCTGCTATTTATGGCTGGAAAATCATGTTTTCTAATTTCCACCTGGGGGCTCCTAGGGGGCAGCCAACCAACCTGCCTCTAATTGCCAATTTGCTCTCTGCTTTGGTCTATCAGTCCATTAGGCTCTTGCTGTGCCCCTCATCCCACCCAACTCATCCAGGGACGCCCCCGAGAATCGAAGGGCTTAGTTCCCCACTAAGGACAGGAACCAGTTTCCAATAAATTCGGGGAGAGGGCGGGAGCACAGAACAGTCAATTTCACACCCAGCCACATGCACAAATTGTGACTCTTCTGACACCCTCCCTCTCACCCAGCCTTCTTCCTTATTTATTTCCAATTAATACAGCTTTCCAATATCTGCTATTTCTTGTGGGCAGATCAAGGCTCTATTTTAGGGGATAATAAGCAGCAATCCATTCCATTTAGCAATGGGGAAAATCCATTAAAAAAACATGGGCTCTGCATAAGTGGATGGGTCAAGAAAAGATAAACTCTTGTGTTTTTTTTTTAAAAAGCCATTATATAAAGTGCCAGGTGGCTTTTATTTTTTAACATAGGGGTTTTTTCGGAGGAAAATTAGGACAATTATTGGATGAAGGCGCAGAAGGGGAAGGGGGAAGCAACAGGATGGTAGAGGGCCTCCTGCTCGGGCAGGGGGTTGGACTAGAAGATCTCCAAGGTCCCTTCCAACTCTGTTATTCTTTTGGGATGACCCCCAAAAGGCTGTTCCCTACTTCATTTTAATCCAAATAGTCATCGGGGTTTGCCTCTGATTCTTTTAAGATTTCTTCATCCCCGATTGTCAGTCCTTCGGAAAGTCAATCCAACGAGAAAGACGACCAGATGGGCTAATTCTACTTTAGTGTAAGGCTACATTAACAGAAGCTTGGGAGTATGAAAGTCCAAAGTTCCCAGGACTACTTTTAACTGCCTGAGTAATTAGGGAGGATCTTTCCTAGGTTTCTTCCTCTGACTGTTAAGCAACTGAGGCCTCCTCCCTCTCTTATCTGATTGTTTCCTAGGTCTGATTATTTCCTTCCTTCCTTCCTCTCCTTCTTCCCTTTGCCCCTCCCTCCCTCCCCTCCTCCTTGCTGTTTCCTCCATCCATACGTCTTCAGACTCCACTCTCCCCTTCCTTCATTCCTTCCTTCCTTTTCCTTCCTCCCTTCCATCCATCTCCTTCCATCTTCAGACTCCATTCTCTCCTTTCCTTCCTTTCTCCCTCCCTCCTTTCCATCTCCTTCCATCTTCAGACTCCACTCTCTCCTTTCTTTCCTTCCTTCCTTCCTTCCTTCCTTCCTTCCTTCCTTCCTTCCTTCCTCCCTCCCTCCCTCCCTCCCTCCCTTCCATCTCCTTCCATCTTCAGACTTCATTCTCTCCTTTCTTTCCTTCTTTCCTTCTCCTTCCTCCCTTCCTTTTTTCCATCCATCTCCTTCCATCTTCAGACTCCACTCTCGCCTTTCCTCCCTCCCTCCCGTCTCCTTCCATCTTCAGTCTCCCCTTCCTTCCTTCCTTCCTTCCTTCCTTCCTTCCTTCCTTCCTTCCTTCCTTCCTTCCTTCCTTCCTCCTTTCCTTTCCTTTCCTCCCTCCCCAAAGGTCATCCACACATTCCATTACAGATAGAGTGGGGCGGGGCGTGGAATCCACTCCCCCAAATTTTTAGGCAACTAGATGGCGAGAACATGACCAAAATGCTAGCGAAGGCATTGCTTCCTAAGATAAACATCATTTTTAGGATTCAAGGTGGCCTCACCCTTGCTGACATGATCTTCCCGCTTCTGCCCAGGGTTGCTGATCTGAAATTTGGCAGGCAAGTGTTTGGATTGTGTTGCTTTATAACTGAGCCCGCAAAGGTTTCTGCTGTGACATGTGAACGGCCTGTGGCCCAGACTTTCCTTCTGACTCACTGGAGGAGGGCAGGAGATTAGCTGCTTAATAGCACGCTTTGCAAACCAGCTTACAACCCAAGTGCATCTGAGGGCAGAGTTGAGAACAGAGAGGGATGCTGAGATCTGCTCGGGTTAAAGAGGTTTTTATTTGTTTATTTTTTTAAAGTGGTTCTTCCTCGTAACACCAACTTGGTAGCAGATGAAACAAACTCTGATGGAAGAGAATATTGGTAGGTCGGGGTTGGATCTGTGGGGTCCTTATTTATTTATTTATTTATCATATTTATAAGCCGCACCCATCTCACCACACAGGGACTCGGGGCGGCGCACAGGGAATATAAAATATAAATATACATATGTACAAGAATATAAACATTCTTAAAACTGAATTAAATTAAACCCACCCTGCGCTAAAACCAATTTAAAACCCCTAAATTAAAACTTTGGTCAACTAAAAGCAGTACAGCGTCGAGTAAAATCATGCCAGGCCGGCTTGTTGGAAGAAGTGCGTTTTTAACCGCTGGCGGAACAGGTGGAGGTCCGAGATGACACGGAGTTCAGGGGGGAGAGCGTTCCAGAGGGTTGGGCCCATCACAGAGAAGGCTCTTCCCCTGGGCGCCACCAACCAGCATTGCCCGGTTGACGGCACCCGGAGCAGACCCTCTCTGTGAGTGTATTGGTCGTAGGGACGTATGGGGCTCGTCCTTGGTGCTCCCAGAAGTCAACGGCTAAGTTCAGGGAGCACCAAGGACCCCACAGAAAGGAGTTATCTCTGTGGCTCTTCCACGGTGTGTGTGTGTGTGTGTGTGTGTGTGTGTGTGTGTGTTTCTGCTCAATCCATTCTCTACATGTTAAGTCACCTTGGGAGAATATTTCCCTTTTGCTAGAGGTCTCAAAACATGTTGGCTTTAACCAACAGTCGCTCAAATCATTTAGCTATGCCTTACAACGGAGCGGTGGTTCAGTGGCAAAGACGATGAGCTTGTTGATCAGAAAGGTCGGCGGTTCGGCGGTTCGAATCCCTAGTGCCGTGTAATGGAGTGAGCTCCCGTGACTCGTCCCAGCTTCTGCCAAACTAGCAGTTCGAAAGCACGTAAAAATGCAAGTAGAAAAATAGGAGCCACCTTTGGTGGGAAGGGAACAGCGTTCCGTGTGCCTTTGGTGGGAAGGGAACCTTTGATGGGAAGGGAACAGCGCTCCGTAGCCCGAATTCTAGTCCCTCCTTCCTTTTCTTCTACCGCCGCAGTCTAACAATCTGGGTCCTTGTTTTAAGGATGGAAGACTGAGTCAAGCTTTAGCTGGTCAGGATGGAATGGCTGGCAGTGGGCACAGTTAGCCTGCAATACTATATTCTAACTACTGTGCAGGCAGGCAGGAAGGAAGGAACAAAGGAAGGAAGGAGAATAGCAAGAAAGGAGGGAGGAAGGAAGGAAATAAGGAAGGACAATAGCCATCGCACTTAGACTTATATGCCGCTTCACAGTGCTTTTGCAGCCCTCTCTAACCGGTTTACAGAATCAGCCTATGGACCCCCAACAATCTGGGTCCTCATTTTACGGACCTCGGAAGGAGGGAAGAATGAACCAACCTTGAGCCAGTGAGAATACAGGGAAATCACCTAATATTTAATTTCCTTCCTCCCTACCACACCGCTCGTTACTCCCTGTTTCCCCCACTCGTCGCACACGTCTAATTCGAGTCCCTCCTTCCTTTTCCGTCGCTTCTACCGCCTGCCGCAGTCGGCTGTCAGAGTCGTCAAGCTGAATCCCGTTTTAATCTGCCAAGAGCACTTTTCAGCTGACATTTTTAATAAATACTTTCAGCTTTTAAACACATTTGTGGGAGCTGTTTTAACCCCCCCCCTCTCTCCAGTCTCTTTCCCTCCCCCGCCTTCTTCTTGGGGAGGGGGGGGTGTAAGCGCTGAGCGCCTTAATAGCAAATACATTAGGCTTATCAAAGGCTGTTTTTTCTCTCCCTTGCATTTAGAAACAGAGGTAGTGTTTTCAATTTTAAAGCTAAATTAACTGTCCAATTGAATTTACTTGGCATGAGCTGCTTTCCCTGTGACAGGTTTTACTTATGTGAACCATATTTCACATTAATAGAACTCAACATGAAAACTTACTCTCCCTGGGACAGCGGCGTGGCTCGCCACTGAAATGTTAAATTTAATATTTCAGACATGCCTGGTGCCAGCATTGGATTATTGTTCGTCATTTAAATCTCTCCTAACGGGGAAGGGCCTAATTAGCAAAAAATCATGCTTTAATGAAGGCGAAATGCTAATTGCTAACAACACACACACACACACACACACACACACACACACAAAGAGCTTCACATAAAATTATCTCAGCACTTTCATTGATTTCTCGGCTATTTGAAAGGGAATTTAAAAGAAAAGTGGGTGGAGATGAAGGGGGAAAGGACACATTTGGATGTTTATACACAAAGCTACTGTCTGGTTTTTGTTTGATCACAACATTTCACTCAAAGGCAGCAATTGGGCAATTCAAAGGGAGGCAATGAATGTTTTTCCATCCTTCAGATCCCAACTCCCGCCAAGCTCAGAGGCCGAGGAACTAAAATAGGCCCGTTGGTGGAATAGCAATAGCACTCAGACTTATATACTGCTTCATGGTGCTTCACAGCCCTCTCCAAGTGGGTTACATAGGCAGCCCCTGGCCCCCAATAATCGGGGTCCTCGTTTTACTGACCTGGGAAGGACGGAAGGCTGAGTCAACCTTGAGTCAGTCAGGATCAAACTCCTGGAAGGGGAAAGTCTGTACTACTGCATTCTAACCACTGCGCACCATGGATGGATGGAGGGAAGGAGGGAAGGATGACAGCATGGAAGGAGGGAGGGAGGGAGGGAGGGAGGGAGGGAGGGAGGGAGGGAGGGAAGGAAGGAAGGAAGGAAGGGCAATAGCACTTAGACTTACATACCCTTTCATAGTGCTTTTACAGCCCTCTCTAATCGGTTTACAGAGTCAGCGTATGGACCCCAACAATCTGGGTCCTCATTTTACCAACTTCAGAAGGATGGAAGGCTGTGTGAACCTTGAGCCTGGTGAGATTTGAACCGCCAAATTGCAGGCAGCCGGTAGGCAGCAGAAGTAGTGCCTGCAGTACTGCACTTTAACCACTGCACCACCTCGGCTCACCTTATTTGCGAGGTGACTATAGTGTTTGCAAGAGAGCTCAGCTACTTATGCCTTAACACTCCGTCATGACGTAGGGATGGGGAGAGAAAGTTATTACACGTTGACCTCTGAACGTCAACATTTGCTCACATAAGGTGGATGACCCAGGAGACCCGGAGTTTCTCGTAAGTTACTCACATCGCTGAGGCAGTCTCTTGAGCTACTGAGCTGGGAGCTGGTGGCTTCCCGGATGCTGTCATCTTCACTGTTCCTGCCACCCCGTCTTGCTGGCACCCTCATCTGCAAAAGAGCAAGGAACCACATTGTTATTCCGACCTAGGCTTCCTGAGACAGTAAAAGGCAGATGCTTAGTCCCAAAGACCCTCTTTTTATTTCAACGGCTGTGAATTATGTTCATTCACAGCCCGTAATAAGTTACAAATAGTTTGTAAAGAGTCCGACAGAAGTCCACCAAAGTCTTTCAGGATAAGCCTGACCCACCTCGGAAGGACGGAAGGCGGAGTCAATCTTGAGCCTGTTGAGAATCAAACTGCTTGAGTAGAGTTAGCCTACAATACTGCATTCTAACAATTACGGGAAGGAAGGAAGGAAGGAAGGAAGGAAGGAAGGAAGGAAGGAAGGAAGGAAGGAAGGAAGGGTCAACCTTGAGCCTGGTGAGATTCGATCAGCAGAAGTAGCCTGCAGTATTGCACTCTAACCACCGTGCGCCACCGTGGCTCTTAAATTCATCAGCCCTTCAATAAAGCTGAAATGTGCATTTTAGCATTGATCTGTGCCTCCTGTGGAAGTTTAGGAAACCCTGTGCATTAAACGATGTTCTTGCATTGAGCCAAAGCGATTTCCTTTGATATGAAAAACAAAAAATTTCTTTCGGTACCTTTGAAATATTTCCAAAACAATAACTTTATAAGGAACAAGCAACACTGGTTTTCAATCGTTTGAATCAGGACTTCAATTTATACTTTATGATTTTGAGGTTTGATTCCTGGAAAATTCTAACACTGTGCTTCGACTTAACCACCTTCATTTAATTCGGGGTGTCGCCCCCCATTCTGTCTTTTATCAGAGTAAAGTTAATATCAATATGGCCGCCTGCTCCCTGTGGGTTTAGGAGCTGGGAATTGTCAGCTCTAAAATGGACACCTAACATCAAAAATGTCATCAAAATAGCACAAGGAAGAATGTTCTTTCTGCACCAACTCAGGAAGCTCAAAGTGCCCGAAGAGCTGCTGATTCTGTTCTACAGAGGAGTCATTGAGTCTGTCATCTTCATCTCCATCACTGTCTGGTTTGGCTCTGCAACCCAACAAGACGGACGGAGACTTCAGAGGAGAATCAGAACTGCAGAAAAAATAATTGCTAGCAACCTGCCTTCCATTGAGGACCTGCACACTGCAGGAGTCAAGAAGAGGGCTGGGAAAATATCTACAGACCCCTCGCATCCTGGACATCAATTGATTCAACTCCTACCCTCAAAATGACACTATACAGCACTGCACATCAGAACAACTAGATACAAGGACAGTTTTTGCCATCACTCTGCTAAACAAATAATCCCCTCACCACCGTCAAACTATGTATTAAGTCTGCATTACTATTACTATTAATCTTCTCATCGTTCCTATCACCCATCTCCTCCCACTTATGACTGCAGGGCAGTAATTTTATTGCTTTTATCCTTACAAATTATATTGATATTGTTTCCTGACTGCTTATTTGTACCCTGTGACTATCATTAAGTGTTGCACCTTAGGATTCTTGACGAACATATCTTTTTATGTACATTGAGAGAATATGCACCAAAACAAATACCTTGTGTGTCCAATCACACTTGGCCAATAAAGAATTCTATTCTATTCTATTCTATTCTATTCTAATCTATTGTTTCTATATTCTATTCTATTCTTTCCATATTCTATTCTATTCTAATTTATTAATCCAATTTATTTATTAATCCAATTTATACCCCGCCCTTCTCCTAAAAAAGGACCCTAATTCTATTCTTTCTATATTCTATTCTATTCTATTCTATTGTTTCTATATTCTATTCTATTCTACTCTAATCTATTGTTTCTATATTCTATTCTATCTATATTCTATTCTATTCTATTCTATTCTTATTCTATTCTTTCTATATTCTATTCTATTCTACTCTATTGTTTCTATTCTATTCTATTCTTTCTATATTCTATTCTATTCTATTCTACTCTATTCTTTCTATATTCTATTCTATTCTATTCTATTCTAATTCTCTTCTATTCTTTCTATATTCTACTCTACTCTACTCTACTCTACTCTACTCTACTCTATTCTATGCAGAAATAACACTAATAAATGGATAAGAATGCCAAATACAGTTGAAGCACTTGGCTTCGGCGGCCAAGCATTATCACAATCACCATTCCCAATCGCTTTCATTTGATTGCATTATACACACCGGCAGCCCTCTTTACTCCCTTCTCTTTTCCCTCCTCTTCCAAAGTTACACATGACAAAAGTCCACCCTTCCAACCCAACCTTCTCTGTCCTGGCAGGCAGAAATGGAATGAAACGAAGTCGCACACAGCAACACGCACAAAACCGGGGGAACCCGACCTAACAAGGGCTTCGGTGGGCAAGCAAATTAAGAGGTACCCCACGTCGCCATTAACCTCTCCGAGTAAATGTGAACGATGAGACTTGCTTCGGAACCTCTGACCTTCGTTTGCCGCGGCGAATTAAGAAGATCGTCCACCTTTCTGACAGATCTTGTCCGTTCACACCTGCCGATTGCCAGCAGGGATGTTCACCCCCCCCACCTCCCCAATCCCCTCCTCTGTTGCTAAGAACAGTCAGACAACCTGTTTTAATTCACTAGTAATTACCTTAATGAGACTCACGCAGGTCTGATCTGAGAGAACAACCTGGGTTTTTTTTGCACAGCGCAAGCGATTGGGTTTCGGTAGGGGGATTCCTTGGCTGCACTGGGTTAAAAATGAACTTGCCAAGGGGAAGAGGCCTGAAGCTGTTCCTTAGTCGATTTTGCTGATTTTAATTGTGCAGAAACACAACTGCCGATATTCTCTTTTGGACCAATTCCGTGCCTTAATTCTGTTCTGACCGAGGCTTCCCAAGGAGCATGAAGCAAACTCCTTGTCCCGACAAAACCCCCTTTTATGAATTGACTGTGAATTCTGCTCAATCACATCCAGCAAAATCTTTCCAGGGAGGATTTGCGGTCACAGACCTTATCTGGCTTGGAGAGCTGCCAGGCCGATCTCTGCAGAACTTGGCCAGGAGTCTCAGAGAGTCACGAACCAATGAAGCGAACTATTGGTCTCCTGCGAACGCCACTCCCCTTTTGCTCCTCTTTTATTTCTTCTGGGAGGGGCCCTTCATCGTCCACCTGTGGCCTTCCTCCCAAGTCGACCCCTGTTCTTTAGCTCTTCCCTTCGTCTGGCAACTCTGCGCACATGCACACTGGGAACAGGCTCCAGCTGTTCTTCTGCCCCACTGATGTCTGACTCTGACGGCAGCCGATAACTTATCCCCCATCTCTGGGGATAAGATAGGGGAGGCTTCTGTGGGGCAAGGCTGAAGGAGAAAAGAGGAGAGGATAGGGGAGTCTTATGTGGGGCAAGGCTGAGGGAGAAAAGAGGAGAGGATAGGGGAGTCTTATGTGGGGCAAGGCTGAAGGAGAAAAGAGGAGAGGATAGGGGAGTCTTATGTGGGGCAAGGCTGAGGGAGAAAAGAGGAGAGGATAGGGGAGTCTTATGTGGGGCAAGGCTGAGGGAGAAAAGAGGAGAGGATAGGGGAGAATTCTGTGGCGTAAGGCTGAGGGAGAAAAAGGGAGAGGATAGGGGAGTCTTATTTGGGGCAAGGCTGAGGGAGAAAAGAGGGGAGGATAGGGGAGAATTCTATGGAGTAAGGCTGAGGGACAAAGGGAGAGAGGATAGGAAAGGTTTCTGTGGGGCAAGGCTGAGGGAGTAAAGGGGAGAGGATAGGGGAGAATTCTGTGGAGTAAGGCTGAGGGAGAAAAAGGGAGAGGATAGGGGAGCCTTATGTGGGGCAAGGCTGAGGGAGAAAAAAGGGAGAGGATAGGAAAGGCTTTTGTGGGGCAAGACTGAGGGAGTAAAGGGGATAATTCTGTGGAGTAAGGCTGAGGGAGAATAAGGGAGAGGATAGGGGAGTCTTATGTGGGGCAAGGCTGAGGGAGAAAAGAGGAGAGGATAAGGGAGATTCTTTGGAGTAAGGCTGAGGGACAAAGGGGGAGAGGATAGGAAAGGCTTCTGTGGGGCAAGACTGAGGGAGTAAAGGAGAGAGGATAGGGGAGAATTCTGTGGAGTAAGGCTGAGGGAGAAAAAAGGGAGAGGATAGGAAAGGCTTTTGTGGGGCAAGACTGAGGGAGTAAAGGGGATAATTCTTATGTGGGGCAAGGCTGAGGGAGAAAAGAGGAGAGGATAGGGAAGAATTCTGTGGAGTAAGGCTGAGGGACAAAGGGGGAGAGGATAGGAAAGGCTTCTGTGGGGCAAGGCTGAGGGAGAGAAGGGGAGAGGAGAGGCCGATCCTAACTACTCATTAATTGTCAAGCTGCAAGTGTTGATTTATCAAGCCCGATCACCTAGTTTCGTAGCGGAGCACGGGTGTTCAGCTAGTTATTCATAAACAGGCTTCGATTTCTCCAAAGCGGCCTTCCCTTCGGAGGGCCACTGGGAGTTGTGGGGCAAAAGGAGACAAATTCTTTTCTTAAGTTGTTCTGAAGGGTGTTATGGCACGGTGACCCTCACCCCTATTAACCCATCAGAGCCGTCTTTGCTCCTGACTGGGGAGCTCAACCGCCTGCGAAGGAGCCCATTCGGTCTGATCTTCGGCTGCGGGATCCACGGATTCTGTTTATTCTCTTGCACGCGCCCCGAAGCCTTTGCAAAGAAGACTCGGGTCAGGGTCCCGAATTGAATCGCCTGCCTTCGTTTTCCGCCTGATCTGAAGCCACAGCTGCTCCGACAGGCGGCGGGATTTCCGTCCCCCCCCCCTCGCGACAACTTAAAAAGATTTTTAAAAAAAAAACATATAAAATAAATAAATAAAACAAATCACGCTCTTCTTAACGCGACGCGCCATCTGCTCGAGTTTTGTTTTCTTTCGGGCTTCTAATTTTAGGCTCCGCGTTGCTTCTTTTAAACAAAATGCTCGCGACGGGAACTTTGGAGGAACGTGCTGGCTTTTTTGGCCACCGAAACGAGGAGCGGAAGCTCCAGGCGATCTGGGGAGTGAAAACATTGCATAGCGGCATCCGAAGAGCTTCAATTCCCACACGCAGCTACTCTGCGCCCACCCCACCAGCCCAGGCGAAATAGAAAGTGGCCCCTTTTCATACAGTGTGCTAAATCATCTAGAGCAGGGGTCTCCAACCTTTGCAACTTTAAGTCTGAAGGACTTCAGCTCCCAGAATTCTCCAGCCAGCAAAGCTAAGGCAGGGGTCTCCAACCTTTGCAACTTTAAGTCGCAAGGGAAGGAAGGAAGGAAGGAAGGAAGGAAGGAAGGAAGGAAGGAGGGAGGGAGGGAATATGAAGATGTAAGGAGATGGATGGATGGAAGGAAGAAAGGAGTGAAAGAAAGATGAATGGATGAATGTAAGAAAGAAAGAATGGAGGGAGGGAGTGGAATGCAAACACGTAAGGAAATGGATGGATGGATGCATGGAAGGAAGGAAGGAAGGAGTGAAAGAAGGGAAGGAGGGAGGGAGTGGAATGCAAAGACATAAGGAGATGGATGGATGGAAGGAAGGAAGGAATGAAAGATGGATGCATAGAAGGAAGGAAGGAAGGAAGGAAGGAAGGAAGGAAGGAAGGACCTATGTATCAAAACAAGATGGAATCAGTTAAACATATTACATCCGACTCGTTTCCCTGAAAATCCAGCACTAATGTTTCCTAACAGAATTTATCTATCCCAAGCATAGCCCATAATGAGATCAACTGGGAAAAATATCAGGCTTGTTTGTATATTTTATACGTGCTCTAACTTGGCAGTTTGCAGATTATATATTCCCCAGGTCCCTCCTTAAATCGTTTCACACACTGCAATTTGATTTTCTTTGCTTGCCCTTTGCCACCATTTCCCTCCTATACATTTTATTGAGTTGTGACTCACAAAGCAACATTCCCTTTGAATTAAGGATGTAATCTTTTCTCCCCCCCCCTTTTTCTCTAAAGGGTTGGCAGGGAGGAGGGAGAAGAGGGAGGAGGAGGAGGAGGAGGAGGAGGAGGAGGAGAAATTGAATTGTGACTCACAAAGCAAAATTCCCTTTAAATTAAGGATGTAATATTTTCTCTTTTTACCCTTTTCTCTAAAGGATAAGTGAGGAGGAGGAGGAAGGGGAGGGGAGGAAGAGGAGGAGCAGAAGGGGAAGGAGGATTGTGGAGTCTTTGGAGCTATCTAAAGTTGGTTGTTTCCTCGCAGACATTTCATGACCCAACTAGGTCACCTCATCAGTGTTGGAAGGGAGTGGGATTTGTGAAACGGAGGTGGAGGAGGAAAAAGAGGAGGACATTTCGCACCTAATTGTCTCTTGAGGTTCTAGCAGAGGCGACAGATGGATGGATTCACTCCTCCTCAGGGATCAACGCTACGCTAAAGAGAGTCTGACAAAAAGTTTAAAGGCTGTTTTAATTTCAATTTTGCAATTAATTCGCTTCCCCCGAAACGCGAGGGCATAATCATTGATTAGCATTGAAGGGAAAACACGCTGATTTGGAGCTCAAGTATTTATCACCGCCAGTTAACCAAAAACGCAAAATATGAAATCAAAACCTCATCGCAGCCACGACAAAAGGTAACAACCTAAGAACCAATTATAGCAACAGCTTGTGAAACATACGGCCACCTGCTCAGTGACAGGAAAGAAAAAATAAATAAAAATATTCGAGAGCTCACCTGGCCTGCTTTGGACTACAATACCCATAACCAGCAGCAGGACTTGGGTTTTAACCGATCTGGAGTTTCAACATAAAGCTGTCTTGTAAAACAACACAGAAACAGGCTTAACTAACGCACACAAAGTTTTGCTCTCATTAGCAAGTACAATAAAAGATTGCTTGGATAGCCAACACAATCTTGTAAAGGTAATATTTACCTTTTCAAAGTGTTTTTATGCTGCTTTCCTCATCATTTTATTACCAGCTCTAACCTACTGGCTCAACAGCTCTACGCAATGCCCAGGCATTTGGAATTATGGAGAGAGGGGTGGGCGGTGAACTGCCCATATTGACAAATATTTGAACTTGGCTCGCTGTAAAAACCTTCGTTCGGCATATTCCAAGCACAGGTTATAACGAAATGTCAGACAAATGCTGAAATTAGAAAGTTGACATTTTGAACAGAACGGTGCTATTAAGGCCAGGCAGTTCCCCAATTCTACTTAAGTGTCAGTGGAATTATTGAGAATGAGAACACAATAGAGCTGGAAGGGACCTTGGAGGTCTTCTAGTCCAACCCCATGCCCAAGCAGGAGAAGCTATACCGTTTCAGATAAGTGCCTGTCTTTAAGTCTCTTCTTAAAAACCTCCAGTGATGGAGCACCCACAACTTCTGGTCTACTGGTTAATTGTCCTCACTGTTTGGAAGTTTCTCCTTAATTCCAGGTTTCTTTTCTCCTTGGTTACTTTCCATCCATTGTTTCTTGTCCTGTCTTCTGGTGCTTTGGAGAATAATCCTCTTTGGGGCAGCCCCTCAAGTACTAAAATACTGCTATCGTGTCACCCCTAATTCTTTTCTCTAGCCTAACGCAAATCCTGTAGCTGTTCTTCATGTGTTTTAGTCTCCAGGCCTTTGATCATCTTAGCTGCTCTTCTCTGCATTTTTTCCAAAGTTTCAACCTCTTTTTTTGTAGTGGGGTGACCAAAACTGGTTGCAGCATTCTAGGCATGGTCTTACTAGGGTTTTATAAAGCGGTACTTTATAAAGTATTAACATTTGCAGGAGAGACACATCATAACTAAGGCAGAATACCAGCAAATAACCCAAATCTACAAAGATGTCATCTCAGTTGCTCTTCTCTGCACTTTTTCCAAAGTCTCAACATCTTTTTTTGTAGTGGGGTGACCAAAACTGGTTGCAGCATTCTAGGCATAGTCTTACTAGGGTTTTATAAAGTGGTACTTTATAAAGTATTAACATTTGCAGGAGAGACACATCATAACTAAGGCAGAATACCAGCAAATAACCCAAATCTACAAAGATGTCATCTCAGTTGCTCTTCTCTGCCCTTTTTTCTAAAGTCTCAACATCTTTTTTGTAGTGTGGTGACCAAGACTGGGTGCAGTATTCCAGGGGTGGCCTTACTAGGGTTTTATAAAGCAGTAGTAATCCTTCACGTGATCTTGATTCTATGCCTCTGTTGCTACAACTCAGGATTGCGTTAGCTTTTTTGGCTGCTGCCGCACACGGCTGGCTCGTGTTTAAGGGGTCGTCCACTAGGACTCCAAGGTCCCTCTCTCAGTCACTGTTTCTGAGCCTACAGATTCCAGCGCCGATGGATGAAAAGGTTCATTTCTGGACCAGGCTTGCCTTGCAGTGCAGACTGTCATGCTTGTGATAGATCAGTCTAGACCAGGGATGGCGAACCTTTTCAGCACCCAGTGTCGAAAAAGGGAGCACTCACAAGCTCGTCAGGGCCGCAACCCAGAGGTGGAGCTGCCCAGGTGGCATGTGTGTGCTGAAAAAGGAACTTCTGGTTTCTGGAGCGCGCATGCACATCAGTCAGCTGGTTTTCCAGTTACTAGCGTGCATTGGCATGCAACAATCAGCTGGCCGACACCCATGCTCATGCAGGACAACAGAAGACCAGCTCTTCCAGTTTCCTGCTGCACGCACAAAGGCCAATTGACCATCACACACGCATGCACGCCAAAAACCCAGGAAAAGAACGGGTGATGCCACGCGTGCCAGGTGACATGACTCCACATGCCACTTTGGGCACACATGCCATTGGTTAGCCATCTAGACAATGACTGCAGGCAGTGTGTACCCTCCTGGTTTCCCGCCCACCCTGTTTTTACATGTAAAGTAAAAAGCTGAGCGAGCTAGAAATCTTGTCCCCCAACGTCCAGTTGGCAACAAGCTCATTAAAGGAAGACCTTGACTCTATAGGCCGCCTGGGAGGAGAGGTGTCCATCAAAGGCCAAATGTCTGTTCGACCTGAATATATTTTCACAGATGCAAATCTTGTGCGCTGAGTCTACATAAAAGGAGGAGACTATAAAGTTTGTGTCTTTTGCTATATGTTGCCACACTTATCGGGTGGTGAAAACCAATGTTAAAAATCCTACAATCCTACTGGGTCCAATATTTCCATTTCAAGTTCAGGCATCCCAGATGGATGGTTTGCTTGGCCTGGTTCCAGTCCTTGAACTGGTGTGGCCATTAAGAAAGCTGTCCTAATATTTACAGAGTACCTAAATTGGAAGGGACCTTGGAGGTCTTCTAATCCAGGGGTCCCCCGATCCCTGTTCTGTGAAGCGGCACCGGTCCGCAGGATGCCAGAAATCGGTTCGCGCAAGCAAGCAAAGCCCCATCCGCGGAATGTAGGCAGCACGCGAAACCGCAAACCCTCCGCTCCGCGGTTAAAAGCACTCTCCGTAGAGCTGGTCCCTAGGGCCCCAAAGGTTGGAGGCTTCTGTTCCAGTCCCACTCTTTGCTCAAGCAGGAGACCCTATATCAGTGATGGCTGCCTGTTTTGTTGTTGCATGCCGAAAGCATGCGCACCCGTGACAGCGTGCATGTGCGCTCGTACCCATAATGCAATGCGTGTGAAACAACAACACCCTGCTCCCTGCACATCCGTGCATGACAGCCACCTCACACTCCCCCTGTGCATGCGTGTGCAAACCCCACCCGGAACCACATTTTGGGTCTAGTAGGTCTTCCGGCAGCCTCCTGGGAGCAGAAACGGGCCGCAGGAGAGGCGCAGAAGTAATGATATTCTATTTTCTTCACTACCGGTTCGGTAGCAAGATCACGCGGAAGGTCCTTGGTGACGCCTGGGTAGGTGGGGCGGATCCTCGTACTGCCGCCACTACCGGTGCAAACCGGCAGTATACCACCTCTGGTGTGCGCGACGGACCAGTGGTTACAAAATGTGTAAACCTATCACTCATGTGAAACCCACTGTTCTCATCCGAGAAGCTTCTTCCGTTCTGAACTCAAGAAGAACTCGAAGAAGCTTCTTGGATGAGTAGCGAAACGCCTGCAAGGAAAAACAAAGTCCAGTTGCCTTTTGAAAAAAGCACTTTTGGGACTGTAAAGATTGAAGAATCGTGCGTTCAGTTTTGGTTGCCACAATGTAGAAAAGATGTGGAGACTCTAGAAAGAGTGCAGAGAAGAGCAACAAAGATGATTAGGGGACTGGAGACAAAAACATAGGAAGAACGGTTGCAGGAACTGGGTATGTCTAGTTTAATGAAAAGAAGGACGAGGGGAGACATGATAGCAATGTTCCGATATCTCAGAGGGTGCCACAAAGAAGAAGGAGTTAAGCTATTACTCAAAGCACCTGAGGGCAGAACAAGAAGCAATGGGTGGAAACTAATCAAGGAGAGAAGCAACTTAGAACTGAGGCGAAATTTCCTGACAGGTAGAACAATGAATCAGTGGAACAGAAGTTGCCTCCAGAAGTTGCGAAGGCCCCAACCACTGCAAGTCTTCAAGAAGATGTTGGACAGCCATTTGTCTGAAACGGTATAGGGCTTCCTGCCTAGGCAGGGGGTTGGGCTAGATGACCTCCAAGGTCCCTTCCAACTCTGCTATTGTATTGTAAGAAATGAGCAAATGTTCCCGAAAACAAAAACCTCCTTTGGGGGAACCCTCTGTTCTTTAATCTTTAGGAAACGGGAGGAGGGAAGGGAAGTCCTCCATCTTCAGGGGGCTTTGAATGGCCGCCCCATTTCCCAGCAAAAGTCACTTGGAAACGCTCCGCCTGGAGAACAAAGCAGAGCAACAATTATGCCTGTTAATTAGCGCTGTGTTTTTCGCTCGGTGATTAACATTCACGGCGGAGGCACCGGGAAGTGCTTTTGTTTCTCTCCACCACCACCCCCTCCTGAAGTCGCGCTGCGATAAGGACAAACACGGGGCCCTGTGGAATTCTTGTTTATCACTTAATATAGAAAACGGATGAGCTGAATTAGCCAAAGAGCCAAGGGATATAAAACAGAAGCTGCGAATCGCAACGGCTGGGGTGGTGCTACTCTTGGACAATGACCAACGCCGGGAGGAATCTCTCTTGCGATTTGGGCTCTTTTGAGTGCCGAGCCCTCCTAACCAAAACGATGGAGAACGATGGGTTTTATTCTGCCAAGAAGCTGGATTCGTTTAGCCCAATTTGTTCTCCTCATCCAGATGTGCTGGGAATATATATATATATATATATTTGGTGACACAGACCAAAGCCTGACGATGACAAGTGAGACCTTGTCGAAACGTTGCAATAACATTTCCATGCCTTATACACGGGAAAATACCCGAAGCAAGCAATGCCAGCATATATATAAACAACAAATAAGTGAACACCTAGAAGCAAACAAAGTAATAGCCAAAAGCCAACATGGGTTTGTCAAAAACAGATCATGCCAGACTAATCTAATTGCATTCTTTGACAAAGTGACAAAATCAGTGGACCAGAGGAATGCTGTCGATATAATTTACTTGGACTTCAGTAAGGCATTTGATAAAGTAGACCATAACCTACTATTAGATAAAGTAGAAAATTGTGGGTTAGACAGCACCACCACCAAATGGATTCGCAACTGGCTGACCAACCGCACTCAACGTGTAGTCCTCAATGGAACTGCATCTACATGGAAGGAAGTATGCAGTGGAGTCCCCCAAGGCTCTGTTTTAGGCCCAGTACTCTGCCCCAACCCTGGAAGTCTTTAAAAAGATGTTAGAGAGCCATTTGTCTGAAATGGTATAAGGCTCCTGCCCACGCAGGGGGTTGGACTAGAAGACCTACAAGGTCCCTTCCAACTCTGCTATTGTATTGTATTGTATTATTGTATTGTGTATATATATATATATATATATATATATATATATATATATATATATATATATATATATATATATATATATATATATATATATATATATATATATATATATATATATATATATATATATATATATATATATATATATATATATATATATATATATATGAGAATATTTTCACAGCTCCTGTTATGAGGCCCCTTAAGGGAGGAGACAAACTGTCATCCTTCTCTGCCTTTCAGCTCATCACCAGAGACCATCTAGACAGAAAGCCCAGAGTTCCGTTGTGTAACTTTTTTTATATGTGTGTTACGTTTTTGAGCTGATCAATAAATCTATACTAGTCTCTCTGACTTATTTATTGATCAGCTCAAAAACGTAACACACACAAACATATATATATGTGTGTGTGTGTGTATGTATTTGTGTGTGTGTGTGCACGCTTGTGTCACAACACCCTGTTAAGCCCCAATTAAGGGAGGAAGCATACTGCTTTCCTTTTCTACCTTTCGGCTCATCACCAAATAGACAGAAAGCTATGAGTTCTGTTGTGTACTTTTTTTTATATGTGTGTTAGGTTTTTGAGCTGATCAATAAATAAATCAGGGAGACTAGGATAGATCTATTTCGAGCTATTTAGCTCTCATCATCTAGCCATACCCTTACTGGGATTTGAACTGGGGCTGCATTACATGTTAGGCAGATGCCTTAGCCACTAAGCCACCAGGTTCTCTTCCTGATCAGCTGAGACAGGAGGATAAGTATATGCTTGTGTCACAGATGCTAATGCATCTGCCTAACATGTAATACTTCCCCGGTTCAAATCCCAGTAAGGTTATGGCTAGCTGATGAGAGCTAAATAGCTCAAAATAGATCTATCCTAGTCTCTCTGATTTATTTATTGATCAGCTCAAAAACCTCACACACACACACACACACACACACACACACACACACACACACCCGAATGATCCAGCTATGGGGGGGAAAGGCATCTCTCCATCACACGGCAAAGCGCGATGGTGGGGTTTTTGCCTAAAAGTAGCAAAAGATGGATTTCCACCAGAAAACCTTGGGATGCGGCTCAAAAGATTTTGGCGTCGGCGTGAAGCACGCTGGGATCATCGCTCCGCCAGGGTGTTGCCGTTTTTCATTAAGAAAGCCTCGCTCGGTAGACCATCGCTCTTGGAAACAGCAGGCGACGTTGGAGCTGCCATCTTTGCATGAATTATAAAGAGGTTTAAACCCACGGAGGCTCGTGGGCAAAGAAACATGGGGGAAGACGGCATTCCCACACTACGAAGTTGGATCTATTTAGATAGGATGAGGAGCAGCGTTTTCAGCAGGTCATGTTTGTTGTCGTGGGATTTGGCGTACCAACGTATTTTGATGCGGATGTTCACAAGAGAGGTGTTTTGACCCGCCAGCAGCCAGCCGAGATGGCAGCAAAGTCGGACAGTGAGGAGGTTGGGGAGGAACATGGGCCAGTCCTGGAGTCTGGGGAAGACTCGGAGGAGGGCTCTGTGTCGGAGGCAGAGAGGGGGCCAGGGCCGTCTGACAGTTACCAGCTGCCTTCAGAGTCAGACATCAGTGAGGCAGAAGAACAGCTGGAGCCTGTTCCCATGTGCAGAGTTGCCAGACAAAGGGAACAGCTAAAGAACAGGGGTCAACTTGGGAGGAAGGCCACAGGTGGACAATGAATCGCCTCTCCCAGAGGAAATAAAAGAGGAGGGAAAAGGGAGGGGGCTTTTGCAGGAAACAATTTGTTCGTTCGATCGTTAGATTCAGGAGTGTGAAGATCTGTCCGTGAATCTCAAGAGACTCTATGCCCAGCCTTTCCTTGTACAGCACCTCATTTGGAAAATATTGACAGGGCAGCTTTCCAAGATAAGTCCGATCCACAGACAGATAAGGTCTGTGGTCATAAATCCACCTTTGAAAGACTGTTTGTCAGGCCTTGGCTGAATGGGAATGAGAGGGATTCACATAATGGTGTAGGGTCTTCTGCTTGGGCAGGGGGGGTGGGTTGGATTAGATGACCGCTGAGGTCCCTTCCAACTCTGTCATTCTGTTTTGTTAGTCATCTTTTTTTGCGGATAAGAGGGGAACTCCCAACTTCTAAAGAACTTCTGACTCACCTCTGCTTGGTAGGCCTGGCAAGTGCTTGCCAAAGGTGTGCCAGGCAGAAGCCCCTGGCATAAAGCAGGCGTGGCACAGGCTGGTTGGGAGCAGAAGCGCCCGGCGGAATAAGCCAAGATGCCTGCCCTGTGATTCAGATCGCTTTGATTCGGTATTAAGTTGTCAGTACGGCGGATTTGAGCATAAGAGATCTCTCTCTCTCTCTCTCTCTCTCTCTCTCTTTATTTCATCTAATCTCAGCTGAACATCGGCTGGGCCGGTTAGCCTCCACACCTCCTGCCTGTCTTTGCTCCCTGCTTCTTAGATTAAGTGCCGCCCACATTACACCTGCGAATTTGCAAATCAAAGCTTACATCGGGCGTTCAAGGGAAACCATTTAACGCGGAGGAGCAGAGGAACAGCCAGCCAAGTGGGTTTACCTTGACAAAACAAAGCAATTAACATCTGAATTTACAGGGAAACACGTTCCCCGCAACAGATGTGCAGGCAATTTTCTCTTTTGGCCCTTTGGTGGAAGGCTGTTTAGGGACCAGATGTTTTCATTCATGTCGGAGACGCATCCAGCTGCGTCAAGCTGTGAGAATTTCTTCTGATCTGTCACAGCCTGCCACGAGCTACGAGAAGAAAAGTGGGGAGGGGAGAAAGGGATGGATAGAAGGAAAGCAGAGGGAGGGGGGGAGAGAGACTGGAGAAAGGAAAGCTAGGGTTGAAAGAGAAGCTGGCTGTACCACTGGGACTCGTTTCGCCATCTGTATTTAAAAGCTTTTGACTACTTGAAGCTTTCTCCTTGCAGCCTTTGGAAGGCATTCGGCGAGAAACGCAGACGTATTAAAATTGTAATTTTAATTTTTTTAAAAACAAGCAGTACAGCAGGGCTGGGAGGCTTCAGGAAGGCTTGGGGGGGGGGAGAGGCAGGTGGCGCGGGCTTCCCTTTGAAAACCGATTCGTGATCTCAGTGGGAATTGCACACAAATTAGGACGCCTGGTTCTCAAAAGCCAGAGCCACCAGCTCCAAGGCAAGGGAGCCTCACAGCCTGTAGCCTGCCGGATTTAAATGCAATTCAGGGCCAGGCCAAACCAGGTGGGTGGGTGGGTGAGTAGGCAGGGAGGTACCGGTGAATGGATGGAAGGAGATACATAAGGTAAGTAGGTAGATAAATTAATGGGTGGGTGGAAGGAGATAACATAGGGCATGTAGGTGATATGTAGGTAGGTGAGTGGATGGATGGATGGATGGATTGGCACATAGGTACAGGTGGAAGAATGGAAGGAGATACATACGGTAGGTAGGTAGATAAATTAATGGATGGAAGGAAGGTGATAACATAACATGAGGTAGGTAGGTTTTATGTAGGTAGGTGGGTGGGTAGATAGATGGATGGCAATAAATAAAGACAGACTAAACTATATACAGAAACAGATAGGTAGCTCTAGGTGGATGGATATGTAGGTAGGTGGGTGGATGGATGGATGGATGAATTGCATGGATGGGGATGGATGGATGGATAGATAGATAGATAGATAGATAGATAGATAGATAGATAGATAGATAGATAGATCATGGATAACATAGATGAATATCAATAGATTGATGGATGGTTAGAGATGGATGGATAGATGGATGGATGGTAGGTAGGTAGGTAGGTAGGTAGGTAGGTAGGTAGGTAGGTAGGTAGGTAGGTAGGTAGGTAGATAGATAGATAGATAGATAGATAGATAGATAGATAGATAGATAGATAGATAGATAGATAGATAGATAGATAGATAGATAGATAGATAGATAGATAGACAGATAGATCCTGGATAACATAGATAGATTGATGAATGGTTAAGAGATGGATGGATGGATGGATGGAGGATGAATGGATGATAGGTAGATGGATGGATGGATGGATGGATGGATGGAGATAGATAGATAGATAGATAGATAGATAGATAGATAGATAGATAGATAGATAGATAGATAGATAGATAGATAGATAGATAGATAGAGATCCTGGATAACATGGATGGATATCAATAGATTGATGAATGGTTAGAGATGGATGGATGGATGGCTTCATAAGCATGCTGAAGGCACAAAAGAGGAGCACACAATATCAACTTTAATAGATTAAGCCAATCATTTATTGCATGCTGGCTTCGGGAATTCTGGGAGTTGAAATCCACCAGTCTTAAAAGTTGCCAAGTTGGGAGGTTCCTGATCTCGGATGTAGATTTAATCTCAGACGGGCAATTAATGTGCTTCTAGGAAGACCTTTGAAATCATTCATTAGCTAATCGCACGACAAGTGCCCAGTGCAGGTCATTGGGGCCGCCTATGATAGACACACACACCCCCTGGTTAAATGTGGATCTCCAGAACCGGCTTGGGAGACAAAGAGACTCCATGGGCACAAAGCTTCTTTACTGGCAACCAGAGATGTCGCATCTCCCCCCCACCCCCTCCCCAGGAAAGGAGTGGACGGAGAGGGAAGAGTCATGCACACAGCTCCTGCCCTTTGACACTCCATCGCAAACACCCAAAGTGTTGACTTTTCCCAGGACGACAATTGTGGTTTCGCAGGTTTCAGCAGGAAATGAAGGATTTAATTATAATCACCCCCTTTTGCCCAATGCGAGCGCTTGCTAATCACACGTAATCATCCACTGAGTGCCTCCGCTCACATCAGGCTACCTTTAAACATCATTTTGGTTGACCTACCCAGTTAATGTGCCCCCAGGAAAACCTGCAGGGTGACACTCACAAATCAACACCTGGGAAAGAGCAGCGGAATGCAAGCTCTCGCTTAGAAACAGAAACGAATGTTTTCCCGTTGACTATTCAGCATTGGAAAGGCCTGGTCTGCCGACGAGGTATTCCACAACCAAGGTGCCACAGCTGAGAGGCTGAGAGGGAAAGGTTCCCCTCGCACATACGTATGTGCTAGTCGTTCCCCACTCTAGGGCTCCTCTCCGTTTGGAAGCCCAAGAGCCAGCTCTGTCCAGAGACATCTCCATGGTCATGACTCAACGCCGAAGGTGCACGGAACGCTGCTACCTTCCCACCAAAGGTGGCTCCTATTTTTCTACTTGCATTTTTGACGTGCTTTCGCATTGCTAGGTTGGCAGAAGCTGGGACAAGTTGCGGGAGCTCACTCCATTATGCGGCGCTGGGGATTCGAACCGCCGAACTGCTAACCTTTCTGATCGACAAGCTCAGTGTCTTAGCCCCTGAGCCACCGTGTCCCACCAAGATGCTGATAGAAGAGAGGATTTGTAGCTTGGGATTGAACTATGAGGTCCTTGGTGCTCTCTGCACTGATCGTGTGGCCGAGTTAGGTAATGAAAGGTCTGCAAGGAAGCCACCCAGAGAACACAAGGACCCTCACAGCGGAGAAGGTTCTCACTCGTGATTTTAGATAATACACTCCCTACCCAAATGTGGGATTCAGAGAAGGACCTCGTTGTCAGATCTGGAAACACAGAAGATGGGCCTTAAAGCTGGATCAAGGTAAGGGTTCCTTTAGTCCAGCATTTTATGGGGAACATCTACATCCAGGTGTGACTTTGAGCCTAGGTAGAGGCTGTTAGCAACTCTGGGTTCAGAACCAGTGTTACAACTCTGGTCCCGTAACCAATGTTAGGGGTAACAAACACCTCCGTTTGGAAATAATGTGAAATAGTGTAATACACCAGACAGTTGTAACAGTTGCTGTAACCACACACAAACTCTAAAACACTGATAGTAAAAAAATAAATAGTCTTCACTTTGTAGCAACTAAAATACTTCTTCCGACCAGTGATTCTAACTTCTCAAACAATAACAGTCCTTCACCAAACACAGAGTTATCTCACAATGATGCAAAACAAATACTTCTTCTCTCTTCAGTCTTCATCTCCTCAGCGGCAAACAGTAAGCACAGGAATCAAAGGAATCGAAAAGGGAATGAACTGTGTTTCCGAGCTTCCTTTTATGGTAGATCTGAGAAGCACAGCCAATCAGAATTCAACATAGTTCTTAAAGCTACATATACTCTTTAAGAATACTGGCTTATATATATAAGGATAAATATCCTAACAGAGGCAGATATTTTTGTCTCTCTGAGAACAATGAGAATATATTTGCTGAACAAAACTCCGCATTGGCAACAGGAAAGGCATCTGGCCACTCAGCTCCATTCAATTGCCCAAGACTCCAGGGATTATGGTGTTGTTAAAAGAAGGTAAGGATCTACATCCAGGTCCTTCTCCAAACACAGACCTAGAAGATAGCTCTCTTCCGTTACTACTCTCCAGGAGCTGTTACTTTAAACTTGATTCAGAAGGTAGGACGCAGCAATGGAGAAGACTGATAGGCCAATCCTTCAGGGATTTATTTAGTCTTCTTTAAAGCCACTTGAATAGGCATTGTCTAGCTCCATGATGGCGAACCTATGGCATGGGTGCCACAGGTGGCACGCGAAGCCATTTTTTAGGGCACGCGAGGCGTTGCCCTGTCAGCTCCAGCGCACATGTGTGCGCTGGCCAGCTGATTTAGGCCTTCTTTTGAGGCCGTTTTTCGCCCTCTGGAGGCTTCAGGGAAGCTCCTGAAGCCTCTGGAGGTGGGGAGGGGAGGCTGTTTTCACCCTCCCCAGGCTCCTAGAAAGCCTCTGGAGCCTGGGGAGGGCGAAAAAAGCGTGCCAAAAGCAGGGGGTCCCGCACATAGCATTATGGGTGTGGCACGCTCACGCATGACATCCCCCCCTCCACGCTCCCCACGCTTTTAGCACACGAGCCACAAAAGGTTAGCCATCACTGGTCCAGCTGCTCTTTGAAGCAAAGATTGTCAAGAATGCCAAGACTGTAGGGCTAGATTAGGAAGCCCAACATCACGAAGAAGGCAGCATTAAATTCCACTTTACATCCAAGAAAAGGAACCACCCAGGGTGGATATACCATCTTCCAATGCTCTCTAACTTTCTTTGTTTGTTGTTTCTGTACCGTATTTTCTAAACTCGCCTGCAGCATCTCGTAACATATTTAACCGAAGAGACCTACAACTAGCCCTCTCTTGCACGCGAGGCACGCCTCTTTACGTTCTTGGCTGGCATCTCTTGAGACAGGCAGCCTAAGGCAGCCGACACGTTTAGACTAACCTCCGCTCCAGCTCGGTGACTTCTTGTTCTTTCAACTTGAGTTGACCTCCAGGCCACCAAGGTCTTCAAACAGAGGTCAAGGCAGTTCAAACCATATCTCCTCAAGGAGATCTTAAGGAGGTGGCCCACAGCTTGTAGTAACCTGAAAAGCTATTGAAGGAGAACATTTGTAGCTCATTTCATTACCCAACTAGGTAACATCATCAGTGAGAGAAGGGAGGGGGGGTTGATTGAGCACTGATGATGTTACCTTAGCTGGGTAAATGAATGTATAGTGCCTTGGTAAGGCCACACCTGGAATACTGCATACAGTTTTGGTCGCCATGATGTAGAAAAGACGTGGAGACTCTGGAAAGAGTGCAGAGAAGAGCAACCAAGAGGATTAGGGGACTGGAGACTAAGACATATGAAGAACGGCTGCAGGAGCTGGGTATGTCTAGCTTGATGAAGAGAAGGACCAGGGGAGATATGATAGCAGTGTTCCGATATCTCAGAGGGTGCCACAAAGAAGAGGGAGTCAAACTATTCTCCAAGGCACCTGAGGGCAGAACAAGAAGCAATGGGTGGAAACTCATCCAGGAGAGAAGCAACTTGGAACTAAGGAGAAATTTCCTGACCGTTAGAACAATGAACCTCTGGAACAGCTTGCCTCCAGAAGTTGTGAATGCCCCAACCCTGCAAGTCTTTAAGAAGATGTTAGATAGCCATTTGTCTGAAATGCTATAAGGTTCCTGCCCACGCAGGGGGTTGGACTAGAAGACCTCCAAGGTCCCTTCCAACTCTGCTATTGTATTGTATTATTGTATTGAAACATCTTCAAGAAAACATCCAAACTCGGAGAATATCAATGACCTCACAGTCCTCCTTCTCCTCTTCTACTTCTCCGCCATGCCACAAACCTCACTGCCTCCTAGCATGGATGACGTTACTTAATTGGGTCATGAAACGTCTGCAAGAAAACAACCACGCTCAGAAAGCACCAAGAGCCTCTCATATCAAGAAAGCTCCAAGTCAGGAAGAAGCTCTCCCTATTATAACGCAACCTGAATGTGCTGCAGTTACAACCACAGGTCATTCTTAGCACTCAAGACTTATATGCCGCTTCACAGTCCTTTCCAGCCCTCTCTAAGTGGTTTACAGAGTCAGCCTCTTTCCCCCAACAATCTGGGTCCTCATTTTACTGACCTCGGAAGGTTGAAAGGCTGAGCCAACCTTGAGCAGCTCAAGATTGAACTGCTGGCAGAATTAGCCTGCAATACTGCCTTCTAACAGGAAGGAAGGAGGGAAAGAGGGAGAGAGGGAGGGAGAAAGGAAGGAAGGAAGGAGGGAGGGAAGAAAGGGCAATAGCACTTACATACCGCTTCACAGTGCTTTTATAGCCCCCTATAAGCAGTTTACGGAGTCAGCCTCTTGCCCCCAACAATCTGGGTCCTCATTTGACCCACCTCGGAAGGACGGAAGGCTGAGTCAACCTTGAGCCTGGTGGGATTCGAACTGTCAAACTGCTGGCGATCAGCAGAAGTAGCCTGCAGTTCTGCCCTCTCACCACCGCGGCTATTCTCCCTGGACGTACCCTGTGTCTTCCCTTCTGCCTAAATCGTTTCCTGAATCCCCATTTCTGGAAATGCCGGGGTGGAAATGCCCCCGTGGCACCTCAGCAGCTTCCCGGGCGAAGACGCTGAGGTGTCTTCGCCCTTTATCGCTTGGAAGGGGCCCGTCTCTGCGCACGCGATCGGAGCCATTTGAGTCGCTTGTGCAGCCGAAGCTTTCAAGGTGATTGGGGTTGATGGAAGATGAATGCGGAAGATGAATGCGGGAAGATGCGGCCTTTTGTATGAAGAGCCGTAACTGGGTAGAAAGCGGAGGAGGGAAATGACACAGGCCAATTTTAGCGCGTCTCCGATAATCGTCTCAAACAGCCGAGGTGCTTTTCACAAAAAAGACTAAGCAATTGAGCTCACTTTCTCCCGATTTCACTAAATTGGCTCAGTCTCGCCACTGCCAATTGTTATTTCTCCTCCTCCTCCTCCTCCTCCTCCTCTGCTAAACTCTTTTAGCACTGATGATGCTACCTAGCTGGGTAATGAAATGTTTGCAAGAAAATAACCAGGCTCAGATACCCACAATCCTCCTCCTCCTCCTCCCACTCCTCAACAATACTTTTGTCATTGTTGTTAGTCACGAAATCATGTCCGACCCATCGCGACCCCGTGGACGACGTTTCTCCAGGCCCTTCCTGTCCTCTAACATCTTCTGGAGTCCATTCAAGCTCACACTGGCTGCTTCTTTGGTGACTCCATCCAGCCACCTTCTTCTCTGCCGTCCCCTTCTTTTTCTTTTGCCTTCCATCGTTCCCAGCATGAGGCTCTTCTCCAGGGAGTCCTTCTTCCTTCTCCTTAGGTGGCCAAAGTCTTTGAGTTTCCTCTTCAGGATCTGGCCTTCTCAAGAGCAGTCAGGGTGGATCTCCTCTAGGACCGACTGGTTGGATGGCCTTGCAGTCCAAGGGACTCAATGCAGGAGTCTTCTCCAACAGCGCCCGAGTTCAAAGGCCTCCATTCCTTGGTGCTCAGCCTTCCTCACGGCATAAGCAACAACACTACTAATTGCCATAATAATAATAATTGTCATATTTTACAGTTGGCTTTGCAGCACTGTGAGCCTGGAAAGCTGCCTCGATTCTCTTTTTATTAACTATTGCTGTGGAGGAGTCGACCAAGACAAAGAGAAGAGGGAGGGAACTCCTACCTCACAATATGAAACAATAAATCCCCTTCGGGAATTGGATTTGACAGATTTTACACAGAAAGAGAGCTGCTCCCGGGATCCCTTTTCCTGTTGTGCAAGCAGTCTGGAGGCCAATGACCAGCGGCCTTGATGGGGGCACACTAAATTTCGCCCTTTGCAATCTTTCTTCCAGGGTTGGCATTATAATCGGCTGCACTGTGGGAAAACTACATACTCAGAGGTGGAGTCCCAGATCAAGGACCATGGGCTCCGGTTGCACTCTGCCATATTTTTCTTTTTGTGCTTTGACGGTGACATGCCCAAAGCAAGGATGCCTATTGACATGGGGAACATGCCACAGTTGGACACTTCTAACCAAAAAATATCACTTTGAAGCCGAGATCGCCATGCTTTGGTCATGGGAACCGAGTCGCTGGAGAAGTCAATCCTGTTGGGAGTGATCAGTGGAGAAAGGATGGACGTTATAAAGACCGGGGGGCCTTACGCACGGTCACTCAAGCACTCGTCACGTCTCGACTCGACTACTGTAATGCTCTCTACATGGGGCTTCCCTTGAGGTGCACCCGAAGGCTACAGTTAGTCCAGAATGCGGCCGCGCGGGTAATTACGGGAGCGCCTAGACACTCCCATGTAACACCTATCCTGCGCGAGCTTCCTGTGGTCTTTCGGGTGCGCTTCAAGGTCCTAATGACCATCTTTAAAGCGCTCCATGGCTCGGGGCCTAGTTATATGCAAGACCGCCTCCTGCCCCACACATCCCTTGGACCGATACGCTCCCACAGAGAGGGCCTCCTCAGGGTGCCGTCGGCCGGGCAATGCCGACTGGCGACGCCCAGGGGGAGAGCCTTCTCTGTGGCAGGACCAGCCCTTTGGAACGACTTGCCCCCTGAACTCCGTACCATTTCTGACCTCCGCCTCTTCCGCAAGTGTCTGAAGACACATCTATTCCAACTAGCCGGCCTTGCGCAGCCTCCAATACCGCCAGTTTTAAAATGGGGATTTTAATTCGGTTTTAGCACAGGCCCTTAGTGGAATAAGTTTTTTAAAAAAAGAAATAGTTTTATATGTTTTGTATGTTTTGATTTTCCTGTGCGCCGCCCCGAGTCCATTTGGAGAAGAGCGGGGTATAAATTCAATCAATCAATCAATCAATCAATCAATCAATCAATAAATAAATAAATAAATAAAGCAGGAGGTGTCCAAACGTGGCCACTTTAAGACTTGTGGACTTCAACTCCCAGCGTAGTTGGCTGAGGAATTCTGGGAGTCGAAGTCCGCAAGCCTTAAAGTGGCTGGGTTTGGAGGTCTCTGTTGTAAAGGACGATATTGTTGTGGCCCATCAGTAGAGCTGGTGGAAAACTCGGATGGGGAGGAGGCTGGGGAGGGACATGGGCCAGTCCTGGAGTCTGGGGAAGGCCCTGAGGAGGGCTCTGTGTCGGAGGCAGAGAGGGGGCCAGAGACGTATGCCAGTTCTCAGCTGCCTTCGGAGTCAGACATCAGTGAGGCAGAAGAACAGCTGGAGCCTGCTCCCAGTGTGCGCATGTGCAGAGTTGCCAGGAGAAGGAGACAGCTAAGGAACAAGGGTCGACTCAAGAGTAAAGCCACAGGTGGACGGTGGACGGCCCCTCCCAGAGGGAATAAAAGGGGAGTTTGCAGGAAGCAGTTAGCTCAATTCATTAGGGTGAAAATCTAGTCAGAGATCAATCCTGACTGCTCTTTAGAAGGCCAGATCCGGGAGAGGAAACTCAACTGCCCGAACCAGTCCGAACCGGCTGAATCTCTCCCCTGTTAGGTTGCATCAAATAAAAGCACCTTTGGGGATGCTTCCTGAAGTCTATTTCTCGATAAGGAAACTCTGGAGGAAGTGGGATTGATATAAGGCAGGGATGGCGAACCTATGGCATGTGTGCCAGAGGTGGCACTCGGAGCCCTCTCTTTGGGCTTGCGTGCTCTTGCCCCAGCCCAGCTCCACCGCATTTCTCCCACAGGAGGGAGAGAGAGGGAGGGGAAGAGAGAGAGAAAGAGAGAGGGAGGGAGGGAAAGAGAGAGAGAGGGAGAGAAAGAGGGAGAAAGAGAGAGGGAGGGAGGGAAAGAGAGAGGAAGAGAAAGAGGGAGAAAGAGAGAGGGAGGGAGGGAAAGAGAGAGGGAGAGAAAGAGGGAGAAAGAGAGAGGGAGGGAGGGAAAGAGAGAGAGGGAGAGAAAGAGGGAGAAAGAGAGAGGGAGGGAAGGAAAGAGAGAGAGGGAGAGAAAGAGGGAGAAAGAGAGAGGGAGGGAGGGAAAGAGAGAGAGGGAGAGAAAGAGGGAGAAAGAGAGAGGGAGGGAGGGAAAAAGAGAGAGGGAGAGAAAGAGGGAGAAAGAGAGAGGGAGGGAGGGAAAGAGAGAGAGGGAGAGAAAGAGGGAGAAAGAGAGAGGGAGGGAGGGAAAGAGAGAGAGGGAGAGAAAGAGGGAGAAAGAGAGAGGGAGGGAGGGAAAGAGAGAGGAAGAGAAAGAGGGAGAAAGAGAGAGGGAGGGAGGGAAAGAGAGAGGGAGAGAAAGAGGGAGAAAGAGAGAGGGAGGGAGGGAAAGAGAGAGGAAGAGAAAGAGGGAGAAAGAGAGAGGGAGGGAGGGAAAGAGAGAGGGAGAGAAAGAGGGAGAAAGAGAGAGGGAGGGAGGGAAAGAGAAGAGAGGGAGAGAAAGAGGGAGAAAGAGAGAGGGAGGGAGGGAAAGAGAGAGAGGGAGAGAAAGAGGGAGAAAGAGAGAGGGAGGGAGGGAAAGAGAGAGAGGGAGAGAGAGGGAGAAAGAGAGAGGGAGGGAGGGAAAAAGAGAGAGGGAGAGAAAGAGGGAGAAAGAGAGAGGGAGGGAGGGAAAGAGAGAGAGGGAGAGAAAGAGGGAGAAAGAGAGAGGGAGGGAGGGAAAGAGAGAGAGGGAGAGAAAGAGGGAGAAAGAGAGAGGGAGGGAGGGAAAGAGAGAGAGGGAGAGAAAGAGGGAGAAAGAGAGAGGGAGGGAGGGAAAGAGAGAGAGGGAGAGAAAGAGGGAGAAAGAGAGAGGGAGGGAGGGAAAGAGAGAGAGGGAGAGAAAGAGGGAGAAAGAGAGAGGGATGGAGGGAAAGAGAGAGAGGGAGAGAAAGAGGGAGAAAGAGAGAGGGAGGGAGGGAAAGAGAGAGAGGGAGAGAAAGAGGGAGAAAGAGAGAGGGAGGGAGGGAAAGAGAGAGAGGGAGAGAAAGAGGGAGAAAGAGAGAGGGATGGAGGGAAAGAGAGAGAGGGAGAGAAAGAGGGAGAAAGAGAGAGGGAGGGAGGGAAAGAGAGAGAGGGAGAGAAAGAGGGAGAAAGAGAGAGGGAGGGAGGGAAAGAGAAAGGGGAAAAGAAAGAGAGATGATATTATGAAAAAAATTCTTTTTTATTGTTTCTAAACATAATATTTCAACAGCAGGGGAACAAAATGAAGGGGCATAAAAGTGCATTTATCATGTTTTTCTTAGAACAATTAGCTGAACTCTGCTTTGTTTATCGTTACTTTAGGTAGTAAAACCTCGTTATTCAGGTTAAATTGCCATGTTGGCACTTTGCAATATATAAAGGGGTTTTGGGGTTGCAGTTTGGGCACTCGGTCTCTAAAAGGTTCGCCATCACTGATATGAGGGTTGGACCAGATGACCTCCAAGGTCTCTCTCCCAGCCCTAGGATTCTATGTTCTACCTGTTAAGTGAAGCCCAGGACAAAAAGCAATGTTTGAAACAGCCTCTCCGAGGAGTCTTTTTGGGGATTAAAGAAGCAAGAGGAGAATGGTGTAAGGGCTTCCTTCCGGGCTTACCCCAAGGCAGGAGGAGAAAGCAGAAGGGAGGCCTTGTTCAGCACGAGGCCGAGCTTCAAACTTCTAAACGCTGAGTATATTAAAAAAAAAACAACGACCTCCAGCTAAGGAATGGCGACCTTGGACGTCAAGCCCTGCTTTCTAGCTTGATCCACCTTTAATATTGCAGCTTAAAAGTAAATCAACAGTGCCTTTTTTCAAATCCACCTTGTATCCTTCCCAATCTCTACTGGGGAAGACTGAAAGGTTGACAAAGTCATTTGTAGGAGAAAGGGAGCATACGTTGGGTCAAAATTCGGCATGCCTTTTAGACTTCTGGCAACTGTCGTCTTGAAACTTTTTAGCATTTCTAGGTCAGGTTCTTTCTTATGGCGCGCCCACATTTCATGTGTTGTATGCTATTGCCCCCTGCCCAACTGCACATGTGCGCGCAACCCCCCCTGCGCATGTGTGCGGGACCCTTCCCCAGGCTCTGGAGGTTTTCCTGAAGGCTGGGGAGGGTAAAAACGGCCCTCCCTGGGCCCCCAGAAGCCGAAAATGCTGCCAGGAGACAAGAACAACTCAGAAAGCAGGGTCGACTTGGGAGTAAAGCCACACCATGGAGGTGATTGGAAACAAAAGAGGAATGAATGGGGAGGGAGGCTTTTGCAGGAAACAATAAGTACATTCAGTTGTGTCAAGAGAGAAAACCTCTTTTTGTAACTATAAGAAACTCTGTGCCAAGTTTTACCTTGTCCTGTGCTTGGAAACTAGTTATCTGGCAGCTCGCCAAGCGAGATAAGGTTTGTGTGGATAAACATTCCTCTTAAAGACTGTTTGCTAAGCCTTGCGGACTGTGCATGAAAACAGGATCTAATTTATGGAAAGCAAAGCACGACTTTGTAATATTTAGTTGGCAACCCGGTCCCAAAATGCTAAACTGTAATGACAAGACTTGGAGCCCGGCAATCCAAATTCCTGAATAATTCACTCAACACAAAGGTATTCGGCAGGGTTGTACGTCCACTTGCAAAGGAGAAGTTGGCCAGGAAATAAATAGAAGCAAGCAGATACAAATGGGCACCCACTTTTCTGATATTCTAAAGCTTTGATCGAGTTTGGCAGCGAGAGTGCTCAAGACCTGATAATAAGATAAATGAATGGGAGGAATAATCTCAGGGATACTCAGGCAGTCTTCCAAAGACATCCTTAACAGGAAAAGCCCCTCTTGGAGAACTGAAAGGTTCCCCTTGTACATGCGTGCTAGTCGTTCCCGACTCTAGGGGGCAGTGCTCATCTACATTTCAAAGCCGAAGAGCCAGCGTTGTCCGAAGACGTCACCGTGGCCATGTGGCTGGCATGACTCAACGGCGAAGGCGCACGGAACGCTGTTCCTCTTCCCACCAAAAGTGGCTTCTGTTTTTCTACTTGCATTTTTAGGGCCTTTAAAACTGCTAGGTTGGCAGAAGCTGGGACAAGTCATGGGGGCTCCCACCATTATGCAGCGCTAGGGATTCGAACCGCCGAACTGCCAACCTTTCTGATTGACAAGCTGAGCCACCGAGTCCCCTTGGAGAACTCTAGTTCCTCTCTAACCAGAGTAGGCCTTCGGGCCAAAAACAGCTGCCCATCTGGAATTCAGATGCTTTGCCCAGAAAAAAGATCTTGTTACAAGCAATTTAGCAAAAAAGTCCAGTCCACGCACAACAATCGCAAACCTGACAGCCCGTCCAACCGCATTAGTGTCAGAAGTCGTGTCTGCTTTATGTCCAGGAGAGAAAGAGGAAGAGGGAGATATGTTATCTGCTGGTTGCACACCGGCAAAGAGAATTGGGAGCGAGGCAGATGCCAGTGTGGGTTACCATGACTGCCAGCCAGGTTGGGGAGTTTTGCTCAAGGCGGGGGAGATGACCCAAATTGTGGATTCACACGGGGCTATTTCTCCAGGACGCTTTTATTGGCGGAAGGATGGAAGGGGGATCAAGGAGCTAGTTTCCAAAGCCCCCCGAAGGCCCAGACAAGGAATCATGGATGGAAACTGACCAAGGAGAGATTCAACCTGGAAATAAGGAGGAACTTTCTGACAGTGAGAAATCAAACCATGGAACAGAAATTGCCTTCAGAAGTTGTGGGAGCTTCATCGCTGGAAGCTTTCAAGAAGAGACTGGACTGCCTTCTGTCAGAAATGATGTAGGGTCCCCTGCTTGGGCGGGGGTTGGACTAGGTGATCTCCAAGGTCCCTTCCAACTCTATTATTCTATATTCAATGGAACAGAAGTTTCCTTCAGACATTGTGGGAGTTTCATCACTGGAAGCTTTCAAGAAGAGACTGGACTGCCTTCTGTCAGAAATGGTGTAGGGTCTCCTGCTTGGGCGGGGGTTGGACTAGATGACCTACAAGGTCCCTTCCAACTCTAGACATACCCAGTCCCTGCAACCATTTTTGTATGTTTTAGTGTCCAGACCTCTAATCATCTTTGCTGCTCTTCTCTGCTATCTATCTATCTATCTATCTATCTATCTATCTATCTATCTATCTATCTATCTATCTATCTATCTATCTATCTATCTATCTATCTATCTATCTATCTATCTATTCTCTCTCTCTCACACACACACAAATATACAGAGAGGGAGGGAGAGGGAGGGAGAGGGAGAGATAGGTTACCTCATTTAATCTTGCAGTCCTTCACCCCTTCAAATATTAGAACACTGCTATCATGTCACCCCTAATCCTTCTCTTCGCTAGACCAGCCATGCATGCCCAGTTCCTGCAACCGTTCTTCATATGTTTTAGCCTCCAGTCCCCTTATCATCTTGGTTATTCTTCTCTGTACTGGTTCCAGAGACTCAACATATATTGGATCTAGGTCAGCATTGGAGAACCTTTTCGGCACCAAAGGCCGAAATGGGAGCGTGCACGGGTGGGCGGGGTAGCACCAGATGGGAGTGTCGGAAACCGGAAGTGCTGAGTTTCCGGTTTCCAGCATATGCATGCGTGATGATCACCTGCTTCTTCCAGTTTCTGGTGTGCATGCATGCGCAAAGACTAGCTGGCCAGCACGCCGGAACCTGGAAAAGCAACGGGTGACGAGAGCCATGCCTGGAGAGATGGCTCTGTGTGCCACTTCTGGCATGCATGCCATAGGCTTGCCATCATGAATCCAGGCCAATGTCTACTGAAAAACTGATCCAGTCTTTCTCCAGAAGGCCTGCATCTTCTGGAGAAGAAAGAGGCGGAACAATCCCGACTCGACTACTGCAATGCTCTCTACATGGGGCTTCCCTTGAGGTGCACTCGAAAGCTACAGTTAGTGCAGAATGCAGCCGCGCGGGTGATTATGGGAGCCTCTAGATGCTCCCATATAACACCGATCCTGCGCGAGCTGCACTGGCTTCCTGTGGTCTTTCGGGTGCGCTTCAAGGTCTTGACGACCATCTTCAAAGTGCTCCATGGCTCGGGACCTAGTTATATGCGAGACCGTCTCCTGCCCCATACATCCCTTAGACCGATACGCTCCCACAGAGAGGGCCTTCTCAGGGTGCCGTCAGCCGGGCAATGCCGTCTGGCGACACCCAGGGGAAGGGCCTTCTCTGTGGCGGGTCCCGCCCTGTGGAACGACCTACCCCCGGAACTCCGTACCATCACAGACCTCCGCCTCTTCCGCCAGTGTTTAAAAACACACCTGTTTCATCAAGCCGGCCTAACATAACCTCCGCTGTGACTAGTACAGATAGTTTTAATTGGAGATTTTTAATTGGTTTTAGCGCAGGACTTGGTATTTAATAGGTTTTTAAATTTTTGTATTTTTGTATTATTTATATGTTATTTTAAATTCCTGTGCGCCGCCCTGGGTCCTTTTGGAGAAGGGAGGGATATAAATCAAATAAAACTCAAAACTCAAGTGTCCTTATCACTCACTGTAAATAACCCTTAAGCGTGGAGTCAAATATTAGCCGGTAGGTGGCATGGCACCCTATTAGCCTTCTAGTCCCCGATAGGAAGGGATGCTTTTAATTAACATCTATGAGGGGGTCTCCTTTTTTGTAATCCCCCATTACTGATTAAATGGCAAGATCCGGAGTCCAATCACGGTCCAATGGGGGAAGATGCGAAGTTTGCAGAGGTGTTACCTTTCTGAAACGGTCTGCGAATTGATTTCTTTTATTGAATTAATAAGTGTTATCAATGCTGTACAGAAGGCAACATTGCTGCTGAATGCAAGTGATAACATATAATTACGGAAAATCAAATCCTAATCTGCAGAGCTGAACCAGGTGTCAACATTTTAATTGTAGTTAGGGGGATGCATTTAACACCGGGGAGCGGGAAAGGATCTCGTGGGTGCAATTTTTAAAAAAAAAAAATCTATAGAGAAACTGGAACTTTCAAAATAGTCTGGAAATGAGATGGTTTAAGTGAGAAAAGTGACTGTTAATAACCCATGGAAATTTATTTCTTTAGTAACGTTAAGGTTAGCACATGCGTGCTACTCGTTCCCAACTCTAGGGGGCGGTGCTCATCTCCGTTTCAAAGTCAAAGAGCCAGAGCTGTCCGAAGACGTCTCCGTGGTCATGTGGCCAGCATGGCTAAACACCAAAGGCGCACAGAACTGTTACTTTCCCACCAAAGGTGGTCCCTATTTTTCTATTTTTCCTTCCTTCCTTCCTTCCTTCCTTCCTTCCTTCCTTCCTTCCTTCCTTCCTTCCTTCCTTCCTTCCTTCCTTCCTTCCTTCCTTCTCCATCACTGGAAGTTTTTAAGAAGAGACTGGACAGTCGTTTGTCTGAAATGATATAAGTTCTCTTGCTTGAGCAGGGGGCAGGGGATGGACTAGAAGATCTCCAAGGTCCCTTCCAGCTCTCCTCTGCCTGATCTGTCCCCATCTGCCCTGTCTCCTGCCAGCCAGTCTTCAGCTATTTAAAAAAATTAAAACCTCTCTCTTTAGGAATGACAGCCTCGTTGACAGGAGGGAGGGGGCAGAGAGTCAAGCACACACACAGAGGCAGCTGTTCTCCAAGCCCAGAAGACCAATTGATTTAATAACTAACTGAGCTAAATCGCTGTTGCTTAAATTGGCGCAATTAGTAGCTGAACTTCTTTGGTGGACGCTCATATCAGTTTAAGGGGGTCAGGAGGGATATTGATTTTGGCGGAGGGGCTTGCTCTGGATAATACAATCTGTTGGTGCAGATCTCGTGGAAAGGATGGCGGGCGGGGCCTGCCACATTTAGCTACCCCTGGCGAGGGTAAGGAACGGAGGTGGGATTCAGTCGGTTTGGATCGGTTTGCCCGAACCGGTAGCGGAAGTCACGGGCGCGCTCTATGCCCGTGATGGCGAACCTATGGCACGTGGGGCACAGGTGGCATGAAGAGCCCTTTCTGTGGGCATGCGAGCTATCACCCCAGCTCAGCTTCACCACGCCTCCTGCTGGTTTTTGAGTCTCTGATGCGCATGGGCAGGGTGTGTGAGGGTGATGTGCATGCATGCACAATGGCACGTGCAGGGATCATGCATGCAGGCATGGGGTGCATGTGAGTGTCAAGCGTGCATGCAGGGAGGGGTCGTGTGCACATGTGCGAGGTTGTCATGCGCACATGTGCGAGTCGAGTGTGGGAGTCACACGCACTTTTGGCACACAATGAAGAAAAGGTTCCCCTTTACCGCTCTATGCCATCCGATTTAGGCAGGTTTATGAGGCCAGGGGAATGCACGGAAGGTGTGCGCGAGAGCAAAGCGCATGCACGGGACCAGTAGCAACAAAATGTGCGGCCCACCACAGGTTGGGAAAGTCTGCCAAGAACTGGATTTGGGGTTTATGACCTGACGGGCACATATGGAAATGGTCTGCCGTGGCTTTCTCCCAGACTGGTTTATGTTGGCATCCCCAGTTTGGCCTGCAGCCCTGGGTAGCCCTGGCAGTCTCTGCAGGACTGATGAGGCCTAGCCACCTGCCTATCCATCTTCCCAGGACGTGCCGGAATCTCATGCCAAGAAGCTCCTGGCAGATTTTGGGGGCATCTCCCAATCCTTTCTCATTGGCCAAGCAGTGAAAAGGCCTGGTGTTTTTAGCCATCGTTCTCTCGAGTAGGTAAACCGAATCAATTTTTTTTTAAATTTTCTTATTCTTGATCTGAGTGGGTGAAGTTCATTTAAGTCTATATAAGTGTTGGTCCATTTCTGAGTCCAGGTAGCGCTCTGCACTCCTGGTGGCCCCTCCCAGAGGAAAGAAAAGAGGAGCCAAAGGGGAGTGGAGTTTGCAGGAGACCATTCGTTCGCTTCATTGGTTCGTGACTCTCCGAGACTCCTTGCTAAGTTCTGCAGAGATCGGCCTGGCAGCTCTCCAAGCCAGATAAGGTCTGTGACCGTAAATCCTCCCTCGAAAGACTTTGCTGGATGGGAATGAGCAGAATCCACAGCCAATTAATAAAAGGGTTTTGTTATTTTGTCGGGACCAGGAGTGGGCTTCAGGCTCTCTCGGGAAGCCTCGGTCAGAACAGTAACTTCAAACTGTTACTAAAGAAACGGATGTCAACCGAGGACCTTAATTTCATTCCTGGTTCTTCTCCCCAAGTGGGTTGCAGGAAAAAAAAAAGGTCCATTTGCAATGGAAAATGTGGAATCTTTCGCTGCGCCAAATACATCTTCATTCCCTTCTTCGTGTATTTCGGGAGATAGCAAAAGCGCTTTGTTTTTATAGAAAGTCTTCTGCAGATAACAAAGCCTTTGACAGGTCTAATAACAGACCGGTACGGTTTCCTAGCGCTACTGTGGGATGATAATTGTACCCGTTTTTTTCCCCTTATTTCCCCGCTGCCGTAGATTAAAGTTTATCTCCCTGTTTTAATCTCTTGCATGGAGGAGCCGCATTTTCCGAGCTTTCGCTGTTTTTATTAAGCTGCGGCGTTTGCTACCTTGAGAGTAATTTTTAAGGAAGATACCTGGGCGATAAAAGTTAGGGAACCGCTTGTCAAAACACCCCCTCTTAATGTTTACCTCCTGAAGAAAACTTGAAACTTGCACCGATTTCCATGTAACGCCAACTCCCCCTAGTTTCCCTAAGTATCAACAGCATAGGTAGTGCTGTTGTAGAATGCCAGCGGCCAGCAGAGCTGGTGGCAGACTCAGGCAGGAGGTTGCATCTTATAGTCCAAAAAATACGGTACCTCTTCGAAATCTTGGTGCTTCTTATACACCAGTGCATCTTATAGTCCGAAAAATGCGGTACCTCTTCAAAATCTTGGTGCGTCTTAAAGTCCAGCGCATTTTATGCTCCAAAAAATACGGTACCTCTTCGAAATCTTGGTGCTTCTTATTTATTTTATTTATTTATTTTATTAATTTTATACCCCGCCCTTCTCCTTATTAGGACCCAGGGCGGCGGTGCATCTTATAGTCTGAAAAATACACCGGTGCATCTTATAGTCTGAAAAATACGGTATCTCTTCAAAATCTTGGTGCGTCTTATACTCCAGCGCATCCTATGCTCCCAAAAATGCGGTACCTTTTCAAAATCTTGGTGCGTCTTAAAGTCCAGCGCATTTTATGCTCCAAAAAATACGGTACCTCTTCGAAATCTTGGTGCTTCTTATTTATTTTATTTATTTATTTTATTAAATTTATACCCCGCCCTTCTCCTTATTAGGACCCAGGGCGGCGGTGCATCTTATAGTCTGAAAAATACACCGGTGCATCTTATAGTCTGAAAAATACAGTACCTCTTCAAAATCTTGGTGCATCTTATACTCCAGCGCATCTTATGCTCCAAAAAATACGGTACCTCTTTGAAATCTTGGTGCTTCTTATACACCGGTGCATCTTATAATCCGAAAAATACGTTACCTCTTCAAAATCTTGGTGCTTCTTATACTCCAGCGCATCTTATGCTCCGAAAAATACGGTACCTCTTCGAAATTTTGTTGCTTCTTATACACTGGAGCGTCTTATAGTCCGAAAAATACGATATCTCTGGAAGCCCTCAACCCATTGGCCCCATGCAGCATTTCTTATACATTAAACAATCGAGCTGTCAAAATATGTACTCTGTTCTTGCAGCTTTCCTCGAGGTAGAGAAGGGAGCGGGGAGGAGGGGGGGAGGTCTGGGTGTTTGCGTATTCCTGCTGACTGCAGAGGTTTGTCAAAACGCAGCAATAAAACTATAAGTGTACTTTCTCCGTAGGGCAGGCTGGGGGGTCAGCGCTTCCTCCCGCGAGGAGGGATCCTTCCCTCATTCCGGGCAACAGAAAAATATGACGGCAGGGACAAGAAGATGGAGAGGGGGAGGCCTCTGCACATCCTGGTTTTTGAAAAAAGCCCTTCGTTGGTCCTTCAGGCGAGGTGTAAAGATGCAAACACGGGCAAAACGTTTCACCCTTGTTTCACCCTTGTTTTTTTGCAGCCGCCTCTGGTGCTTCAAGTTGTAGAGCAAACATGCGCGGCCGGCCACCCCCCTCTCTCTCTCTCTTTCTTCCTTTCCACCTTCATTCTGACTTGTTAAATAGACTCGGCATCCTTGAACAGCTGCTGGGTTCAAGCAAACAATGTCAGGAAAGCCCACTCCCGCCAGTCCTCTCACGTGAAGGCCGGCTTCCTCCCCCCCCCAAAAGCTCAGCACGACATCGCTCAGGGACACCTTCAGGGGAGGGGAAGAGGGGGGGGGATCAGGGCGAAGGGGAGGCAAGGGGGTAACGTGGCTCGGCAGAGGCGGTCGATTGTGGGCTTTTGTGTGGCAGCCAAAGGTGTCTTTTTGTAGCTCAGGGTGGAAAGGAGGGGTCTTTTGGTGCTCTCCGGGAGGGAGGGAGGTGAAGGGGGAGATGAAGGAGGTGGAGGAGAAAGAGGAGGAGGAGGAGGGGAAGGGGAAGAAGAAGGAGGAGAAAAAAGAGGAAGAGGAGGAGGAGGAGGAGGAGGAGGAGGAGGAAGAAGAAGAAGAAGAAGAAGAAGAAGAAGAAGAAGAAGAAGAAGAAGAAGAAGAAGAAGAAGAAGAAGAAGAAGAAGAAGAAGAAGAAGAAGAAGAAGAAATTGAGTTGTGACTCACAAAGCAACATTCCCTTTGAATTAAGGATGTAATATTTCCCCCCTTTTCTTTAAAGCAGGGGTCTCCAACCTTTGCAACTTTAAGTCTGAAGGACTTCAGCTCCCAGAGTTCTCCAGCCAGCTTTGCTGGGAGCTGAAGTCCTTCAGACTTAAAGTTGCAAAGGTTGGAGACCCCTGCTTTAAAGGATGGAGGAAGAGGGAGGAGGAAGAGGAAGAGGAGGTTTTGTTTCTCATCCAAGATGCTTAATCCGTAGTACCTTTTTTGCATTCACTGCTTCTCTTCCCTCGAGTGCATCTGTGGCAGGAGTCAACCACATTTTCTGAGACGTCACATGCTCTCATGCCATGGGGCTGAGTGCATCTGCCCCCATCCCCTGCCACCCCCAAGAGCACAGAGCCCATCATTTCACATCACTATCAAATCCTACAAGCTTTCGCCAAGGCTTAATTATTTCGATTTGTTGTCCCCTCTTTGGCAGGGGTGGGATTCAGCCGGTTTGGATCGGCCGTTCCGGTGAGCATTGGGCCACGCCGCCCTGCCACTGCGCTTTCCTGGCCTGCGTTTCCCTGGTTTTTAGCTCAGCTGATTCGTACGGCACAGCTGCGCATTAGATGTTTTGCTCACAGGCGCTGGCTTAGAAGGTAAGTTTCGAAGCTTTAAAAAGGTCAGTGTTTTGAATGCTGCACGCATGCGCAAAGAGCATGTGAGCGCAAAGCGCGAATGCGCATGTGAAGCCCACACTCACCAAACCGGTTGTTGAACCAGTTGCATCCCAATCAGGAGGTTGTGAGTTCAATCCTAGGTAGAGGCAGATGTAGGGTCTCCTGCTTGGGCAGGGGGTTGGACTAGAAGACCAGCAAGGTCCCTTCCAACTCTGTTAATCTATTACTCCTTCCTTCCTTCCTTCTTTCCTTCCTTCCTTCCTTGGTAAAGGCAGATGTAGGGTCTCCTGCTTGGGCAGGGGGTTGGACTAGATGACCTGCAAGGTCCCTTCCAGCTCTGTTAATCTGTAACCACCACTGGGTGCCAGTTTAGATGGCAGGGTGTGTGTGTGTTTCTATTCCGGTGCCGTCCCGCCATCCCGATTTAAAGCCTTGCGTTCAACGGTTTGCGTTAAATCCGAAGGATTGGTTCCTTCCCTAGCTGCCATTTTGTCCTGCTCGCCTGTTTCTTAAAGCTCTGAGATCGGATCTCGCTAAAGCCTCCAGGTGACAATTCTGAAGGTCGATTATTAGGCTCGTCATTTGCATAATAATCTCTCTTGAAAGGCCACTTCCTGCACTGTGTATTTCCCCCACCACCACCACCACCTCCGTCCGTTCCAACCTTTCTGGATCCCGATTCGCTTTTAAGCAAACACTTTTGGAGACTCTTCCTGGTTTTTTGAAAACAGATGGAGGCCAAAAATGTGGTGGGGGGGAAGGGAAACCCAACTTAAAACAAAAATAATAGTCGTAAATCCATTTGATGTTGGAAAAAGTCCAGGGTGTTTTAGCTGAGGCTGCTCCTGTTTGAAATGACTTCATAGCCTTTGCGTTCTCTTCCTCTCCCTCCTTTCTCTCTTTCTATATCTCTCTTTCTTTCTTCCTCTCTCTCCTTTCTCTTTCTTTTAATCTGTTTGTCTTTCCTTCCTTCTCTGTCCTCTCCTCCTTCTCCCTCCCTCCCTCCCTCCCTCTATCTCTCTCTCTTTTTCTGTCTCTCTCAATTTCTCTCTCCTTTCTCTTTGTCTCTCTTTCTCTGTCTCTTTTTTTCTCTCTCTCTCCTTTCGCTCTTTTAATCTCTTTCCCTCCTTCTCCCATCCTCCCTCCCTCTCCTTATCTCTCTTTCTGTCTCTCTCAATTTCTCTCTATCTCCTTTCTCCCTGTCTTTCTTTCCCTCTCTCTCCTTTCTCTCTCTTTTAATCTGTTTGTCTTTCCTTCCTTCTCTGTCCTCTCCTCCTTCTCCCTCCCTCCCTCTATCTCTGTCTCTCTTTTTCTGTCTCTCTCAATTTCTCTCTGCTTTCTCTGTCTCTCTTTCTCTGTCTGTTTCTTTCTCTCTCTCTCTCCTTTCGCTCTTTTAATCTCTTTCCCTCCTTCTCCCATCCTCCCTCCCTCTCCTCTCTCTTTCTGTCTCTCTCAATTTCTCTCTATCTCCTTTCTCCCTGTCTCTCTTTCTCTGTCTCTTTCTTTCTCTCTCAATCCTTTCTCTCTCTTTTAATCTCTTTCCCTCCTTCCCTCTCCTTCTCTCTTTCTGTCTCTCTCAATCCCTCTTTCTCTCAATTTAACTCTATCTCCTTTCTCCCTGTCTCTCTTTCTCTGTCTCTTTCTCTCTCTCTCTGCTTTCTCTTTTAATCTCTTTCCCTCCTTCTCCCTCCCTCTATCTCCATCTCTCTTTCTGTCTCTCTCAATCTCTCTTTTTGACTCTCTCAATCTCTATTTCTCTCTATTTCTCTCTCTCCTTTCTCCCCATCTCTCTTTCTCTGTCTCTTTCTTTCTCTCTCCCCCTCCTTTCTGTCTCTCTTCTTTCTCTTTTAATCTCTTTCCCTCCTTCTCTGTCTCCCTCCTCCTTCTCCCTCCCTCCATCTCTGTGTCTCTCTTTCTGTCTCTCTCAATCTTTCTTTCTCTCAATTTCTTTCTCTCTCCTTTCTCTCTCTTTCTCCTTCTTTCTCTCTCTCTCCTTTCTCTCTCTTTCTCCTTCTTTCTCT